>JAMZAV010000024.1:600000-1179623 GCA_024449915.1 Sweltsa coloradensis | reverse complement strand
CCCTTGTAACTTTGCACCTCTCCTGGTCCTCAGCATCCTACCCTTAACTGGCATCCTGCCCGGAACTGTGCATCCTACCCTGTAACTGTGCATCTGCTCCCTAGATCTAAGCATCCTCTCCCTGGTCCTCAGCATCCTACCCCTGTAACTGTGCATCCTACCCCTGTTACTGTGCATCTGCTCTCTAGATCTAACATCCTTCCCTGGTCCTCAGCATCCTACCCCTGCAACTGTGCATCCTACCCCTGTAACTATGCATCTGCTCCCTATATAGTTTTTCAAGGAGCTAGGAATACCTACTCTGGCCTTCCCCCTTATTCAAGCTGCCGGAACTGAAAAAGATAGACGATAAATAAATAAACAAATAAATAAATAAATAAATAAATAAATAAATAAATATGTAGTGGGTTCCTTCAAGGAAGAATAAACAAACAGTTACCGTATCTTCAAGGTTATTAAAAATTAAATAAGGTGATAAGTTCGAATCTACCCATGGGTGGGGGATTGTTCCCCCCTCCCCCCTCCCGAATTGAACCGTGATAAATACACGAAAGCATGTTTGCAGGCGGCGGGATGAGGAGCTGTAGAATGTGAGTGTTACGCGTCACACACATAGCTATTAGAGTAGGATTCACACAACTTTGAATGACCTTTTGACACTGTTCGGCGGCCATTTTTCATGTGACCACTAGAACAAAATTAGAGGTCTAATTGAAATGTACTTTTAAAAAAATAATGAATTATACACGGTGCATTATTATATAAAATACTAAATTATTGTTTACAAGATTAATTTAATGTAATCTGGACTTCAAATTCATTAAAAGTAATAAATAACAAACAAATGTCGAGTCATTATTCGTTTCACAGTTGACAACAATGGTTTATATTTATGACCAATGAAACGATCTTCCAATACACTTTCATAAATCAGCTAAAATATTACTAAAGGCCTGTCGTCTGTTCAGCACAGATAGGCCCTACCCTACGTCGTCTGTTTTAATCTTTTCTGACTAATTTTTTATTGGGTTTGTCTTTGAGTTCGGGCTTGACAAATTTTAATTAATAATTTTTTTAATGTTATTGGGCCTACCCAAGTTTTGATGAAATAGTCGTCTATCAATTGTTTATTTTGAAGAAAAAGAAGGTTTTAGGGCCCGCGGGGGGAAAAAAACAGTCTAGTAACCAAACCCAATTTAGGTGGGGCCTAGGTACCTAAACATAAATAGTAAAAGAAAGGGTTATATTTTTAAAAAAAAATTTTTTTAATATTCCCTTTTGGAGGTAGGGCTAAAATATAGGCCTAGGCTACACTACCGGGGTTGGGCCGATGCTAGGCTACGCGTGCCCGGGCTAGGCCAAAATTTCCCCAAAATTTGAACACTTTCCCAAAAAGAATTTCCCGGTTTATAAATGTAGGACTGATAAAGCTAGCCACCCCGCTCATAGATAGGCTGCATGTTAAAGTGGGCCCTTTTGCAGGCCTAGGTTTTTTCCCCCCCCCACCCTCCAACCACCAAAGAAAAAATTGCATAGATAGGCCTACCAAACGAAAATATATTAGTACCCTTTGGGCCTGGCCCTAGGCAGGCTAGAACGAAGTGTAAAATGATCCTTGCCTGGGGTTATTTCAATTTTATGCAAAAAAATTTGTGATGTTTAAATAAAAAATAAAATAATTAAGACAAAGTTTTTAATACCAAAAAGACTCAGTGACAAAAAAAACACGCAATGACAGTACCCTAATGAAACATAACCTCCAACTTTTGGAAATTGGTCGTTGACTCCCCTAGTTCTCACCCGCCACACGCACGCAGCGCACGGAGAAAAAAAAATGATGCAAAATTTTTTTTTTCCTGGTTGGTTATGCCGTTTTAAAACAAATGCAACTTGAAGGTCTTCAATTAGGCTGAATCTACTTAGCTTGTACCCTGTGAGCCCCGCCCCGTGCAACAGCCGTCATCTCGGTCCGTGAAAACCGCATTTTGAAACCCAAACAAACCCTTTCTGGTATTAATCCGTTAAAATTTTCAAATTACGTGAGATTTTTCTTTTAAATTCGACATTTAAAATAAACTTATTCACATTAGTAAGATTAAAAGTTAAATTATTATCGTACAAATTAATGCTAACTACTAATATTCTTGATATTATAAGACCGATAGTGAATGGACGTAGGCCCTATATGGAAACGATGACGTTATCTATAACCAATCAAAAGCCTTGTATCATATCACGTGATAAGCTTCGCCCTTGCACGGTGACGATGCGTCGCTCGTCAGTAGTCTGCTAGACCTCGAGACGACGGCACGGTAAGAGCTAACATTGCTTTCCTTGCATTACATTGTCAACTGGAATTTGTTGATCCGCTAAATTATCATTAGTATGTCCGTTCTTGACCGTTAGTCAGAGAATAAATCTATTAGATTTCGGTAGTTTTTAAATTTTCCACGCAGTTTTGTAGCCGAATATCTCTATTCAAACAGACTTCTTGCACGTTCCACTGCAATGATTCATCCGAAGCTCCAATCCAACATCAAACCCGGTTTTTTCCTCAATTAGGCTTTACTTTGCTTAGCTTAATTGCGTATTTGCCGTTCTTTTACTAGAAAACACGTGTAACATTTAAATTCAAACTGATATTTAAACGGTAATTTTCTTGGTATATTTCACCGCATTTCAGCGTCCAGTCTCTTTATCTCTATTCCAGGTTCTGTGTGTTTGCCCCTCTTCAGTTGTTCGGTATTAATTAAAATATTATTTTCATAATATGAGTTATGCCTGTTGGGTCAGGATGAGATTCGTGGCGAGAACTCTTCATTGAACCAAAGCCCCCCCCCCCCCCCCGTTTGCACCATCATTTGATCGTATGCGTAACGTCAAGTATCGTAATTTTCTTGAACTTCGTAAGTTCTAGCCATTGTGAAAACCGCGAAGCCAGGTGTCTCGGGGAATGTATTTTATTGTCGTATAAGTACTTTATATGATTGTCTCTGCTATGCTCGCTCCGACTGTTCATCATGCGGTGATGTGTCGCCTCTAGCTGTAACAGGCTCGGGTCACCCCGACTTTCAAATATTCTATCTTGAATTCATCCTTGTTTTTTTAAATAGTTAATTATTGAAGGCTTTCGCGGCCTGTATTATAATATTATGACGGTTTTAGGGACATTGCGCCAACAAGTTATTTAAGAAAACTATCACGATGGTAGTAGTTAATTATGGTTTCCCAGTTGGAACAAGGGTAGTATGACGGAATGGCTAATTTTGCACCAATTTTCTTTGTTGTTGTTTCAAAACCATGCAAAATCACTAGTAAATTAAAACTAAACACGCGGAAACCCAATTTTACCGACAATTTACCAAAAAAAACACATGAAAAAACATAGCGAGGAGTGACACGGCCTTGGCTTAGGCCTACCTGCTGAGATGATCTGCTCACTGCAAATAACCTTACAAGAACATAATAACAAAAATCCAAAAGAGAATCATCACGTTTTTGCTGTTTAACAAAAAAAACTTCAAAACCTTTAACGTCGCTATTTAAAACGAAAGTCCCTTTGTGGTGAAAGTAATTTATAATTAAAATAGCGACGTTAAAATCTTTGTAGGTGAAGTATTTTAGTGAAAAAGGTTAGTAGGCCCTAGGCCTAGTAAGTAAAATCAAGACGTAAACAGCAAACATGGCGACCAAATGACAGTGAAATGAGCGCGTGTTTGTGTTCACTCTGTGTTCAAGCTCATTATTCTATATAATTGGTATATTTTCAGAGTGATTAGTAAAATTAAATCGTTATTAATGATTTCTTCATTTATTTCTCATTTGGACTTGTGTTTTTATTGTTTTCTTAGAAAAAAAACAGTGTTGAAAAGTTGGACCGCACCAACTGAACTAGTACCAAAACGACTGATTCAAGCAAACTAAAAGTGATTAATAAGTCCAGAAACTACTTTCCGCGGCCGAAATCAAAGAAAATACATAATAATATTCAGGAAGAAAAAGGAAAATCATAAATTTAATACAAAATAACATTTCCGTCAAACTACCCTTATACCTTCCCAGTTTATTTGTTCTTTTCTTGTTATTTTTCCATAACATTTCTTTTCTTTTCTTTCATTGCATTAAATGTAGTTAATTTTAATCCACCTGGCATCTTCACTCAAGCTTTGAATAGAATCTTATTTACGTTTTAACTACCTACAGATGATAGGACGTAGTATCATACCGGGTAATATAGTCATAGATTTACTTAATTTGACGGTGTAGTCATGCTATTAATGCGGCTAGAATTTAATGGACTGAATGGGGCCGTTACAATGAAGGATGTTTCCAACATCATTGTTAATCGTTTGATTCGGAGTCTTGATATTTCAATATCAAAAGTGGCCATTTAGCCTTGTCTCAATGAACCAGGTCAAACAATTTTCTAAACGGTGTTGATATTTTCCTGTTATCAGCCAGCCGTAACATGCCACTATCTCAGCAAGACAACGTAATCTATTCATAACATGTCTCGATCATATGCTGCAGTGAATGACTCAATGCTATCAACATCTACCGGGCTAGTGTACGATGCAAGAAGTTCGTTGATTCTCTAACCGATCTAATATTATATTTTACGAATTTGATTTTAATATATTATTTTCCAAGAAGTTATAATTTTAACTTTTCAATTAATTTGAAATCATATTGTTGGCTGAAATCATCACGGATTTAATTCATTTGTATATTAAACAATTAAGTCTCTTAGGCCTATTTCATTTCAAGAATTTAAATTTAAATATTACATTTTATTATTGCCAAATAATAGCTTAATTGACTTCCAGTTAGTTCTGTTTTTTATCAAATCAGTTTTGGCTGAAATTGTATCGAATTTAATTAGCATATGGAACAAGTGGTTCCTACTATTTTATTTCATGAATTTAATTAAAATTATATTATAATAAATTACCATCGCCGCAATAATACGCTTAGGCCCTACTGTTAAATTGGTGCGTACCGTGTAGTGACATGTAATGCGTCCCTGTCAGCAAGTCTAAACCCTCGCGTAAAATATAGTGGTAATATTTATGTTGTTTGTAAATGCCCCAATTAACCATTTAATTTCCTCTTTTCAGTCTGTGCCTCTTCCAGTCTCGTCTGAACAAGGGAGGGTGAGAAGATGTCTTGTTCCTACCACTCGATCTCGAGTCCTGGACTTCGGACAGGAATGTGGTGCTTGATGACTCGTTGCAGTTTACAACCTGAGGTAAGTCAATGTCACTCAAGACCTACTTCATGAAGTAGCAGCACTAGTACTAACAGCAGGTGAACTATTTTCAAAGTTCAATCATTAATTTTTGAACTGAATGTTAAAACTACAATTACTACATCAATTTAATCTGTTTGCTTTCAAAACAATAGCCTACAGTAGTGAACATGTTTAAACAAAATTTAAATACTTTTTAGGTGAATAGTGCCAGTTCTTAGCAATTGTGAATTCTACTCACTTTGGTGAGACTTATAATTGAATTTTTTGTCATAAATAGTAATATTTCAAGTAATTGTTGCCTTTCTCCAGGCTTAATGATCTTGACAAGAAATCAAATCAACTTTGGTGAACCTTATTAAATTAAATAACTTGAAAATCATTATTAATATTTTCAAAACAATTTTACATTTAAAAAAAATAGCTTCTAAGAAAATATTATAAGCAAAAGAACATAAAAGCATTGCATAATAATCAGTAAGCAAAAATAAAATAATGACTTCTTTCTACATTCAGCATGTCATCTTTGCATTGTTGTAGGTGAGAGTTCTTGGATGAAGCACCACTCCTGAAGACTTGGCTCCTCATCACTTGCTTGCTTTCCTCATCCGCACGATTGAAGTCCGCTCGTACTCCAGCTTACATAAACTCCGCACCAGCGTTCGAACCAATTACTTTAGTGTGGTAAGTTGGAAAAGTTAAAGTGAATAATCTTTGTATACTAATTAAAGTCAGTCATATTTGCTAATGATTGTCAACTAGTAATCAAGTTAACTTTGATAAAATTAATTTAATAAAGGAACTTAACTTAATAAAAAATTAAAAGCAAGAGAAACAAAATGAATGACTTTATAATTCAGTGTCATTTCTGCATTGTTGCAGGTGGGAGTTCATGGAATAAGCCCCGCTCCTGAAGACTCCGCAACATTAGCTTTCCACGTCTGCACGACTTTAGTCCGCTCGCACTCCAGCTTACCTAGACTCCGCAGCAGCGTTCGAACCAACCACTTATATTCTGGTAAGTTGAAAAGTTCAAGTGAACCTTTGTATGTTATTTTAAAGTCACTGAACTATTTTCTTATCATTTTCAACAAGTAATCAAATTATTTTTGATGAAACAAATTAAATTAAGGAACTTTAACTCAATTTATAATATTTTCAAAGCAAGTTTTCATTCAGTGTTTGTTTAAGACTAGCTTCCAAAAACCTCAAAAGTCTATGGCCAGAAACCGTAAATAAGCAAATGCCAAATGGACGTTACAGCTAAACATAATAATTATAATTAAGTAACGAAATGAATGACTTTATAATTCAGTGTCATTTCTGCATTGTTGCAGGTGGGAGTTCATGGATGAAGCCCCGCTCCTGAAGACTCCGCAACATTAGCTTTCCACGTCTGCACGACTTTAGTCCGCTCGCACTCCAGCTTACCTAGACTCCGCAGCAGCGTTCGAACCAACCACTTATATTCTGGTAAGTTGAAAAGTTCAAGTGAACCTTTGTATGTTATTTTAAAGTCACTGAACTATTTTCTTATCATTTTCAACAAGTAATCAAATTATTTTTGATGAAACAAATTAAATTAAGGAACTTTAACTCAATTTATAATATTTTCAAAGCAAGTTTTCATTCAGTGTTTGTTTAAGACTAGCTTCCAAAAACCTCAAAAGTCTATGGCCAGAAACCGTAAATAAGCAAATGCCAAATGGACGTTACAGCTAACATAATAATTGTAATTAAAGTAACGAAATGAATGACTTTATAATTCAGTGTCATTTCTGCATTGTTGCAGTGGGAGTTCATGATGAAGCCCCGCTCCTGAAGACTCCGAAAACATTAGCTTTCCACGTCTGCACGACTTATGTCCGCTCGACACTCCAGCTTACCTAGACTCCGCAGCAGCGTTCGAACCAACCACTTATATTCTGGTAAGTTGAAAAGTTCAAGTGAACCTTTGTATGTTATTTTAAAGTCACTGAACTATTTTCTTATGATTGTCAACAAGTAATCAAATTAAATTAAAGAACTTCAACTTAATTTATAATTTTTTCAATGCAAGTTTCATTCAGTGTTTTTTAAGACTAGCTTTCAAAAACCTCAACAGTCAATGGCCAGAGACCGTTTATAAACAAATGGATGTTCTAGCTAAACATAATAAAGAATGTAGAAACAAAATTTATCACTATTTCTAATTAATTCAGTATGGCATCTCTGCATTGTTTTAGGTGGGAGTTCATGGATGAAGTCCGGCTGCTGATGACTTGCTCCCCTCGTTCGCACGATTGAAGCCCGCTCGTACTCCAGCGTACCTAGACTTGCAGCAGCGTTCGAAACAACCCTTGTCTGGTAAGTCGAAAAGTTTAAGTACATCTTTGTATGTTATTTAACCCCTTAGCTGTTCATGCCGTATATACGTCCATGCTAAATGGCGTCCATACTGTGCATGCCGTAAATATATGCGCCGCAACACTTCCCACTTCGTGTGTCTGTACATGCCGTATATATACGCGTATTATCGCCAGCAGCAGAGGTCTTCATTCTAGTGATTTTTGTTCTGTTATGTTGGTGGTAGATGATCGATTTTTCGAGGCTATCCTAACGGAAATAGGAACCTATTGCATCATCGTGGCGTCGCGTAAGGGTTGTTTATATATTCAGAACATGTCGGTTATTTTAGATTCAGATATAGTTTGGAGGGTGAACTGAATGATTTAATTAATCACAGTGATGATACAAAACAAAATAATTGAGTTTCTTGCAAAAATGGCAAAGTAATGATAGTAACAACTCAAGTATAAATAAGGGCATTTTACCTTAAACTTAATACACAGGGGAAGAACAACTTCTGAAAATAAATTCCACAGTTAAGGGGTTAAAGTCACTTGACATTTGTGCTAGATTGCAAACATCTTATCAGATGAAACTTATCTTGAGGCCTGTTTATTCCTGTGGCCCATGCTGAGTGCAGGCTGGGGGTTAAGTAAGAGTACACTGTACCTATAGGCTATACTGTAAAAGTTGGATCAGAAACTAAATTTACTGTCATACAAAAACAAAATATTTTGAACTTTCACATCGCCGCTTGTACATGATGATAAATAGTAAAATTTTTATCAAAAAAACTTAACAATCAAGTATTGTTCACTCCGGTGGAGTTGGTTTTAATGACTTTGATAGTGCGATACTATGAAACGTTCAATTTGATGTTGTAGCTGTGCAAACTGTTCAATTCCTTCCGAAGACTGGAATCTAAATTTTCTTTGACCATCATTCATCCTCTTGAATAGAATCATAACATTAACAATAGCAGAAAAAATTAACTAAACAAAAGGGAAACTTGCTATTTGGTAAAGATTGTGTACATGATGCAATATACATATTTTTAATGCAGATAAATATTTTGTGATAAATTCATAGCCAACACTGCTTCAACATAATTTTAATCTGCAACTACACCTATAGGTGGAACTAGATAACCTGGCGGTCGTCAAGGTCAAGCCAGAGAATGTATGCCAACATCAACAATTTGTACACAATCACTAATAAGTGATTTCGTCAATCAATTGTTATATTTGGTAGTATAAACTTATATTTTAATAGTTAAACGAGATTTATGTAATGATTGTATAAGCGAAATATTGATTTTATAAATGCGTTTGGCCATTTCAAATTTACTGCTTTTCCGCTGCCAACACACTCTGATTTTGATGGCTACGCTAGATTTTTTGACGTATGAAATTTGTCTCGTTCGCCTTCAAATTCTTTTATTACATATTGTATCATCGCAAGCAATTCAAAAATTCGTAAACCGGGTGTGCCTTTTCAGAGGCAATTTCAAGAAGCGGTTGTTCTGCTTTATGAGCATGAGCAGCGCCCGGGACGCTAGCATATTTGTTTCTTTACCGTTGGCCACTTGCGAGGGCATCAGCTGTGCGACAGTGCTGCGATCCCTCGGCGACCCCCACCTTAACTGGTTCCACCTATAGCACAGAATTCAACATTAAGACGGTTGTTTAAGCTTGGGCCAACTTTTTTCTATGTAAACGTCCATTTAAATACCTGCTTGATCAACAAATCCAGCTAATTGATGACTAGAATTTTACCCGCCTCCTGACGTCACGAGGCAACATGGCAGAACGAGTTGGGATAAATCCTCATTTCGCAAGTTGACGTCTGTTGAACGGCGCATCGCTTATCACGCTCTAACTTTTATTCTGTTCATTATCTGGACAAAATTTAGTAGGAATAATATTTAGCAAACATATCATTCCTTCTAATAGCGATTATTTCAAAATTTTAGACGCAGACATTAACTTGTTATTACGATGTACGCATTATACATGAAACAAATATCGGAGTATGTTTTCTCAACTTTAATTATTGACAAAAACTACTGATCGGATTTCGACAATACCTCGTTCAAAAAATGCATATGGCTGTTTAGACAAGAAATAAATTAACTTTCAAGATAGAAAGTGCACTGAACAAAAATTTACAGCATATAGGGAACCACAAGTCGAACGCGGGAAGCGAGTTCAGTGCATTGGAAGAGAATGTTCCCATAAGAATAGCATTGGGCAATTTTTAAAACGCTTGTATCTTTTGAACGAGAAGTATTTAAGAAATATCATTCACATTACGTTAATCACCATTCTTTTATTGACACATTTGATGCATTTAATTTATAAAAGTCGCAACTGAATTTGAATAAACGTTGTGGAAACATATGTATGTTTCGCGTTTTGGAGCAATTCAATAGAAAGAGACGCACGGTAGAAAAGAGAGAGAAAACCAACGCATGCGCACGGCCGACTAGTGAGGAGCAGCTTTGCACGTACAGCATCCAAGTGCACGGCAAGCTCAGCTGTCCGACATGTTTGTTTCTTTGATTCACGGAGGATCGGCGCGCGACGCAGATGAAAAATGCAAACATCATCATGTTAAACTCGAACTCATTTAAATTCTAAACATGGTATTAGAATTCTACAATATGTGATAGTTGAAGAAAAGAATGGTTAATGACGAATTGTGAATGATATTTCTTAAATACTTCTCGTTCAAAAGATACAAGCGTTTTAAAAAAATGCCCAATGCTATTCTTATCGGGACATTCTCTTCTAATGCACTGAACTCGCTTCCCGCGTTAAGACTTGTGGTTTCCTATGGTAGTATGTTGAGTATGTGTTTTCATCTTAAATATGCACTTTTGACGTGCAGATGAGCCGTGAAAAACTGCACGCTGCATATTACTACATGCTTTAAATTTTCGTTCAGTGTACTTTCTATCTAGAAAGTTAATTCATTTCTTGTCTAAACAGTCAGATGAATTTTTTGAAAGAGGTCTTGTCGAAGTCCGATTAGTAGTTTTTTGTCAATTGAAGTTGAGAAACATATAGTCGTTTTGATTATTTTTCATATATGATGCGTACATTGTAATAACAAGCTAACAGCTATGTCAATTAATTCGAAATAATCATTTTTACTAGCAATGATATGTTTGCTAAATATTATTCCTCTTAAGTTTTGTCCAAATAATGAATAGAATAAGAGTTAAGAGCGTGATAAGTGTTGCCCCGTTCAACAGACGTAAACTTGGTAAATGAGAATCTATCCCAACTCTCGTCATTTGGCCTATCTATCGTTTTAAGCTCCGCCTAGCTATCACCAGTCGTCAATTGAACATACACTCTGGATCACTTTTCGACCTCCAATTTTATCACCCATAAATTAAAATGGTTGGGATGTTGTTTATAAAGATAAGCGCGATGCACGATCTCACCACATTAAGATTTTAAATATTGTCTTCTACACAAGCTTGGAAAATTACTGTCAATTCCCAGTTTGGTGGCATATTTAGTGCTTGTTATTGGAAAAAGGTCAGCACTATTTGGAAAATGTGCACATTTTTACTTAACGTTTTGGTGCAAACCACAACCGGATAGGACAAAATGTTGGGAGCTCCCAAGAGATCCAGACTAAATCTCTGCATTCTGCGTCAAAGCCTAGTTTCCTCGAGTCTGCGTTATGTTTTTGTGTAGACTTTCTCTCAAAACTGTCAAAAAAACAAACAAACATTATAGTACACACATTATACATCCAAGTCCATTATTACGCAGGTAGTGAAACAATTCATACGTGGATGTGAATTGCAAGTTAGGTTGGTAAATTATTTGTGCTTATCGGTACATAATTTACATTTACAGGGTTGGCTTGGTCGCTTTGATTTAAAGTCCCCCACTGAAAAACAGTTATATAACTGAGTGGGTAGACTCTAAATACAATTTATTTATTTATTTATTTATTATTAATGTTTCCTGAAGTGTAAGTGAACGACTCTTTTAACCTTTCAAGTGCTAAGTTTGTGGCCTCTTTGACACACCCGTGCTAAGGTCTATTTAAAAAATACGTGTTACATTCAAATTCCCATAGCCCTCGTTTTAGATTTGACGGATCAAATTTGAGCATAGCTTATGAGCACTCTTGTCTCTTGTTGGATTCAAGCAACTTATTTACTTACCGGTACCTCTGTAGACCTAGGTGAAGCCTAAGGTACAGACACCTTCTGTTGGCGCCGGAGCCTCATGCTGGCAACTCGTGCTAAAAGTAGGCCTAAAGATATTTACATAGTCGCTATGCTATCGTCAATCTGTTGAAATATTGTGTTTTTTTGTGTGTGGGAAGGTAAAGTTCGTTAAGCCTTAGCCGGCAGTAATGTGCTAGTATTAGGAGGGATACAGGAGCATCAATACCCGAGTATTCACCAGTAATATTTTGTGTGAACTGTACTAAGTATGCCATCTAGAAGAGTGATTCCAACAGTGTGAGAAGATCATGTGAAATATCGAGAACATTGAAATCAAGTCTTCCATCTTGCATGGCTTGCTTCATTCCACAACAAAAAAGATACTTAGTTATGTTGCTTTCAAAAAAACTTTATAGCTTAGCACTAAATACGATTTATTTATTTATTTATTTATCTAAAAAGAAAGTGATTATAAGAATATGAATTCTATTGTGCATTCTACTAGTTAGCTTCTTCACTACAAACCAGTGCTTAATTTGTAATGGTGCGCGTACATGCAGTGTACCCACCTATTTTTGTGGGTATACGCAGTGTACCCACCTTTTTCATGAATTATTAGGAGCGCAACACTCACATTGTGGCTAATATAAAAAACGAAAATAATTTATATTAATTATTTTACACCCACATGCTCATATTTCAAATTTATTTGAATACATTTATAACTGTAGATAAACTTAGTACACTCAGCTCTCACTTTTGAAGAGTAATGACCAACAATTTCGACAATTTCCCATTATTGTTGGACGTGATCACGAACGTAATGATATGCATATTCAATGGTTGTGACATGGTCGATCTCGTCACTACTCCATTCTTTTTTTTTATATAGTTTTATAGTTATTACTGTACAAAAAGCCATTAATTTGGTATTGCATTCAGCCCACTTATTTTTTCTAGAACGCACCAAACACACTCTAAAAACCTGATTTTCAAAATTTTCGCCTGCGGCGCTGTAGTTGGGCGGCAAGCCCCCCAAACCCCCCATACTGGTCCCCTTAAAATAATTCTCCCGACCTTTTAGCGTGTACCCACCTTTTCCCTTACAAATTAACCACTGCTACAAACTTACAACTTGCATTTATTTAAATGAACCCCGTGGATCAAGTGTTGGGTCTGCCCAAACCCCACAAGGAGTACTTTAAATCTACGATACCAGACGAAAAGTAAACATTCTTGGATATTTATCTTGAGTAAACGTTGCATGTAAGAAGAATGAATCAAGCAAGATAGATGCCAAGAAGAAGAAATATTAAATATGCCAAGAGTGGCTGCCCAAGATGCAGATGGAATAAGTTGAAGAGAACAACAATATCAAGTGATGTTGATAAACGTTTCACACTTTTACCTTTAGACGGACGTACAAATTTAAATCTAATTCTTTTCGGGCAGAAATAAGGTAATAGTGCAATATTTTTGGAGCTTTGTGATTGTGAAATATAAAATAAAATTATCATTCACAATTGAATAGCATGATACTGCTATTCGATAAAATAGTCATCTTTTTAATTATCGATAATTGCAATACACCGGTTCTCGTTGGATCACCGAAGTTAATCGGGTGTGGTCGGTACTTGAGTGGGTGACCACTTGGGAACACCACGTGCTGTTGGCAAAGGGGGCGAAGCAGATCACCAAAGTGTGCCCTCGATTGAAAATGATCTTGCATTGTCACCTTGAGCCGCTCTGCGGAGAATAATGTTCATAACACATTTCTGGTGTTGGGGGAAAAAACAAAAAAAATACAGTCAACGAAACTGATCCTAGAACTCTTCCATCCATTGAATTGCCTACAAATCAGCCATTATACTGTGGTGTCAAAAATGAGAAACAAATCACATAGTGAATCTCTAGCAGCGGATCAAGGAAGTCTATTGCAATATGCACATGAGGGAACTGTCACGACTTCAATGCCGAAACCAATCTAGAAGTTAACATTTCAAAACAAGTGGGTCTACAAAGACAAAAGATGAACGTCAATAAACAGATGAATGTGAAGCAAAGACGGCAAAATCAAGTGCGAAATAAGAAAGATCACAAGTTTTAGCCGAAAATAATTTCCTAACAGCTGAGAACAAAGACTGGTGAGAGACACAGAAAGAAGTAATTGTATACACACAACTAGAGTGATAGAATCTGCTGATAGATGAGAAATGAATCTAATGTGGAGTCAAGTTATTGATGTGAGAACCTTGGAATAGCGGGCAACTGCCACTGTAGGAACTAAGAAACAAAACTAGGGGACGTGGAACAACGTTGAACAGATACCCATGATACAGATTGAGTGGATACACGAAGAAATGGAAAAGATAGAGACTTTTTACAGAGTATAAACATTGATGGTGATAACTCTTCGGTATTGATGCTTTATATCCTAGATAGCCTGGCGAGACGATGCGAAAACTACATGGAATATAATTTGTTGTCTTATTTCTCGATTTCACTAGCCTAGAAACGTAGTTAGACAATCCTACAATTAAATTGAAATAAATAAAGGAATGTACCAACAATTAAGAAGTGATAAGTTACCGGCTCGGTAGTCCAATGGTTGGCTTTAGCAAGTTCTTTTAAAGTCACACTTTAAACAGCAGAATTTCATTTTAAAAGCCAAGGTGGCCGTTTAAAAGAGCAGCGTAGTGAGTACCACGATGTACCGGAATTAGCTACGGACTAGTAATCGAATGGAGACAAAACATTACTGGCAAATGATGCTACTAAACTTCAAAACATCGTCTCCTAAACCAACTGGACAGAGTGAAAGATAGTTTCACTAACACAACGAAAAGCGTAGTATGCAGGTCTATGAGCGTTCCATGTTACGTAGGCTAATAAACGATAGTTATGGTCGGAGGAAACATAGTCAGTAGCAATCGTGGCAACATAGTTATGTTTTGGTTTATGGTGGGCACATTGTGTAGTAAGTAAAATGCCAACAGACCTAATCAAAAGAAGTCTGCTTCTAATGTTGCAGACGAAACCGGCATCAAATTTTTGCCGTCAGCATTTAAAAATATTGTACAGCATGCAGAGTGTTGTTCAAAACAACTTAAGAAAGCTTTAAAACTTACTCAAGATTCGATTAACACTTGGTTCAAATAGCATTGCCCACATTAACCCAGCGTGTACATTATGTGTACTCAGCAATTTGACCGAATTTCGATTTTTTCTCGTAAGTCATGTCACGTTACTTTTATTTTCATTTAGTCAGTTTTGCCGCAATGTATATTTGAAACTGACTGAATGTTTGGTTGTTTTACTTCACTTCGTTCTTGTAGGCCTACCCACAACCATAGTAGACGTCTTTGCCTCCCAAGTTCATTATTACGCTGGCAGTGAAACAGTTTTCTCAAGTGTATGTACTGAAAGTAAATTTTTTTGCGCATTACATAATTTTTAACGATTTTATGAAGTGAAATACAAAGACTCTTTAGGCCATGGTACACAGAACACGCATGCTAATTGCCATCGGCTGTAACATTGCAACAACAACAGGTTTTTAAAAAAAACGAGCATCTTATTCGTAAGGCCTACGTATTATAGGGGTCTGATGAGTTTTGCAACCATAGCCTAGAAACTTGTTGGAAACTATTCACAAAAATACAATACAAGATCCTCTGATCTAGCACAGGTTCCACAGAGAGGTACTTCTTTGTTTGTGCAGTCATCTCTAAATCAAGTTCTTCGTAATCAGGGTAGACCAGCTTTAGTCCCATGGGTCAACAGGATAGGAGTCAGTATGAACGTCAACCCGGAAGTAGGGATGTGTAAAAACTTGTTCAACATTTTTTTAAAGTTGGTGTTCACGTTCAAGTCGACGCTCTTTTGAAATTTCAAAGGTTTGTTACATAATTGATTAGGTAAACAGCTCATTAAATATGCTATTACAAACCCCAAATTTCAATTTCTTATGAAAAACAAATTTAATTGAATGAATGTTAAAAAAATGTAATATTGTTTCGCCAAATCTTTTTTAACGATTTGTTGAGATAATCAATTGTTAAATGAACAATTAAAAAACTGGCACTTAAGGCTGTTCCACCCTGTTTTTCCATTTTCTAAAATATGCAACTATGTAAAACTGTAGTGGATGAAATAGAAACCTGGCACTATAAGAACACCAAAACAATTTTTTTCAAATTTTTCTGATCGGACCCCCGGCATATATTGCATCTTCAAAATAGTTTCAAACTGCAAATGTATCTAGCACATCATTCAACGTAGATTGCTGTTTCTGTGACATTTATGTTTGATTGTTTTTCTTTGCTTTAACAAAGAGAAAACATGGGATTTTACAATTTGGTATGTTCCACGAATTTTTTAGATAGCCGGTATTTTTTGTCAATGTGTACCGGAAAACGGAAAAATTCGCATGGGTCACGGTTCCAAAAAATCCCAGGTTTTCTCTTTAGTAAAGCAAAGAAAAACAATCAAACATAAATGCCTGAGAAACACAACTATCTACGTTGAACGATCAGCTAGATACAATTGCAGTTTAAAACTATTTTGAAAATGCAATATATGCCGGGTGCCCGATCAAAAAAATTTGAAAAATATTGTTTTGGTGTTTTTATAGTGCCAAGTTTCAAGTGCATTTACTATATTTTTAAATAGTTGCATATTTTAGATAGAAAAACAGGGTGGAACAGCCTTAACCTTTTAGAAATTCAGCTGGTCCCAGTGTTGGGAAAGTTTTTTTGTGGGTTGTGTAGTAGACGCAGCTGTTACAATTTTGTTCTTTAATTTAGTAAATCGTACAGATTGTCATTAATCAAGTAAAACGCAATGTCCTGTATGTATTTACTTGTTACTTTCACAAGAATGGTATTATAATTTAAGTGCATTAACCTGAGCAGTGCCACACCAAAACATCGAAATCAACGTTTCAAACGTCAGTTCCCTTGCCAGTCGCTTTTTTATATCTCGAAAAGTGCGCTTATTTTGCATGTAAGGATACAACTATATCGCTTTGTAGTTGTTATTGCAGACCTAAGACTACTTGATGAGCAGACCTGGACTGCTCGGCCAGCAAAATATTATTAAGAAGGCGTCAAGAGTTATTATTGAAGCCTAAAGGCTATATTGTTGAAAATCTTTTTTCTTAGAACAAAACGGCGCCCACATGGTCCTAGATCAAAGTTAGTAATTTTTTGTTATTGTTCCGATCTTTTAAAATTTTCAGCAGACCATTATTACACTTCAATTCAAATTTTGTACTAAGCAAAATTCTTGATTTACATGACATTTTTATTTGATCTGTAATCAAATATGAAAAAGAAAAGACGAAAAAGTTGCGAACAAAACAAAATCGAGAAGTACTTTTGTAAAAAATTTCAATTTCTCTATTGGTTAGCTTGACACTACAGAGCATTTAAGACTTGTACAATTATGACTTGTACTACTGTATGACAATTGTAGGGATAACAAATGAACAAAATTGCATAATGCATCAAATTGACAAAATGTACACTAAGCATTTTTGTGCAAATTATCAATGCACTTGTACATATAATCATGCCAACCTTGTGGAAGTTACAAATAAATACAAGTGTGGTTTGTTGGTCTTATGGTTAGCGACTCTGCTTCCAATGCAGAAGGATCAGGATTCCATTCCTGATATAGGCAGAAGTTTGTAACTTCTGATTTGGACTTAAGTCAATCAGTTTTTGGCTTAGGATTTTGTAAACTGTGACTTTGGATTTGTCCTTGCAATGAGGCACATAATAAATTGACTCTTAATACGAGCTGACTGACTGACTTATTTATCATACTGGTACATTTAGGACATTTTGTTACAATTAATTAATCATGACTATATGTACATACTAGGAAAACGCTAAAGTCCCGTCGCGTTGTTGAGCGAGCACCGGTACGTGCAATACGACCCGAGTACGACATTCCCATGATGTTACATACCAATAAGTCTTAAGGTCTTGACCGATTTAGCTGAAAATTTGTAAAATAGGAGAGAATGGATAAAATCCACTGCCATCTAGAGGACCTTGACATAATTTCTTTGGGAAAACTATTTTAACTCTTTGATAACAAATAATACACTGCTTTCTCAATAGTATTTTGATTACTTCTAGGTGGCAGTGCATAGTGATTCTTGTGCGACTTTTCGTTGCCATGGTAACGTTATTTTTGTTAAAAAGTAATTTCTATCTACACTACTTAAAGTCTTGACCGATTTAGCTGAAAATTTGTAAAATAGGAGAGAATGTTGCACTTATTGACCCTGCAAAATTTCATAACGATCGGAACATTTTTTTTTTTTTTTTAATTTTTTGTTTTCTATAACCAACGATCGGATTTTGTTCAAAAACTATACAGCAACCCGCCTAGGTGGTATGTACATGTGTGCAAAATTTCAGGTCGATCAGAGAAACGGTGCGACCTGTATCGAATAAGTAACAGAAAAAACAAACAAACAAACAAACAAAAAAAAACAGACATTCGAGCCATAAGAGTCAAGTGGAGACGCTCGCTCAATTAATACATTCTAAAACACGTTAAAGACGACTGCGGCCACACGCAACTCGTGAAAGAATTCCCCTGCTAAATAGTGGCTTATTTTCGACAATTTCGTGACCATTGAGAGCACAGGTCCGTCTTCTATGAAGGTTAAATACAAAATTTAGCTCCCTTGTCCCTCGCAAACCAGAGCCTCAAATCCAATATGGCTGGCATTTCCTATGTTTTAAATTGTTTTTGCATGGTTTGGCCCTACGATACTGCACTGTTTATGATAATTAGGGTTTTTTGGGTTGAGGAATTCACTTTCGGAGACGCTTTGGCAATTTGACACATTTTTGTACAATAATATCCAAGATGGCCGGCGAATTGCAGCTGGAAAAAGTCAAACTTTTCAATCGTTGTAGAACCTTCATATTAAGCCCTCATGTACATTTCAGTGACTTGGAGCAAGTCATGACCCTTGCAAAAGTGTGGGTTATGTCGGCAACAAAAGAGTAGTTAGAATAGGCAGATGATCTGGGTCCGAGTCCCAGACTGGCTGACTGTCGAGTACACAACACTCGCACAAGAGACGTACACAACCACTTGCAAAAACATCAACAATTAAACAACCAAAGTTTAAACACTTCATTATAGTATCTTAAGTAACAATAGACCAGTTATCATAGCCAGATGATCTGGGTTCGAGTCCCAGACAGGTTTACTTTCAAGTACACAAAACACACAATACAGACGTACACAAACACTTTTGAAACAAAATTAACAATTAAATAAATAAAGTTTTAACACTTCATTATAGTAACTCAACATTAGAGTAGTAAGCATAGCCAGATGATCTGGGTTCGAATCCTAGACAGGCTAACTTTCAAGTACACAACACACACACTCCAGAAGTACACAAACACTTTTGAAACAAAATTAACAATTAAAGAAAGAAAGTGTTTACACTTTATTATAGTATCTCGAGCAACATTAGAGTAGTTAGCATAGTTAGATGATCTGGGTTCGCGTCCCATACAAGCTTACTTAAAGCACACAACAGACGTACACAACCACTTTCGAAAAACATCAACAATTAAATAACCAAAGTTTTAACACTTCATTATAGTATCTCAAGCAACATTAGAGTAGTAAGCATAGCCTGATGATCTGGGTTTGAGTCCCAGACAGGCTTTCTTTTAAGCACACAACACATACACGAACACTTTTGAAAAACATCAACAATTAAATAAATGAAGTTTAAACTTCATTATAGTTGCTCAAGACATAGTAGAGAAGGGCCTAGTAAGAATAGCCAGGTGATCTGGGTTCAATTCCCGGATAGGCTGACATTCAAGTACACAATACATACACAACAGATGTACACAAACACTTTTGAAAAACATTAAGACTTCTTCACGAGACAGATATGTCCTTGGCACGCTCGTAAGCACTCAAATAAAAATGTACAACGCTCTGGAGTAAAATTGAAATGACATACGTGAATTCTAAAATGCACAAGACACAGATATTTTTATGCAGAAGAACATACAACAAACAGAATTGCTTTACGTAATAAACCCTACTATTCACCATTGTTAAGCGTTAAGTCAACGCGATGGGTGCAACCTCTTCTTTTTCTCGTTGCGTCGACTTTATGCCTAACAGTGGTGTGTAGTAGGGTTTATGTCACAAAACAATTCTGTTTGTTGTATATTCTTCTGCATAAAAATGTCTATTTTTTTGTGTTTTTTTTTTTTTTTTTTTAAATTCACGTATGTCGTTTTAATTTTTATCCAGAGCGTTGTACTTCACTTATGAGCTTGCCAAGGACATGTCTGTCTTGTGAAGACTCAACAAATAAATAAATAAAGTTTTAAAACTTTATTATAGTATCTTAAGGAACATTAGAGTAGTTAGCATAGCCTGATGATCTGGGTTCGAGTCCCAGACAGGCTGACTTTCAAGTACACAACACACAAGACAGATGTACACAAACACTTCTTAAAAACATTAACAATTAAATAACAAAAGTTGTAACACTTCATTATTCGGCACCAAAACGACATGTAGATCGCAGCACTGGCGGCCCGCTACGTCACAACATGGCTGGCGTAATTGTGATTCCGAGCTGGAGCGTATATGGCGCTAACGTGTGTCAGTCACGCCGGTTATGACAATTCGGGGAATACTTCCAATCTGTTCACTCTTATTTACCTATCTCGCACACGCATTAAATAAGATGTATATTTTCATCTACGGTTTGCATTTTTTATGCTCTTTTACAACCACAAGTAGGTGTAATTGCGTACGTAGGCCAACTATAGCCAAAATTGACCTAGATATACCTTCCTATTCCTATATTCCTGAATGGGATAGGGGTGAAATGTAAAATATTATATAATAATATCATCATAATAGTTGGGTATATTATTATGTTAGAGCGTAAGAATATCCAGAAAATAATTCATAAGCAGATTATTATTTACTATATAGTAGTGTATTGTGTCCTACAGTCCTACTAATATAAGTAAAGTTGCCCGCCAAAATTGGTGTTGGTCCAAGGAATTATTACCAAATTTGAATTTAGAATGTTAATTCTTTAAAGTGAAAGGAGTCTGTTCACTGTATCAACAAATATTTCGCAACAAATTGATATAGCACTGAACAGCTGAAGTGCTAGGTGCAATATTTAACATTTTCCCGCGGTAATGCAATTACAATAGTACACTTGTATTATTTTCATCGTATTCACTGAAAAGGTCAATAAATTAGGTCTACATCTATGCTAAAATTTGGGTGTTGTCAATTTGTAATCATCGACAAAGTGTGCCTTATTTTTAGCGTGATAAAAACGCTTTGGAGTGTAGTAATTTTGAGGAAGCCTATCACTTACGAAACGAATTGAATGTAGGCCTATGTAGTCCTGTATGTGTAACAATTGGGAACGGTGTGATAGCCTTTTCGCATAGACATTAATTAAAATTATTGTCTGAATTGTTAAACGCGATTTAATATGAGTGTCGGTGACTGGCAAAAAAACAATTAGCATAATTATTAAAAATTAACATAAGTAAATAAAATCTATCAAACACAACGGGAAAACTCAGTGGGTGACACCACACTGTCATCTGACTATATGTTTTCGGACTTTATCCCTGGACTTAAATGTAAGAATAATGTTTTTTTAAGAGTAGGCCCTACCGAAATTTAAATTGAGATCACGATTATTTAAAAGTTGTTATTTAAGTGTAAAGAGTTGTAGGCCCTTTTTTAAAAGAGAAATGTAGGCCAATGCTTAACCATTCGAGACATAACCCTTGCGTCAGGTGTTAACTTTATGGTGCACTTACAGGCGCTATTCTTTCATTTAAAATGTGTTTTCTTGTGATAACCATAGCACAAATATTTCTTTGTTTTATTTCTAATGTTCAACATCCGTAAACAAAACGTATCACGCCGAAAACTCAACTTTTTAGTTACACCTAAACGTTCTTCCACGTTATTTGCCGCTGTGTCTACCTGAGTGATCACTACTGCTCGGGTTCTACGTTCCGCCAACAGGGCCGCGCTAGTGTGCTTTTTGGTGCCGAATAGTATCTCAAGCAACAAAAGAGTAGTTAGGATAGCCAGATGATCTGGGTTCAAGTCCCAGACAGGCTGACTTTCAAGTACACAACACACACTCAACAGACGTACACAACCACTTTCAAAAACATTAACAATTAAACAACTAAAGTTTTAACACTTCATTATTGTAGCTCAAGACAAAATAGAGAAGGGTCTAGTAAGCATGCATGATGATCTGGGTTCAAGTCCCAGACTGGCTGACTGTCAAGTACGCAACACTTGCACAAGTACACAACCACTTGCAAAAACATTAACAATTAAACAACTAAAGTTTTAACACTTCATTATTAAGCGAGCGAAGCGAGCGTTTCCATTTGACTCTGCCGGAAAAAATAGTCACTGGTTTTGTTTTTTTTGTTGTTTTTTTGTTTGTATGTCTCGCCATAACGTTCGAACGGAGGCTCGGATTGAGTTGAAATTTTGACCATCCGCAAGCTTTGTTCTCGATTGAATGCCATAAGTTTTGTGGCAAAATCGTTCAAAAAGTTAAAAAGTTACATTAAAGTTATTGAAAGTTTTTTTTTCAAACTAAACGGCGACAAAATCTGAGGTGGCCAAATCATTAAGAATGTCCGTCCGGTCACGAATATGTTAATTTTATTTTGATCCGATAAGTAGTGTAGATGGAAATTACATTATAACAAAAGTAACGTTGCCATGGCAACGAAAAGACACGCAAAGTTTCTAATGCACTGCCACCTAGAAGTAATCAAAATACTTTCGAAGAAGCAGTGTATTATTTGTCACCTAAGAGTTTAAATAGTGTTCCCAAGGAGTCAAGGTCCTCTAGATGGCGGTGGATTTTATTCACAAAGTAAAGGTTTACACACGGGTTTACCCAAATACCTTGGCAATAATAAATAATATTGGAAACATGGCCCTGTGGACAGCGAACGTCGCAAATTTTAAAATTTAAAAAAATGTGCAATGTGGGTCTAGCTATAGCACGTGCTCGCTTATCAACGCGTCCAACTGAGCGTTTCCTAGTAGCATCTTAAGCAACAATAGAGCAGTTAGCATAGCCAGATGATCTGGGTTCGAGTCCCAGACAGGCTTACTTTCAAGCACACAACAGACTAACACAACCACTTTCGAAAAACATAAACAATTAAATAACCAAAGTTTTAACCCTTCATTATAGTATCTCAAGCAACATTAGAGTAGTTAGGATACCCTGATGATCTGGGTTTGAGTCCCAGACAGGCTTTCTTTTAAGCACACACCACACACTCAACAGACGTACACAAACCCTTTTGAAAATCATCAACAATTAAATACATAAAGTTTAAACTTCATTATAGTTGCTCAAGACATAATAGAGAAGGGCCTAGTAAGCATAGCCAGGTGATCTGGGTTCAATTCCCGGATAGGCTGACATTCAAGTACACAATACATACACAACAGATGTACACAAACACTTTTGAAAAACATTAAGACTTCTTCACGAGACAGATATGTCCTTGGCACGCTCGTAAGCACTCAAATAAAAATGTACAACGCTCTGGAGTAAAATTGAAATGACATACGTGAATTCTAAAATGCACAAGACACAGATATTTTTATGCAGAAGAACATACAACAAACAGAATTGCTTTACGTAATAAACCCTACTATTCACCATTGTTAAGCGTTAAGTCAACGCGATGGGTGCAACCTCTTCTTTTTCCCGTTGCGTCGACTTTATGCCTAGTAATGGTGTATAGTAGAGTTTATTACATAAAACAATTCTCTTCTCTTTGTTGTATATTCTTCTGCATAAAAATGTTTTTTTTTTGAATTCACGTATGTTTTAATTTTTATCCAAAGCGTTGTACTTCACTTACGAGCTTGCCAAGGACATGTCTGTCTCGTGAAGACTCGACAATTAAATAAATAAAGTTTAAAAACTTTATCATAGTATCTTAAGGTACATGTAGAGTAGTTAGCACAGCCAGGTGATTTGGGTTCGAATCTCAGACAGGCTTACTTTCAAGTACACAACACACTCGACACTAACAGACGTACATAAACACTTTTGAAGAACATTAACAATTAAATAAATAAAGTTTTAAGTCTTCATTATTGTAGCTCAAGACATAATAGAGAAGGGCCTAGTAAGCATAGCCAGGTGATCTGGGTTCAAATCCCGGACAGGCTGACATTCAAGTACACAAAACATACACAACAGATGTAAACATACACAACAGATGTACACAAACACTTTAGAAAAACATAGTCTTCATGAGACAGATATGTCCTTGGCACGCTCGTAAGCACTCAAATTAAGATGTACAACGCTCTGGAGAAAAATTGTAACTACATACGTGAATTCTAAAATGCACAAGACAGATATTTTTATGCAGAAGTACATACAACAAACAGAATTGGTTTACGTAGTAAACCCTAGTATTCACCATTGTAAAGCGTTAAGTCAACGCGACGGGAGCAACTTCTTCTTTTTCCCGTTGCGTCGACTTTATGCCTAACAGTGGTGTATAGTAGGGTTTATGTCATAAAACAATTCTGTTTGTTATATGTTCTGCATAATTTTTTTTTTTTTTTTAGAATTCACGTGTAAGTTGCTTCAATTTTTTTCCAGAGTGTTGTACATCGCTTACGAGCGTGCCAAGGACATGCCTGTCTTGTGAAGACTCTAAACAATTAAATAAATAAAGATTTAACACTTTATAATAGTATCTTTGAAAAGCAACATTGGAGTAGTTAGCATAGCCTGATGATCTCGGGTTCAAGTCCCAGACAGGCTTACTTTCAAGCACACAACAGACGTACACAACCACTTTCGAAAAACAGTAACAATTAAATAACCAAAGTTTTTAAACTTCATTTTAGTAGCTCAAGACATTAGAGTAGGGCCTAGTAAGCATAGCCAGATGATCTGGGTTCAAATCCCGGACAGGCTTAAATTCAAGTACTCAATACACACACAACAGACAAACACAATTACTTAGGTTAAACGTAAACAACGAAAGGATTACTAACACTTCATTATAGTAGCTTAAGCAACAATAAAGTAGGTATAGCCAGATGATCTGGGTTCGAATCCCAGACAGGCTTACTTTCATGTACATAACATTTAACAGATGTACACAAAACACTTTTTAAAAACATTAACAATTAAATAACAAAAGTTGTAACACTTCATTATAGTATCTCAAGCAACAAAAGACTAGTTAGAATAGCCTGATGATCTGGGTTCAAGTCCCAGACAGGCTGACTTTCAAGTACACAACACGCACTCAACAGACACAAAACACTTTTGAAAAACATTTACAATTAAATAAATAAAGTTTTAACATGTCATTATATTAGCTCAAGACATAATAGAGTAGGGCCTAGTAAGCATAGGCAGATTATCTGGGTTCCAATCCCGGAGAGGCTGACATTCAAGTACACAACACACGCACACAACAGATGTACACAAAATACTTTGGTAAAAAGTAAACAATGAAAGCATTAAAAGTAGGTACTAACACTTCATTATAGTAACTCAATCAACAATTGAGTAGATAGCACAGCCAGATGATCTGGGTTAGAATCCCAGACAGGCTGACTTTCAAGTACACAACACACGCACGCACACAACAGACGTATACAACTACTTTCGTAAAACATAAACAATGAAAGGATTAAAGTATTAACACATTAATATAGTAGCTCAAGCAACATTAGAGTAGCCAAAGTCAGTAATTTTATGTTCAAATATAATTTTGTTTTGTCCTAGCAAAATACCTAAGAAATCTGCTAATAAAGATTTTTTTTTTAAAATTCTAAGTATCTATTACAATGGATTAGTGGTCAACCACACAAACATTGATTATTTGATTGGTAGAGAATCGTTATGTTCAGGTGGAGGTTCTGGGTTCGATCCCCAGCCGTGGCAAATTTGTACGACAATTGCTATTAATCGCTGATTATTAGATAGTTAATCGAATGGAAATTTTGTTAGTTGATTCGGAAATGTCACCTAACGGCCCGTACTTGATTCATGATTTAATTAGTTGAGGAAATAGTGGTGGAAGAGTTGATGTATGGAAAACAATCCAGACAAAACAAAAACTACTTGACTGGAGGTTGAACCCAGGTCCTCTGCTTGCCTGGCGGACGTCTTAACCACTTAGTCCAAGAGCTAATTCCTGTAGGACCGATATGAACGAAATTGGCTCAACCCACTTATCTCAAATCTGACTTGACCACGTGGTAGTATGCACCTTTTGAAACATCTCTAGGGAGGATGTCACTTCGAATTGTAGTATACGTTTTTTTTAGCAGCCATTTTGTTTTTGGATGTGCAATCATTGAAAAACTTAATGGTATTATCTTAAAATGTACATAGCTCGTGACACAGTTCACCGATTTTATTTTTTCTTATACCGATTTGTAGGTGAATGTATGTTATAAGTATATTTCTAATGGTAATATGATTTCATTGTTAAAAAATGCAGACATGGCAAAAATAGTGTAAATTATTTTACTAAAATGTGATTCAAGCATAAATTCACAAATTATTTTGGTCAGTTAGCGCTAAGTTTTTATACATTATTAGGATTTATAAATCTAACTCATGGACAACATATATAAAAAATATGGATTATTGCACGTTTGAGTACATAAGCGTTGGAGGCTGAGCATTCTCAGTGGATTGTACGCTATTTAACTATGATTTTCATCCAACCTCATTTTGTCATTGCTAGTATAGAATAACATTTTTAAAGTAGTTCCAACAAACAATACATGCAAATGGTAAAATTGAATGATATTAAAAATGTGATTTAAAGATTTTTGCAGAATAGTCGATTTTATGGAATTTTCGGTTTCAAAAGTGGAAAAAGTGGAAAAGTGCGATTTTCACGTGACAAATTTATTTGCTGGCGCTTATATTCTTGGAAAGTTTAATTTAAGAGTTTTTGAAGGTTCTCTGAAAATTTAATCTAATTCGGAGAAGTGGTCTGTCCTGGACAGCAAAGAAATTAATGCGGACATGTTCAAATAATCAAAAACGTCCGAGGAAATGGTGCAACATTAGTTCATTAGAGGTCACAAGCATACAAATTTACATTTTACATCATGTTTCAAATAAATCGGGAACATGAAATAAAAATAAAAACAAGGTTTATGCAATCTGCCAAGATATTAAGAAATTAACAATTAGAATTATAATTTAATAATTTTAGCAAATAAAAAATAAAGCTGGTGCAAAGAAATAATATTTAAAATAATGTAATGCTGCCCATAAGACTCGCATAACTGACCAAGTAAGTACGGTACGTAGTGTAAAGTATGTGTCTTTGGCTTACCTCTTCTTGCCGTAATTAACGTAGTAACACTTAGACCTTCAATGTGACACTGTCGTCGAACTGTGTCTGCGTTCTCAACAATTCGAACTCCGTTAGTTTCACCGCCAGCCAGTTGTAAAACTGAAACACAAAGAACAAATTTTTCTATTGTTACTTGTTAATTGTTATTATAAACCTAAAAAAACTCATATTAAAACCTTTATTCTATGGATTCTGACAAACTTTTTCAACTTTTTCTTTCAGAAAGCAATACATCACCATAACCTTAATTACCTTACATAACCTTGCTATGGTAGTTTTTCATCTTGTCCTTGCTTCCTTCCAAAGTGATTTTGTTCACATACAGAATTGTATGAAAAAGCCCAAACTTGTAGTGAACTAGGATCTATCAATAATACCCAAAATTCCACTTTCTAGTAAAACATTATTTCATTTATATTATTCGTTCGATAAGAATAAACCGCAAACAAAATTGTATAAAATAGTCTTAACGACAAATTGAATTACAAAACATAAGCTTGCATCAAAAATTAAAAAAATACCTAGTCTTCTTTCTTACACTAAGGGTGTGTCTGAATTATGGTCCAAGTCCAACTCAATGTTAAAAGTGCTATACTAGTCTACAGTAGAGCTGCCTGCTGGGCAAAGTCAACACTACCTAAAGTTAGATTAGACGTTCATTTGAAAGTCCTTTGTAAAGTATTTGCTTCTTAAAAGTATTTGTACATCGTAAAACCAATTAAATACGTGATAATAAAAACAAACAAAACTTAAATGTTTACCTTTATTTAAAAATGCATTTGTTTGTTGTTTCTCTCATTGTCGGAGACGGCCATTTTGAAACAACCTAACAAAAACAATAGCTGGATCCTTGGCCCAAAGATTATAATTATTTTTCAGACCGTAACTTTCATTCGCATTCGAAAAGTCCCTTTTCTCTTGGGTTAATTTGGGATAAAATTACCTAATTAATAAAAGCACACTTAAGGAAAAATTAGGGATTTAATTTGGGGAATTGTTGGTTTAAACTATGCCCAAGTGCATCTTATGATTGCGTACATTCCTTATTTTAAAGTTTAAATTTAAAACGCAAAATAAAATTTTTGGAGGAAAAAAATCAAAATTATTCTAAATGTTGATTTTGTAAAACAAAAATTCCTTAATTAAAAGTCTTTCATTATGCAACCATTCTCTAATTAGACAATCCAATTTTCTGTCGATTTTGGAATTCCTGTTCTGGAACAAATTATTAGCAATTTATAGAGAAGTTTAAACAAGCAAATTACCCTCCTTGGTTTCCTGTTCCCTGCATAAATCCATACCCTCCTTACGGTACACATCTCCCAGCAACATAACCGTTGAAGGTCACGTCGTGCAAGAACATAAAAAGCATAGCTATGAAGAACGAAATTTCTTTTAGTTATTCCATCGGTTGGGATGGTAATTCTCCCTACATGGTGCTTCCTACCCAAGAATTATTTACACAAATTTATAATCTCAAGTTCCAAATCCAACATCTAGGTTTAAATTTCACCATTTTCTCGGGCTATTTATGATTGTATAAGTTTTATAATGAAATGTTATGATGAATAGACAATTTAAAATTTGTAATTGATAGTACTTTTTTTTCCATCTCACCTCTTGGCCTTATTTTTCATATTTGTATACAACCGAAAATTTAAAAGTGCCACAAAACAAAAATCTACAATTTTCTAGTATTGATCTGGAAATCTATAGTCATTGATCTCGGCACTCTTTCAAAAGCCTAACAAAACAATAATTTGACGTTCAATATAGCAATGAACGTTTTCGAGTTCACATACTGTTTTTTGACTTCATTGATAGTACCTCAAAGAAAAACAAATAGAGTAAGTTTTGGCTTACCCAAAGATGGTTTGATTGCGAATCCCGTGCATTTAAAACATTTCAAACACAATAACACACAAACAGGGAACGTAAAAATACTTCTAGTTAAAGAAATAAAAAAATTAGATAAGTTTTTGTTTTGCAATACATTCAATTACAGTAACTTCTGTCAACAATTTTTATGAACAACAGATTATTTTTCATAGAAGCAAGATTTCAAAGTAGACAACACAAAAAAACCCCACCACGACCACAACACTGCCTCAAACTTTACAATTAAGCCATTAAAGTCGATAACATTCATTATAGTTGCAGTCAGACAGGGGATAATAGGGAAGACTCAACTTGTTAAGCGAAGGAAATTTTCTCCTCTGGTCTATAGCGCCCATTTTTTTTAATAAAAAGGGAAAATAAATGGGCTTTTGGTACGATAGTAATTTATTCCATCTACTTTGGCCGCTTCATCAGTACATCTATATTCAAGTCATTAAAGTTGCCAAATTTTGGGGTAAAGATGGACTGATTGTCGTTTCCCCCTTTCGATGACGCTCTAAAATCAAACTATTAGGGTTAAATGGAGCCAATGTATCCGTTCACAAATTTTTACCTCATTATGAGCGGCAAGCCTAAGCAGAGAGCAAGCCAGGTCTGGGGTTGGCCAGACTGGCTGACTTTAAATACCAACGCGCCTGCCAGGTACAAATCACTTCGCATTCAATTAGATTTTGTTTTAAAAATTTATTACGAAAGTATAGAATCAAAAAGTAAACAACCCTGGTGACCTCCAGTACCCCAAAGCAAGTCGTGATACCAAGTACACAAGCCACGGACAAAAGTGTTAAAACGTGCTTTGAGCAAAAGGTTTGGCACATTAAAGGGGTTCACTTCAATAAACACTTCTTTAAATAGTGTGAAGAACAAAGAGTATTCCAGCAAGAGATAATTATGGTTTCACGAGTATAACCAGGCCCTGGTCTTTCGAGTAACACCCACACAAACATAGCGAGTTAATCCTTACCACACTAACAATTAGATAATTAGAACAAATTCCACTTACGTAGCTTCCCAATAGAGTAGTAAGCATAGCCAGATGATCTGGGTTCGAGTCCCAGACAGGCTGACTTTCAAGTACACAACACACACACACAACAGACGTACACAACCACTTGCACAAAACATTTACAATTAAATAATTAAGTATTAACACTTTATCATAGTAGCTGAAGCAACAATTGAGTAGCTAGTCAGTAATTTCTGGTTCAAATATAGCAAAGTTTTGTCCTAGAGAAAGACCTAAGAAATCCTTTAGGCCTATTAAGATTTAGCATTTTTTTTAAATTCCCAGTATCGATTACAATGGATTAGTGATCAATCGCACTAACATCAATTATTCTATTGGTAGAGCATCGCTACGTTGAGGCGGAGGTTTTGGGTTTAATCCCTAATCGGGGCAAATTCTTACGATTATTGCTGTTGAACGCTGATTATTAGATAAATAATTGAATGGAAATTTTGATAGTTGATTAGGAAATTTCACCCAACGGCAACCCTTCTTATTTAGTGACTTTATTAGTAGAGGAATTAGTGGTGGGAGAGTTGATGTATGGAAAACAATCCAGACTTAACAACACAACTTGACTGGGGATAGAACCCAGGTCCCCTGCTTGCCTGGCGGACGTCTTGACCACTAGACAACCAAGCAAGCAAGTCCAGTCCTGGATTCAATTACCGGCCGAGTTGGATTTCGTAATTTTCAGATTGTGTTCCATTTAATCAAACTGATGAAATCGAATTGAGTAGTTCAGTTCATAAATGCACGTTAAGTACCGTAATTTCTTCATTAAATTTCTCGTCTTAGTTAGTCGGGAAAAACTCCCATATGTGGAATAGTTAATATTTAATACATTATTCAGAAATGAACAAATCCATCTCGACCGGTGTTCGATCCTGGGTCTTCCACATTCCAGACTAGAAAACCAAGACGGTAACTTTTAACTTCTGAATTGTAGTTACCTTCAGATCTATAATGCAACTACAATTCAGAAGTTAACAAGTTCTTGGTGGTCTAGTTGGCTAAGGCGCCTACCTGGAATGTGGGAGACCCTGGTTCGAACCCCGGTCGGGATGGATTTGTTAATTTGCTAATTTTGTTTAATATTCTCCATTAATTGTTTGCGTTTCTATTGTAGCTTTAAAACTTGTCATTTCTCTCTTCTGTATTTAATTTTCCAACAACTTAGAATGTCAAATGAGTAAACATGTTGGTGAAAAATTAACTTTTGATCGTTTTGACAGCAAAATATGTAGTAAAAATGAAAATAATAATAAAAGTTGGTACAACAGATATGCAACTAAAATTCTTTTACTAACAGATGTGTAGGGGAACCCAACAGCTTACCTTAAAGAAACCCCTTGTGATTTTAAAAGTTTTCAAACAAAGTTCCAATATCTTTCAGTTGTCCATCAGGAGAGCCTTATGGTTCTCTTCCCACTCTCCTAGTAAAATGTTTTGTTTTGTCGTGTTCATTGTTAGTTTTGTGTTCCTCGCCCGCGCTTAAGTCTTTACGAGACAGGCATGTACTCGGCACGCTCGTAAGCACTCACATTAAGATGTACAACGCTCCGGAGAAAAATTGTAGCGACACACCCAAATTTTAGAATGCACCTGACACAGATATTTTTATGCAGAACAACATTCAACAAACAGAATTGCTTTATGTAATAAACCCTACTATTCACCATTGTTCAGCGTAAAGTCAACGCGGCGGGAGCAACCTCTTCTTGTTCCCGTTGCGTCGACTTTAAGCGTAACCATGGTGTATAGTAGGGTTTATTACATACATCAATTCTGCTTGTTGTATGTTGTTCTGCATAAAAATATGTGTCATGTGTATTTTAGAATTCTCGTATGTCATTTTAATTTTTTTCTAGAGCATTGTACATCTTAATTTGAGTGCTTACTAGTGTGCCGTGTACATGCCTCTCGTGAAAACTCTTATTGTAAGATGCTAGAATGCTATATTTTCATCTTCAATACTAATACAATTCTTCTTTGTACCTCTTGATGCTGCTTCAATCACTGGCTTTACATGTTTTATGTTGTGGTTGTTTCAGATGATTGGAAACGTCACATGTGCACATATCTGTGCATCTACAGTCTGCCCTTCAACCATCTTGATATGGCAACCTTTGAACTTCGATGCTGCTGCCACGCCTCTGACCACTGGCCAAAACTACGAACAGACGACCTTCAAAACAAATTTGGTGAGATCACCACGTACTAATCCTTGCCACTTTGCAATTTCAAGGCCATGAACATAGCCTCTTTTCCCACGGCCACTTCTTGTACTGCACTGTTGAAAATACTGTTGTAACTCATATATTGTTTAATAATTGTACAGCTGTGCAATAAATACTGTTTAACCCATGCCGTTGTTGTGATAATTCATTTGTACATAGCACCTTCTTATTCCCATTGCTTTAGCATGTACTAACTAACACCTTTTTACTCCTATTGTTGCAGGTATGCTACTACTAATTGGATCATGATGGGTGAAGGATTATTGGAAGACTGTTGGTCATGATCCTATTGCTATGTATGTCTGCACTTGTCATTTAAATGGATCCTTTCAATGGACTCGTTTAAATGGAAAGTGTGAAGCTCAACACCTTTTTGGGTGTTGAGCTTCACACTTTTCATTTAGACTGATCCATTGAAGGGAACCATTTAAATGACTGACAAGTGTAGACATACATAGGAATAATGGGATCATGACCAACAGTCTCCAATAATCCTTAACCCTTCATGACCCAATTAGTGGACTTAGCTACTTTTTTCAAGGCCATTTAACTAGGTCAGCTGCCAAATTTGGCAGTTGACCTAATTAATGGACTTAGCTGTTTTTTTCAAGGCTAAATATAATAATAGTAATAATAATAATAAATAATAATAGTAAATAAAACAATTGCATTGGAAAATATATAATTTATTAACAATATTAAATAAAATACAATAAATATTATACAAATTACATGAAAAACAAGCAAAAATTGGATAAAAAACACAAAAAATGGGTCAAAAAAGCGCTTTTTATACTACCTAAGTCTTTTTTGCACTTCAGAGCTACCACCCCCCAAGAAATGACTTTTCACTCAACAAGAGTGTTCTCCCCAAAGCAGAGACGGAATTGACGGCAAAATTTGGTAAGTGCCCACCATCTAAATCAGTTGCTAGTTCTCGAACACGGACTGGTCCAAACAGGTTTGAACTAGACCGTATGTTCAAGAACTAGCAACTTCAATGGGTAGTGTTCACACAAATTCCACCATCAGTCCCGTCCGTGTAAGGAGACTCAACACTCTGTTTAAGTGTAGCAAAAGCAGCAAAAGAGTGAAAATAGCCAACACCACTATGCAGGACGAAGCAGCCGTGAGAACAAATACACTAGGTCTCCTCCAGGGGTTAAGTGGCTATCATTGCTCCTAGTTTTATTACGTATTGAAAACCCTCAAGTACTTCTGTGCTTGTAAAATAAACCATACACTTCCTCAATTCTTTGGAAATTGCATTTGTTTATTTCATGTCCATCCCATTCAATGTACAAATTGATTAACAAATTAAATTGAATGCATTTAAATAAAATAAATACATTTGTATGTAGAGTCTACCCACTCAGTCACAGAACTGATTTTCAGTGGGGGGTACATTAAATTCAATTTTCTTCATGAGTGATGCTAACAAGTAACTGAGAATGTGTTCATCAGCTAACACTTGCCCAAGATTTAAATTTATTTATATTTCTACCGGCTATTGCAGACTGGCGTTTTCCCCATCCTCGTATGACGGGCCAAGTTGAAAATAATTATCCCATGATCTCTCCCCTCAGGGTCAAGCAAGCACAGAAGAGTTTTTGGGTTGCCAATGAGCTCAATTATTGCTCGTGTTTAAAGCGACAGACCCCTGCCAACAGTATGTTAAATGTGGTTTTGAGAGAACTATCGCCTGCATGAAAAAAGATTGTAATGTTATGGTAAGTAAGTTTTTAATTAGACATTTAATTAACCAGGAAAACGCTTAAGTCCCGCCGCGTTGTTGGATGAGCGTAATTGGTGCATTGAGCTGCCATGTGTTATGAGGATTTTCTGTTGTTCTGTGAAAAAATTATTACTAAGTTGAAGATTTTTTAAAAATTAAATTAAATTAAATAAAAAATAAACTTTAATTTTTATTTTTTTTAATTAATCGTACAAATTGAAAAAATTGAAAAATTGCGATTTTTATAAGAAATAATTATTCGATTGCGCTCAAATTTCACACGGATATATAAATTCATGAAATTAAGGTTCTGTGAAAATATTATTACAACAGAATAAAGCATGTAGGTGTTATAAGTAAAAAAATTGTTTTAAAAAAGAAAAAACCCACAAAATTTCTATTTTCAAGAAAAATTATTTTCTGATTGCGCTCAAATTTCACACGGATATCTTAATTCATAAAATTAAGGTTCTGTGAAAAAATCATTAAAATCGGATTAAGCATGTAGGTGTTATAAGTAAAATAAATTTTAAAAAAATCAAAAAAATCGTAAAATTGCGATTTTCATGAGAAATAATTTTTTGATTGCGCTCAAAAACGTGGCAGTTCTAAGTTCAGAGATTTCAAAGGCCTCCATAAAATTTCATCGCAAACTGAGTATCGGTTTAGCCGGAATCGTGCTGACAAACACACAAAAATACAGGAAAAAAAAGAAAAAAAGAAAAAATTCCAGATTTTTTTCTCCAGTGTAGTGAAATGGAATCTTCGCTTCGCTCGCTACGCTCATCCAATTAAACACAATCGAAATACAAACCGTACAGATTATAATATTTGAATATTTTTTCTTGCATTACATAATTCTAACAAGACCACATTTCTGTTGCAATCAGTTTTTAGGTATTTTGCACCGTTCTCTAGATATCACTTAAAAACTGTAACTGCAGGGGTCTTGCACCTTAAGAAGCCTGGTTCTTCTGGGTCGCAATGTATAAGTTCTCACAACTGTCGGCCACAACAACAGGTCTGTTCTTTTCAAGTACGTAAGTTGTAAGCAAACAAGGTTCTCCATAATTTGGTTGATGGCTACAACAATATGGCTTACAGATAATTGAATTTATTGAAATGTTTCATAGGAATACACATTCTTTAAAGCAGTGTTGTCGTAAGCAATGTATAATATTTGGCTCCTATTCAATTACAGAAAGTGTGGAACACTGCTTTGAAAGAATGCACACTATCAAATTAAAAACTTGTTCTTGAAATCAGTTTGTTTTTGGCAAAACAGGGAAATAACCTTCAACAATGCTGGTGTGTAAACTATTATAATATTATCACAACAATGATTTAGTCAAGGTCAGTAAATAAATAAAACAAAATGTGTACATAGAGCGGACCCACTCAGATGCAAGCTACTGATTTTCAGTGTGGACGTAATTACTATGTAAGATTTCTTGTGCTTCATTGTTGGCTCCAAAGTAAAGTTGGATCCACACAAAAACATAACACGTAAGGTTTTAGTTTTAACCCGTAATGTGTAAGCGCGCCGGTACACATAAATTATTAATGATAATATAACTTTCCCAATCGATGTTGATAATTATGCAAATAATGCTCCAAGTCCTGCCAACTTTATATATGTATTACCAACAAGCATTCAGGCACAAAAGTAAGCATGAACCTACGAGTACATTTAAGTACTAGTAAATCAAAGTGACAATCACGATTTTAATATCATGTCAGCAACATAAAAATTAAAAAATCACCTTTCTTTGTTTGATATCTCTATATTTGATTTGATGTTTGTCTTTTTGAAATTATTATACTTGATTAAGAAGTTACTAATTGCTCGCGACATTATTGCAACGCAACAACACTGCGTACCGGAGAATAGTATTTGTGTTGTTTTACATAATATACTACTATATGTCAAAACTTTAAAAACTTGATAACCCGAATACTGTATCACATGTACATGTCGATTGGCAAATTGCTACTTGAGTCTATTCTACTCGATGTGCCTGTCCTGTCCTGTCACACTTTATATAATCAGATTTGCCAAAAACGAAACCAGTTTCAAGTAGAAAACCTAAAAACCACGACTTTATCATAATATAGGGCCTTCTATACCAAAAAAGAAGAAGAAGGCCCTATCGGTACCTACATTGAGTTTATTGTTGTAGCCAAATTGAACAGACCTATTGTTGATTGCAAGTATGCCAGTTGTCCATGACACATAATCAAGAGAGCAGCCTTAGAGAACAACGCATACAACCAGGGCCATTTGCAATATTCATGGAGTCAGTAAATATACGATTATTGTAACCAAAAAGTGTTTAAAAGCCAGACTGTGATTTGCAATTGACCATGATTAGGGAAAACTATACCACCACCTTGGAATTACTATGCGAGAGATTTAAAACTAGTATTGACATAAACAGCAATCTTGTATGGTAACTTAAGGTTTTACTTGAGACTTGTGTATTCCAACTTGGTATAAATAATAAATTATAAATATTTCATATATATACAGTATTTTGTAAAATGCAATGCTATAAACAAAATACAGTAGTCTCCCTTCAATTTGAACCCCAAGGGACTCAAAGGCTCACTTTTTACTAATAGAAATATACAACATTAAGACGTAGGCCTATACAAAAGTGTCTTTAGGGACTTCCAACGCTACTTAGAATTAACTACTTTGATTTGAGTTTGAATTATTGAGAGTTAACTGTACACCTTCATGAGGATTTGGCAAAAAACATACATCACAGCAAGGAATACCTACAAGGGCTCTTTTTGCTTAGCATGCCTATTACTATTTGTGAAATGAAATTGCTAAAAGTTTTCTAAACTTGAGTAAAATCGATGGCATCGACAACAACCAACATGTAAATTAAAAAGTAATGAAGATTTGGATTAGAAGGTAATAATCCCAATTCAAAAGTCATCACTCACCATAGACCCATAGAGACTGCCCATCTAGAATCTAAATTGTATTGAGGTAAAATAAAGTTTCAAGTTAACTACTGTATTTCTTGTGCTTATGGCATGTGATCTTGGGCCACCACATTGTTGTAATTTAATGCACTCGGCAGTTTGTGTTAAAACAATTTTTCTTTACTAATACGTTTAAAATTTTAAAAAATAAATCCAAACGATGCACAATGTTTTGCAACGTGCATAGGCCTACAAATGTTTATTAGTGGTGAAATCACGCAACTGGTTGCCCAGGTTAGCAACAAGCAAAATTGACTTCAAACAAACTTTGGTGCCTGCAGTAACCAAATACAGCAATAGGCCTACTTACTTCATAGATTCTAATCTTGAACAAAATAAAACAAAAATGATAAGCCTTTGTATAATATTAATATTGTACGTATTAGTACGTAGTAGACATATAATTTGATTATGAAGATACTGGTCTCAAAGTTTAAAGATACCTTTGCGAGACTTTTCCGAAAATCCTACCCATTTGTTTCTTATGGGAACAAAATCATGTTTGGAATCAAAACTGGCCATTGCTATGCGTTGTCATGGGCGGCCATGATGGAATGACGTCATACTAATAGTGTCTATTAAGCAGACACTTGAAACAAGATTTGTAAAAAACCTTGTGTAGAAGTTGAAGAATAGTTATATATTTCATCCATTGGACATTCAATAAAACACTGGTTGATTGGAATATGTTACTTACTGGTTGATTATTAATAAGGCCTACCAAACCACGATGTTGTGACAAACATTGTATATTTTATAAATGAGAATCTAGACTAAATAAGAAAAAAATAATGGAGTAAATTTCCCAATAGGCCTAGATCTATGATAATTGATTTTAATTTTTGATTGAGCGCTATAATATGTAAAATATATTACGCAAGGGACAAACGTCTTTATGTTAGTATGAGATTGATAGATCTTAACTAAAATCTTTTGAAGATACTGTACAGTGTAGGCCCTACACAGTACACACACATGATGCTGTTTATGTAATCAAGTTTCAGGCACAAAGAATTGTGCCCACATCACTCACAAGTTCATGGATGGATTGCAAAATAAAGAGCCAACATTTTGATATCTTCACTCGTTCAGTTGCTCAACGAGTGCCATAGATGAAATAAAAACATTGTACAATAATGTCAGCCATTCTATTCATAGTTATAGCTATCACAGTTCTTTCAACACTTTCAAAACCAGAGTTAACGCTGGTGAGATGTTTTAATTATATTGATTTTTTCAACGAAACAACTAACATTGTGAAGCAATCAAGTAATTTGCTTCAAATTGGAAAACTTTAATAGTCGTGCACAGTAATTTCTTATCAACTGTAGTCAAAACAAATGAAGGCTCAAGTTGTGATTGTAAATGGAGATGTATTGTCATTATTTTGTGATCCATCCCAATAACGGGGATATAAAAGGCTGTGGGTGGCACCGAGCAAACAACATGGAACAAAGACTACATCGACAAGCTGTGTGGGTGGGTGTATTATGTACCTACTGTGTTAATAAGTATGGTATACATAAGGACAGAGATAATTAGGCCTAAATAAGAAACTATAGTAGAACCGGTAATTTGATTACGGTATTAATAACAATACCGAGTTAAATATATTATCTAAGAACAGTGTTTGTCCAAATAATTTCCTTTTAATAGAAAACTTCAATGAAAAACTCAAAAACTCTAAAGAGAATTGTTCTGCATTTGGATTCTTAAAAATGCTTGAACTTTCAAAGATACTAAATTTGCTAATGAAACAATGAAGTAATTGTCATGTGCTTTGTGAAAAAGGACTTAAGATTGGATTCTTTTTATGCTAAAGAAGGTTCCGCATACACCATATTTAATTTACAATAATGAAATTTTTTCTATTATTTAAAGTGAAAAAGTGTAAGTGCATCTAGAAACCAAAATTTGTATTTCAAATTCCCCCCTCACCCCATATATTGTGAATCTATTTCATTATTTCACATCTATAGTAAGTTTCTTGCACTAACAAGAGTTGAAATTGAAACAGAACACCGATGTCTGGCACTGTCAACAATAATATGAAAAATCAACATGGTTGGTGGAAAGTGTAAACTGTAAACACAACTTTACTCAACTAAACGATTCGAAAAAAAGTGTAGCAATATTATAATATACATAGGCCATTGTTTAACCTTGGTTTTATAGTAGGCGTCAATGACGCTGTTAAGACACAGTATTAGACAGAAATTTAAAAAATAAATCTTTTACCCCCCCACAGTATTATGGGATTTTTTTTTTAAATCTAAAAAAAACTAGGCAGAAGTTCAATATTTTATTTCCCTACATGGTGGTTTTGTCAGATTTCATCCAACATTGAAACCATTACCACCCCCCCCTCCCCCCTACCCAAGTCACGCTCATTGGAACTCCACCCCCCACATTTTTATCATTCCAAAAAACTAAACAAATAAAAATGAAAAATGATTTCCCCCACTGGTAATTTTGTTGGATTCTTTCCAACCCTAACTAACCCCACCACCACCCATAAAAAATTCTTTTCCTTAAAGGTAATTTGTTTGGATTTTATCTGATATTGACATTTAGCCCCCTACGACCCCCTACCAAAGTAACTCCTCCCCCCCCCCCCAATTTTTTGGTTGCAATTCTAAAAAAATCAAAATACCTATTTTACTTGGCCTTTTTGGTAATTTGTTTCCCCCCCCCCCACTATTCCTCAGGATCACTTACCCCCAAATGTTTTCTGAAAAATAAATCCCCAATTTTTTTTTTATTATTTAACCCCCTTGCATCCGGCAGCTCAGCCCCTTAAAAACCCTAGTAATCCTGCAGGTACTGGACATAAAATTGAATTACGAGTTTCATTATTTAAATCGATGAAGCTCCGGTTGTAGGCAACCTACAAGGAAGTTGTTGGTATGAAATTAATCACAACAAACCCATCTCTATAAAAATATTGGTTTTAAACTTTGAGATAGTTCTTTAGAATAAAGTAGGCCTAGAGGGAATTCGAAAATGTAGGACTAGGCCTATTGGTAGGGTTCAGTTTAATTTTATTATCTCCAATTCATGGGTCAAGGCCTACTTACATTGTTGTTTTTGTCGGAAATCCACTAGGCCTAATATCATTTTATTTATAAAACAAGGGTCTTCTATGAAATGCCTATAGGGCCTAGGGCCTATAGGCAATTGCTACAGATTCACAGGGCTTTACCAAACTATTTATGTACAGCATCGAAACTTCATGATCAATCATTTGCAGGTACCTTAGGCTACGGTACTTACTTATTGTCAACTAAAACCAAGTAGTAGGCCCTACGGTAGGCCTAGTATATATCCTAGAATGTAATAAAAATCGCCGATCATCCAAGCCCTAGGCCTAATCTCAGCTGTCACTGCTAGGCCTAGACGAAATGAAACTTGGGATGATAATTGCATTATAATCGTTGTAATGTTATATAAACAGATTCTTAATGATACAAAACTCGTAAATTACACCCTCCTTCGATAATATACAAGCCTACAAGGCCGTAAGGATCATTTGGGTTGGCTTTATTTACGTACGAAACTGACAGGTCGCCATTACAACTTCAACAAATAAAACACGGCGTTGCTACGGAAAGTTCGGTAAAGAATTGCCGTAAAAGAAGGTCCCGTATGGTGCTTCCATCTAGCGTGATTTAGTGGAACTTCAATCGCAAAGTGCGCGAAAATTTGAACTTCTAGAGCAAACGGCGTAGATTTTAAGCGTAATTCAAATCAGCTCAGCGCTAGCGCGTATATATACGCTTATGGTGATCTAGCCCAGGCGGCGCAGAGTGTACCAGTACGCTTATGGATTTAAGGGGGTTAACCCCCTCATGCACAAAGATTTACCGGCGCAAAGTTGCGTTTAGTCAAAAATGGCGGACTTACGCAAATTTATATGTTAAATCATAGGGCTATAAAAACCGTATGCACAAAAGAAGTTGCGTTAGCAGACTTGCGTCCGCAAGTCGCTAGATATTTCGGTAAAGTTGCGGCTACTCTGGATGTGACGCAAATGTCGACCCTTACTCTTTTTGTATCAGAAAATGAATATTTTAACATAAAAATTGTACCAACATACAGAAGCAGGCAAGTAACGTGAAAAATTGAGTAAAAAGTTGCAAGAAAGTTCATAAAAATCATGTGAAATTTGAACCCACGACCTTCAGCATAGGAATGCCTCTCGCTAGCCACTACTCCAAATGGATGGTAAATTTTGCGACTTTTGACCACTAAATACGTTGCAGGTTGCCCAAAACACAAAATTTAATAAATGATTGCTGTTTTCTATCTAGAAATGCTCTATTAGTGCTAGAATAGTTTATTCGAGTAATTTGGGACCGGTTTTTGTTTACATTTTGTTTCCATTGATCTCCAAACACTATCACCGGAGAAAATTCCGCCATCTTTGCCAATATTTGCGTCCGCAACTTTACCGACGCAAGTCTTTGTGCATGAGGGGGTAAAAAAAAACAAAACAATATATTCAAAATTTGATTCCTCTCCAAAGTCATTGTTACACATCCACTATTGTCATAGCAACACCCCCTACACCCGTCTGGCAGACGTGGTAGTATGGCCTCATATTAATGCACTAGGGCTTTTCGAGACGATGTGTGGTGATAGATGACTATGAAGGAGAAGGACGATTATGCCTGATGCGGGATTCGAACCCATGGATGTAGCCACTTTTAATATTTATGTCTATTATAATACCATCCTCATATTCAAAGGATAGGAATTTCAGTGCAAATGTTTTGACCAAAAAACCTAAAGTCCTACATGATGGTGGATGGGATGCCAAAGAAAATGAATGAAAGAAGGATTGAAGAAGGAAGAAGATGGGGTAGGCCAAGGAAGAGATGGAAGGACCAAAATTGATTTTAATTTTTAATCAAACAATTTAAATCGGTTGATTTTATAAAAAAAAATCATTAATTTAAATATTAAAAACTTACAAAATGTGCTAAATGTGTAGTTAATCATTACATCTTGGCTCTTGCCAAGGTGGCTATACAGTGGCTAACCATAAAAAATATGTTAATGGACAATCCTATCATTCATCACATAGAACAAGGAACAGGGGGGGGAGAGCATGGCCCTCCCAAGTTAAAAAAATAGGTAAGGGCTCAAAACCCCAAAAATTTTTTACACGTGACTATAGCCACAATTACACTTAAATGACGTTAAAAAATAGTCTTGTAACTGTGATTTAACAAAATTTTAATTTTTGATTCCGAAATTGGCGAAAATTGGTTTTTGGAAAATTCTAAATCGGTTAAACCTGCTTCTTTTTGTCACATAGAACTAGAGATAGTACCAATCTAAATGCCCCTTATATCATCGGTCTTGAACGGGCCCAAATATACCTCAACACGCAAAAATATGCATTCCAAAATCACCCCCATCTGATAATCAGCATATTTGACAAACTACTTGCCCAAATACAAAACAAAATATGAGAATTTTTAGAAAAGGCGTCGAGTAGGTCAATAATGGCCCAATATTTTTTGGATAAAAACCTCCCAAAGGGACGGGGCATAAAGATCGTCCCCAGTTATTTCTTATGGAGATTTTTGCCGTGGGGACCTAGCTCGAAAAAATGTCATGTTGACAATTTTTTTGGGAGATCATGTGGCCCATAATTTTCTGTAATTGAAATTCATTACTAGTAGCCTGAATGAAATATATTTTTGAGTTTAGCTTAAATACCCTTTAATAAGGTTTAAATTTACTAAAATGGTAACCGCCTTCAATATTTTCAATGCAAATTAGCTCGCGCTAATTCAAATTTACGAAAATAAACTTGGAAAATAAGATTAACAAAATGTCCGTAAAATGACCATAATATCCGTTGATCCGTTTTGCACCCTCAAAATCCGTTAAAACGGATAAAATCCATAAAAACGGTAACCCTGGGATAGCTAATAGTGCCGTAATGGCTTGTTTTTCCCAACATTATTATTGGTGCGACTTTCAGCTTACTTTTATAGGCCAAATGAAAATCTTATCTAAATAATTTAAAAAATATGAATAACACAAGGCCTACTATTGAGAATGAAGTCCTTGATGTAGTGGAGTGATAAAAAAAGTTAAGGAACATTCCCTATTTAAAAAAAATGTATTGAAATCAAATTAGTATTCCGATTTAAATCAAATAAATCATGATTTTTGTATTTTAATAAAAAATCAGGAACCCTGATAGCAGGAGACTTGGAGGCAATTGGGGAGAGCTGGCAGAATGTGGAAAAGATACGATTGTGGGATAGAAAGAAGTGGAAAAATTAAATTGTAAAACCCAAGCTGACCCTGCCAGAAGCAGGAAATTGTGATGGATGATGATGATGATGATGATGATGATGATGATGATGATGATTATTATTTTTATTATTATTATTATTATTATTATTATTATTATTATTATTATTATTATTATTATTATTGAAGTACTATTATGAATAAGGTTTTTAAGCATAAATCCTCTTTGAGGACATAGTTGTTGATTCATATTCATATTACGTATTATGTTATTGTTATTGTGATAATTTTGTTTAAAAATCCAAAGACAAAATGTAAAAGTGGTGTTGAAACCCTAAAGAGACAATGTTGTGTTTGCTGTACTGTGCTGTAGGCCTACATATTAAGTTTTAATGAGAGTATTACTTTCCAAGTGTGGAAATGGCCTATCGGCTAGTTCTAAAGATTGGAGAAGGGTTGACAGGTATGGAAAGCAAAGAGAAAAGGCAAAGGCTTTGTGTTCTCTTTGCTTTCCCAACCTGTCAACCCTTCTCCAATTTAATGAGAGTATATTGCTTAAGGCCGAGTGTCGCCCATTCACAAGCAAAACACACGATATAAGGTATTGTATTATTTATTTATAATTATTTATTGTTTGCGACACATGTTTAAGATATGTCATTAGCTTGGGAATTTTCTGCTCTTAAACATGTGTAACAATTGAATAATTATCAAAAATAAATAATATATCCTCTATACCGTAGTGGTGTGTTTTGTCCGTGAACGGGCAACACTCAGCCTTAATGTAGCCTATAGGTCCTACGGTAACTTATACTATTCCGGTCAAACAAAATTTACCACAATCTGTCGGCCTAACAGTTCTGCTAACCAGATTGCTCACTAGGTCAATGTTCAAATCTCCATTTGTTTGTTTCATTCTCGATCCTTTTTATTTCCATGTTGTTTTACTCGGGACAAGGGAATTCAACAAGAGCAGCTGAGATTAAGTATCATGGACGATACAGACATACACCACACCCACTACCAGGGGACACTAGTGTTCACTCCACAGTTTACTCCAGAGTAGCCTCATGCTGACAAGCATTGGAACACATTGAACTTGCCACGATTATGAAGGGGTTCCAATGCCTGTTTAGTAGGGTATGTGAATTCTTAATCAAACTATTATCGTCTATCGATTTTGGTTTTTAAATCAGGCCGCATTCCTATCATTTACGTTATTTTTCACTAGGCCTATTTTACTTGGATAAACGCAATGCCAATAGGCCGCATATAAGATTAATACTGTGCTTTCAGAAAAGGCTGCATGGATGAAGTGTTGTTGATTGGGTGAAGATGCCACGGAGCCTCATAAACTTGGTAAAAACAGTGTAAAACAGCACGGGACCACAAAATTATCGCGTCATAAGCGGATCAACGTACAACCAGTGGACGTAATAGCCTAATTAATAGGGAATTATAAATAGCATTCTCCTTATGGAATGTGAACCGGACCATTCAAAATTCAACGTAAAAACGGTGACAGCGTCCTAGTAATGAACTTGAAAACAGAGTTTGACAGTAAGGTGAACTGTGGTGTGAGCTAGTAAACATTCTGGGAACATGCAAAAATGCTGGGAACATGCAAACATGCTGGGAACATGCTGGTGCTTCTTCATGACTACTAGCCTAACGATATCATCACTTCTCTCACTGACAATAGCCGTGTCAGATAACTTAAGAGACTGCAAGAAACAAAAAAGTTAACAGACTTTATAAAATTACGTTAACAAATGAAATAGTTACGCATATAGTCGAGCACCGTACTGAACATACAGGATACACCTCTTAAAAGGGAGGAAAGGGATTAGGAATAAATCATCTGTTCCAAGAACTGACTTACAAACATCACTTATTGTGCAATACGAGTATAGGCGGCTGAATATGGCGATGTCGGAGATATGCTGAAGTTGAAGAATCCCAAGTAAGCTGCAAAATACGATGTGTAAGGTTCTCGGGGAGCCTCCTTGACGATTGTACAGGTTCCTCCCATTCCTGAAATGTGCAACACAGTGAGTAGTAGGGTTGCACAACAATAAAATTGTAAAGGTATAGGGGTAATGTGGGTAATTGGAAACACTTTTAGTGTTTTTAAACTTTGACCTTATTTGTAGGCTAGGGTATTGATAGGAGAGAAAAAATGTAAGGAGCAAAATTGTCATGACACCAACAAGAATTTCATGGAAGAATATTGTATGGTATTTTTATTGCTTTTTTTAAAAACTTGAATTTGTTTCCAATTACCCCGGATATTGGGGTAAATGGAAACAGCCATGGTACAACTCGTAGACCCATAAGGAAACTAAAGTAGGGTAATTGGAAACAAAGCATTTTAAGCTGTGATTCTAACACAAAAAAATTAATACATTATGATACAAACTGTAGATTCTGCGTACATTTAAAGAAAACCTTCCGTCGCAACGCAGAATTGTACGGAAAATCTCAAGAGCATCACAAGCATGAAAATAAGGCTGTTGTATAAAAAAAGTTGTATTTTGTATTTAAATATAAATACAATCATTACTTAAAATTAAATTTACAAAAACTACATCAACAGATTGGTAAATTACCTACAAAAACAAAACATGCATCGATTGGGCAAATGGAAACGTTAGCTGCGGTTTTTTGGATTTCTTGTGATTTTGGAAAAAAAAAATTAAATGCACATATTTTCAATGGCATCTTGGTGTGGGTCCAAGACCAAGTCCACAATGCCAAGTTTATCTTTATTGGACCAGCAAATATATTATTTATCAATACCGAATCATGGTCATCTCTTCGAGGGTATCTTTCCTTCCAAAACATGATAATCTGAAGCCTAAGTAAGAAGGCTGTGTAGTCAGACATTGTTGCCAACTTACCTTACTTTTAAACCAAACATTTAAATGTGTTTCCATTTACCCCTGAAATTTGTCCATAGCTTAACATGGATCTTTTGGCTTTGTTTCCAATTTCCCTGTATGTTTCCAATTACACCTAATTCATGTTTCCAATTACCCCCAAGTATGAGATAATAGGGGAATTGGAAACATTGCTTATCAGGAGAAACTATGATAATTATCTAAATTTCACCTGTACCATATTGTTGACTAATGTGTCTTTGTTAATTTCCATCCAAGAACAAATTTCTTAAAAACAAAATAAGGACCATAACAGGGGAAATTTTGAGAAGTGTTTCAAATTGAAACAAGTTTTTTGTGTAGAGGTTGGTTGCAATGTGTATGACATGCATATCATCTAACAGAATAAGCTGTATCTACTTGCACATTTTCCATAAAGGTCTGGACCATGCTATCTAACAATTTTTTTAAAATTTGAACTTCACATACGGAAGTTATAAAGGGCGTTTCCAATTATGCCCTGTTTCCAATTACCCACATTACCCCTACTACCAGGCGCGGACTGGCAGGGGGTGCTGGGGTGCGATCGCACCCCGGGCTTTTGACATTCCGGGCCCCTGTGGAACATTTGTACACACTACACTTTCAGTTTCAGACAAAATATATATGATTGTATATTTGTTTACTGCGATAAAGAGTTGCCGAACATAATACATTAGATAATATTAACAATGACTCATGGGGTGCCTTAGGCAGCTCTTCAAAAGAGAATGGTTGTTCAGTGTTCTCACTTTTCAGTTTTCAGTAGGAACTAGTGACTATCATGTATAGCTAATTGACTTTCTCGCCGCCGCGCTACGAGAAGAAATTTCGATGTGTATGTGATTGCAAGTATTTTGGTTTTGGTTTGCCAGTTCCAACTAGCAAGGGGATGGCGTTGGGTGGTTGTGGTTGTGTGGGTGGGGGGGGGGGCGGGGGGATGTAGAAGTAGTACCGTGAATCGTCTCATTACAGGTTACAGCTTACGCTTACACATTATTATTGGAAAGTTATGCATGATTCAATCAAAATGCCCAGTATACACTTATCCCCCAAGCTATTTTGCTAGTGTCAATTTGATACTTGCGAGTTACATTATTGGTTGTAAGGCTTCCTCAAATATATTTTCGCGAGATTTGAATTGCGAGCTCGGGTAGTGTGTGTTGGCGCCTGTTAATCGCGTCCTAAAATAGCGTTTTAGGCCATAAAATATAATGAACCACCCAAAAAAAAAATCGCCTTCGGCAAAATTGCCTCCGGCGGCTGGGGCTTTGCCCCAGACCCCTGCTTTACTACGCGACCTTATACGGGCCCTACTACATGCCGGCATCCCGGGCCTTTTCGACCCAGTCCGCGCCTGCCTACTACTACGTATTATTATTATTATTATTAATAATATATTGGTAATACCTAGTGGTGGATAGTTTCAGACATCTAGGAAATGACGTAATGACAAATGGAAAGATTAAAAAGCAGATAAACATCAGAATACAAAATGCTAGTAACTTCTACCAGTGTGATATGGGATGATTTTTTTAAAAATGTTTATAAATGTAGATTTTAATGTAGGCCTATAAAACAATATAATTACTGTATTAGTCCGAATATATATCACGATCTCGAATATAATACGACCCCCCCCCCCTGTTTTGAAATCATTTTAAGAAAAATAAAAAATAAAATAACTAGGCCTATCCACTATCCTCTTCATTTCACTCTTACAACAAAACATTTTGAACAATGTTAGGGCTTAGGCCTATGTTTTTTAACAGTGTAGGGCAAGCACAAGCTCACATAGGCCAACCACAGTTCACCAGTCTGATTTAGGGATGACATCGATTAAAACAAAATTGGAATCGATCATTGTGACCTAAGAATCGATTCGGAATCAATTCCCAAGAAAAAACTTTTTAATTGTAGGCCCTACACGCAGTTTTTTGGTGTTCATTTTCCATGGAACCCGAGACAGTGAGACACACAGCGATATTTCCGCGGAGCCCATAATGGAAGGGGGGCGGTGTGCGGGCGTTGTATTGCGGGTGGCCTATGTTCAGGCGCTATTTCAAATGCAAGACCGCATAAATAACGCTAGTGCTGTTTTTGAGATTGTGTTTTTGGAAAAAACATCGCACGATATTCGGGCCAATACCATATGTACATACTACATTGCTCTTTTGAAACATAAGGGAACAGCAATGGTGGTACAGTATAGAGCCAATAACACTTACCATCCACACATTTCTTCTAAACTGGTGACGCTAGCGACGACAATTAACGTTCTTGTAGTTTCCCTGACGACTGAGAGTTTTTTGTACTCCTGAAAGTGAAACTGAGAGTAAGAAACAAGCCATAAATAAATAAATTTGTATTTAGATTTAGAGTCTAGAACTACCCACTTAGCCACAGAAATGATTTTCAGTAGGGGACATTAAATTTATAGCCTAGCAAGCCGAACGCTGTAGGCGGCGACACTATCGACGAGCGAACAATGATCAACTAGAGAGCGGCGTGTTTAAGTAGGAAACACCGATCAATCAAGCTGGCAACAACCCTCACACATTCAGAGCTAGGCTCTAGTTGTTACAAACAAGCCTTCCTGATGTTTGCATGAAGTTTTTGAGGAGAATTGTAGGCAAGACCCGTGGGACCAAATACGGAATGAGGATATTCGAGATAAGCATTTAACTAGGATGGGACATGTACACGTGTACATAATTTAAAAAAAAATACACGTTGACTTTTAATCGACATTGTTGATTGTTCAGTCGGCGAGATTTCAGATTTAATAGGTAATTCTATTTTGAAATACGAGCTCTTTCAGTCAGCCGCCGCCGCCTTCCGCAAAACTGTAAGTTGATTACGATCCCTTGCAACGGTGGTCTTACTCCCCCCCCCCTTCCCAGTCCACACGTTCCAAACGGTTCCAGATCGCTCAGTCGCTCGGCGCCCACTTTAGAATGTCTCTTGTGTGCAAGTTCTTTGATAAGACGCGGGGAATAAGGTTAAATGCCGACTGTGCGCGAAGGAGTTGCTGCACAATTCAAGTACCTCGGGAACTATGGTAAATCATCATCCCTGCCCCCTCTTCCTCACACAAGCCGCAACCATACCATCACCCTTCCAATTTTCCAAGGTCAATGAAACATCAACCACGTCATTTAATGACTGATAAACTGAACTGAACACCGTTGCCGTGTTTACTGTTCAAAATACAATAAAAATATACAGTAATAAATAAACATGTACAACTTTTTTTCAGATATATCTTAAAATATAAATAGTATACGTGTACATGAACAGACAACACGTGCACGTGTAGCAAGATACGCGCTTTTGCCCAACCCTACATATAACCAGTGTTGGGTCAGTTCTTTTTTAAAATGAACTTTTTAAAAGTTCAGTTCACAGCTCAAATAATGAACTTTTAAAAAGTTCAAGTTCTTTTAAAACCTCAAATTTTGAAAAGTTGAAGTTCGTCTAAAATATGAACTAAGTTCTTTTAAAAGTTCTTTTGTAAAAAAATCACTATTTTATTAAAGGCAAACGTAAATTGAAGAAAAACACGAGAAAAAAACATCAGGGGTGTTCGAGTACCAATTTACTCGCGAGTTTGAGTCGGACGAAAGTGTTGAGTTGTCTTTGATCGTGTTGATGATTTGTTCTACATTCTCGTCGACCAGCTTGTAAAATTAATGCAGATACTTAGCATTTTAGGCTTCCAAGATTTTTTTTCCGAATTAGTTGGCGAACATCGTTTTAACTTCGTGAATCGTGCGTGATGTCAAAATCAGCTGAACGTGCGTCAACGTAGGCCTACGATAAATGATAAATAGTGACGAGCTCTGGCAATCGTCGTCGGGGACCTTGCCCCCTTCCCTTGACGACCTCCCCGACGACGATGACAATGACACAACGAACTATGACAAAGACGATGACGACCGCGACGTATTGCTTTTTGTTAGCAGCTGTGGATAACATGTGATGCCGTAACTAGTACATGTATCGTAACATAAGCATTGTCAGAATTGTTGGTATATATAGCCTACCCCCCTTCCTCCCCTTTACCGTGGCTGGTTCTGACCAGCATGGGCCCTTAGGCCCCCTAGGTTAGAGTGGTGCATTATGACCTCACGGTTGACGCGTCCTTAATCCAAATAAACAAAAAAATAAACTACGATAAACGATTTGTTATTGTTTTTAAGCGTCGACGGCGGCGAGTCGACGGCTGCTCGGCGCACGGAAAGAACTTACAAATGAACTTTCTAAAACTGAAAAGTTCGTTCTCGGAATGAACTTTTAAAAGTTCAAGTTCATTCATTTAAAAAAAGAGTAAGTTCACTGAAAAGTTCACAAAAAAAGAACGCGTTCACGAGAACGCGTTCTTTTTAAAAGTTCCTTCCCCAACACTGCATATAACCAATCTCCAATCAGGCCTTCAGTGATGCGCCGTTGTCACCTGCGGTGGACGGAGCAGAGCGTGACCAAGATTCTACTCCGGTGCTCCCAGTAGTTGGCCCGCTAGAGCGCTCATAATTCATGATTTTAAGCACTTTCTATAGGCCTATATTAACCGATTGAAAACCGGTTTTTACAATCAGTTAGGCCTAATAGTAATCGGGTAACTAAAACCTTAATCGTTGTCATCCCTAGTTACAGTAGGGTAGACGTAGAATTTAAGAATGTGCGGTCGGTTTATGAGCGCTTTTGTCAACGGAACTAAAGTAGGTCCCAGACATGTTCCCAATACTTGCTTGTAATTCCAGAACTAAGTTGTTTGAAGAAGGCTGCTTAGAAATGTGAAATACCAACCAAATCCAAGTCTTGTACTGTTGTACACACCATTAAATTGTACACCAACCTACCTGATTGGTATTGGGAAATAGACTGCCAAGGGATGGAGTTCCCTGACAAAGCGCACATAACCAGCCCCACATTCCTCAACTTCTATCATTTTCAAGAATTCAAGTTTAAAAAAATCGTTTCCGGTTGTGCATTAGTGCCATGTAATAGGGCTACATATGAAGGCTAGTCTAATCAACTAGTCCCACTATAAATGTTCAGCTAGTACTGTATTTATGCGAGCCTACACTTCAAAAAGTGGGGTGCGGCCATTATGTGAAGCCATTCGTCAATATGTAGTATTTATAGCATAGGGCCAAAGATTAGTCATTCTTTGATAGGGCTACTCCAAAACAGGAGTGCAGCCGTTACTCAATGGCAGCCTATAATCGAGTAAATACGTAGGCCTATGTTTTGCCACTTCCGGTTCCCTTTCTATTTTAGGTTATGAAATCCTTAATAGGCCTGTGTGAAAATTCTTGTCTCGATGCAATTGTAGAAAATTAAAAAAAATTGCCACTATGGTTGCTAATTGTCTATGCGGCCATTCCATAGTTGCGGGTGTGACACATTACACACTTACAATACCTGCCAAGTGTTTATAAATTACAAATTGAAACCCAAGACATTGTATACATTCATTGTTGCCATAAGATGTACAAATACACCAAATTTCAACTTTCTGTGACTTTAAGAAATCGGTAAATAAAAATTAAAACAGGTGTTGCGGGTGTGACACTTTTTGCCACTGTATTTACACCCTTACATGAACATGTGCAAAAGTCTGTGAATATAGGACCCCTTGGATAGGCAACTATTTTTTTCCTAAAGCATTATAGAACACCCTTAAAATAAAATATAAGGAATAGTGGCTCAAATAATTTAAAAGCCGATTTATGATGGTTTGAAGATGTTGCGGGTGTGACAAGGAAATGTTGCGGGTGTGACGTAGTGCACAATTTTTGTATGTAGATTATGATTTGGTTGGCAGTTTTCTTACATAGGCCTACTTCATGAATACTCAATACTAAAATGTAAGTTAACAAATATGCATGCTAAATATGGTAGTATTTAAAAAAGGTAGGCTAGCCTATTATCAAATAAAGTGTTACAGTGTAATTTTTTTAATGAAATATGGGTCCTCGTCACTGATTATTTTTTTATTAAACTTTGAAGTAGCGGCTAATACCATAAAAAGAGGATTAACTAATAATGTCTTATCATTTATAATTAATGCTGCTTTATCATTATTCATGCATGCCTAATCACTGACGAACTTAATTGCCCACGATTGTTGTGAAGTATTGGAGGAGCTACCATCTTCTTGATAGGTAACGTCTTTGTTCTCGCATGACGTATTCACAATATCGGGCCATACCAAATAGTTGCCACTAGGATGCATGCATAAACTTAAGCCTAAAGGTCGGATTCCTATGCGACGGCTGATACGACTGTAGCCGCACTGCTTTATAGGTAAATGAATGGAACCCGTTCCTATGACGCGTCTGTAGCCGCGCGACTGATGCGGCTCTAAATGAGACGCTTGAGCCGGACGACTCGACTGCTCCATGGAGCAGTCTAGCCGCAGCCGCCACGCGATCCGAAGTGTTTTCCCTATATTAAATAATAGAACTATTGTTGTTTTGAGTGACAAAACGTAATTGAACTGGTCAATATTCAAGCGGAAAAAATTTCCTAAACACTGATGCATCGTCCAAAAGATGTCTCTGTATTGGAATACTTTGAAATCCCTCCTCCTTCCTCGTCAAGTGCATTGGTTTAGGGTCAGTTCTTTTTAATTGATTTAGCATATTTAGTAACAATTATTCCTCTTCCTCTTCTTCAAGAAAATATGCTACCAACAGTGTTTCCTCCATGCTAATCACGTGGCGACTGAAATAAGAGTCGCGGCATAGGAATTTGAACAAGCGGCTCTGATCGCGCGACTCTGATCGCGTGGCTGAAGCCGCGCGGCTATAGTAGTTTCAGTCGTCGCATAGGAATCCGACCTTAAGGGTTACTTCACTGGTTTCATCATCAAATCTACGATTTCAGCATAATACTGCTTGTCGATATTTTTTCCCCATTTACCGCAAGTGAAACAAGGACAAAATCACTGACGTTAATATATCTAGGGCAGGATTGTTGACGGAAGTGCAGACATCCGAAAAAATACCTAATCACTTTTGTTAACTTAGGAAACTCGACTTTTAGTTCAGCAAAAATCTTTTTGAGGAATGCCCACACTGCATGTTTGTTATGTGTCAAGTCATCACTTTCAACCGCGAAGGACCTCTTAACGTCATCTTTTAATCAAGCGCAGGCTGTAAAAACAGTAATTTGATCATGACTCCAATGAGCGATCTGAATCTCGTCTTGAATGATTGCCGAAAAATTTCTCTTTCTTCTTCTTTCGAAAGTCGACTTGAAGTACAAATTTTCGTTTTCCGGTACCTATCTAATCTCTCTTTTGCATTTTTAAAATACGTTGATTGCTGCGTTATATGTGTATTACTTAGGCTACCTAAACTAGGTAGGCCTAAGAGGCAATTTTTTTTACCTATTTGACTGTAGCCCTGGCATTATCATACAATTCAATAATCATGTCACACCCGCAACATAACCGTTTGTCACACCCGCAACACCATTTCAACCACTTCTAGTCAGTGCATCTCAGTTTTCTCTGTTGGATATGATAAGTCATATAACCCAACCTTAAAATAAAGTACTCTCCAACTTTTGTTAGCCATAATCTTAACACTATCATAGTTTATTGTAGTTTTGTGTTGCGGGTGTGACATGTATTCATAACATCTTTAATGATACAAAATTTAAGTAAAACTTACTCCGTGTTCAGTTTTTCCAACTAAAATACTTCACAACATCATTAAGTGTTGATATACAAAAGAAAGAACTTCACACAGCTGACCTAAAAGAAATTGGAGGGCTGACAATTTAGGGGATGTGGCACTAAAATAAAAACGATAACTTTACACCAACTTTGAAGCACTGTAAAACACATAATTGACTACCCACAAAGAAAGCAAAGACATTTTTAAATTCAGTGGAGTTTTGACTTTAATTTTTGACCCATCAATACACTATTGGGTAAAAATTATTTTTCACTTGTCAGGCTCACTTTGCTATGGAATGGCCGTATGTTAATTTTTATCGATGATTAAAGCAGACCCAAGAAGTAATGATCAGACAGGGTTTTAGCATGTTCAAGAACTCACCGAAACATCGTGAAAATCTTCATTATGTAGCAGTGAAGGTGTGTAGCTATTGCAATGATCCGAGTCATCCCCCATTAAAAGAATATAAATCTGCAAAGAGAGAAAAGATTCAATTAAAAATTAGCTGCATGAAGTTCTCGAGTAGGCCTAGAATTGTCTTCTCCTTCAAGGTGATTGTAAACATTGTTAGATTCCGTATAAGGGAGGGAGGGGGGGGGGGGGGGTGTTTGAACAGGGTTGGCTATTTTCCCATATACTTTTTTACTTATTCAAGCCAATCAAATTTCGTTCAGTGAGGACTTGGCCCGGTTTAATTTAGAAAATGCTTTGAATGTAGGTCTACCACAAAAGAAGTCAAACAGAGCATTTATTAACAAGAATAGGCTAGAATGCATTTCACATTGATAATTCTAATTCATTTCACAGTAAGCCTACCGGTATGTTAACAAATAAATAATTTAGGCTATTTATTTATTTAATTCGAGTTTCGTTTTAACATCACAGATGTATGAAACATGTCATGAACATAATATAGGCAACTAGGCGAGGCCGTCGCTAACGTACAGGCCGGAGACTGCGCTGCGAGTTGTGCTGTGACGTCACGCTAGTGGGCCGACTTGCGTTGCTCGGTAGCGAGACACCATACGAGACTCGTTGCACCTACCCCGATCAAATAGCCATTTGACCCGGGAATAATTGTTACAGATTTTTTTCTTCTTCAGATATTGTTTGTTATGCATATCTTTATATGCCGAATGAAAGTTTACCGCTCTGCGACCCCCCTATTACTACAATTAATTAACGATGTGTGGCTCGTTAGTCTTGTGGTTAGCGTATCTGCTTCCAATGCAGAAGGTCAAGGGTTCGATTCCCGCTACAGTCAGAAGTTTTTAACTTCTGATTTGGACTAAGGTCCATTAGTTCTTGTCTTAGGAGTTTGTAAACGGTGACTTTGGAGCCGTCCTAGCAACGATAGCACATAATAAATTTCAGAGTTATTCTGAATCGGCCTTGTTGATTCTGGCGTTGATTCGCGGGTGTTCGCACTGTCCATACCACTGATTGCTATATTACCTATTAAAAATATCGATCTTTGGTTGGTTATCGTTCACTCGTCGATTGCGTCGGGGCCTACAGGGTTGGCTTGGTCGCTTTGATTTGAAGTCCCCCACTGAAAATCAGTTATATAACTGAGTGGGTAGACTCTAAATAAAATTTATTTATTTTATTTATAATGTGTAGTTATTCTTTAGTAAAGTAATTTTTCAACAATTGGTTTTGCCAAACAATTTTGTTATATGAAAAATTAATGACCACACTCGATCAATTTTTTTTGTCAGGTATCGCAAATAAAGGACAGAACTAATACGTTTGTATCAAATTAGGCCTACATTAGTAATAAAGCAATTTTTATTATAATTATATGTATTTTTTTGCTAGTTTTGGGTTAGAAAATAAAAATGCAGAGTGCTTTAATACGTTGAATAGATTTTATCTATATTGTTTTCCTTGCGTGTGTCTAATTAGCAGTAATTTGATAACACTCAGTTCGTTCAATAAAAGGAATGAATACTGTCAATATGGGTATCAAATGAAAGTTATTAATGATGCGGATAAAAATGTTGATATTATATACTAAGCATGTTAACATGCGTGTGTATATTATGTTGATGTAATAAAATACAAAACTTATTATGTTATTCCAGTGAAATCGGAGAGGTTAACAGGAACAAGTAGTTTCTTGGAAATTATTAAAATGTATTAATTATATATTTTTATGTCAAAAGTATATTAATTAACATGAATAATGATACATATTACATTATAATTACCAAAGAGATAGTTCGTTTGCTGTGAATATAAACAGGATTATGCGTTTTGTTGTGATTTCTAACTTCTAAGATAAGTGCAGTTAAAACGCTTAGAAAAAATTCCAATCCAGTTAATAATTGCTTCAAATATAGTTAGTTTCATTGCAGAAACATTTACTTACTGTATATACATCTACCACATATCCTAGTCTCAAAAATTGTGGAAGGGTCTTTGAGCGCACGCCTATCTAACAACACGCAGCAGCTGCTGGCGCGCTGCACAGTCGGCCCACTAGCGTGACGTCACGAAAGCCAGGCTACGGCCTGAGAACGAAGTGAGTATAGCGACGGCCTCGAACTAGGCCTAAAAATTATTACCGGTACTGAACTATTCCTCATACATACACAAATAATAAATACATACACAAACACATACAACACACATAATACATAAATTCATAGCTAGGCCTATACACGGAGTGCGAAATCAATATAAAATTTAAAATTTAAAATACAAGCTTGGCTTACTGGTTAAAATATACATGTTTGAACTTGTGTTCCTGTACATAATCATCAACTTGATAATATGCTTTCCCAATTAGGTAATTTTTAAGTGAGCTTTTAAATTTATCTATGTCTGCAATTTCTTTTGTGTTGCTTGGTAGCAGATTCATTAAAATTGTTCCAGCATATAGGCCTACAGGTGCTTTTTCATATCTAGCTAGATTATGCCTAGCTATATGTACATTATCCCTACTCCTGGTATTATGACTATGAATTGTCACATTTGTCTTTATACTTTTGCTAATTTTAACATACATGATAACTTGATATATATATATAAGCTTGGAAACGTAAGTACCTATTTTAAGGTCTTTAAAATGTTCTTTACATGATTCCAGGTAATTTATGCCGACTATTATTCGGATGGCTCTTTTCTGTCGTCTTAATACTATATCCGTATTAGCCCTACTTGAGTTGCCCCATACCAATGCAGCATAGCTCATGTGTGAATTAAAAAGTGCATAATACACTGATTTTACCAGATCAATATTACCATAGTGTTTAAACTTTTTCATTATGTATAAATCAGAACTGAGTTGTTTTGAAAGTTGCTCTACGTGTACATTCCATGACAGGTCATCATCTACTTGTACACCTAGCAATTTAAATGTGTCGACCTGTTCCAGATTTTTATTACCATCACTTCCTAAAATTACATTTATCTCTTCAGTCTGTTTATTCTTATTGTTAAAAATCATAAATTTTGTTTTTTGCTCATTTATAACTAATGACAAACACTGCAACCATTGCATAATTTCATTCATAGTAACAAAAGTAGTTCTCTCTAATAATGATGTAATACTGTTAGCTATTAATAGAGTTGCATCATCCGCATACATTATTAATTTCCCATCTCTTAAATAAAATGTATTTCTCGGCCACTTTATCTAAAATGAACAAAAAATGGCAGTAGCCTACTAATAATATGTAAGCTAGGCCGTAGCATCTAAGTAATATGAGACTGGGTCTATTTCTAGTTTTTACAGAAGCTGTAGGCCTAAATTTCAATTAGGCCTACTATAGAAATATTGACAAAAATGTTGCCGTGATCAGAGGAAAAGTTGAAACCAGAAAAATTCATTCACAAATATTCCCCCCCCCCCAAAGCAGGACCACATAAAGAAGTAGTAGCAAGAGTTTAGCACCTACAGGGCACTAGAGAGTGTGCGCAAGTTTATAGAAACCTTGCCACAACATAGGATACACATGCAGAGTTTACTAGCTCCATTACCGGTAGTCCTTCGTACCGATTTAAGAGTCAATCTCATTGACTGAATGACTGGTGAGATGTTTTCAGGGAATTTTAGGCTCAATTCAGACACAATTTTGTTCCTGTAGGTTAGGACAATTTCCCCCTATGAACTTGTTCAAAATTTGGAAAAGGCCTAATGGCTAGTTTAAATTACATTGGAGAAGGGTTGACAGGTTGGGAAAGAACAGAGAACATCCTATGAACTTGACAAGCTATGTACTAACCTTCAAGTGTTGTTACCCCAGAGGCCAAGAAGTTCTACCGGTGCAAAGTGGCGACAATAGTAGGCTCTATGCCCTACGTAACCCAGGCTATGTGTTGAAAGAAATAGGCCCTAGGCCTACAACCGTAGAAAGTTAGAAAACAATATTGTAAACAAATCTCCACTAAGAATGTCTTTGGATTGAGAAGCAAATTGATTTCAAATGTCTGTACAATTTGGATTTTGAAAGTTCATTCAGATTCTTGAAAGCAAACACAGAAAGCACTTGTTCTATCAATGAGTGGTGACCGTGCCTATTGAACACACATATTTACTATGCCCTACATTAAAAATAATGAAATACTAGTAGTAAACTTTTTAAAACTTAACGTCAAGTAAATAATATAATTAATTAATACGCAATAAAATATGCAAAAGAAAACACTGGATGGCTTTCAAAATTTAAATTATAGTTTGCACACGCACACACGCATAGGCTATCTTGAAACTTGAAGACGTATTGTATCTGGAAACGAACAAGTGCATTAGTTAGGCTAACTTACAAATTGTAATTGTTGAATGGATTGGTAGGTAGGCTTGTTAGGCCTAATTTTACTGTAGCCTAGGGCCTAGGCTTAGTAATTGCCAGTTTTCTAGGCCTAATCAAAACTTTTTCAAGATTCTTATTTTTTTTAGTGAAAGCTATTATTCATAAACTAGGCCTAGACAAACAGTTGATAGACAGAGGCATAACATAACTCCAGGACAGCTTCCATGTCAATTAGGCCTACTAGGCCTATGTTTACATGCAGTTTGGAAAAAGTTTTGACTTTGACAGTTTAGTCAATATGATGATGCGTTTAAATGATAGGCTACAGATCTGAAAACGTTCTCAAACTATTATTTAGTTCACTTATTTTCTGGTAGACAGCACAACGTAATGAACAAATTTCACTTTTTTCTAAAAAGATAAACATTCCAATTTTGTTGCGTTCAGCATATCGTCGTTGGAACTGCAAAACCTCCTATCAGCACTTTTTCTGGAAACATGTATTTTTATCTTGTTGGCAGTAGGCAGTAGGCCCTATGTTATTCCTAGGCATCTGTGTGTGATCACATGATCCATTCTAACCAATGGAAATGCAATTAAATAAATTATGTAGTGTTTTTTTTTAAACCTCCTATCAGAGTGGGCTTAAAAAGTGTCTGCAAAACCTCCTATGGGTATTTAAGGAATGAAGGACACTGTTTAGGCAGAGTTTTGCCAGGATGTTTTTATACAATTACTGATTGTGATTGTTAATCATATAGGCCTACTCATAGTAATTATAAAAAGCTAAAATTACACAGTTGTTTTCTTACAGGCCCTATTATAAAGATGAGTCAAATAAATAAACAACAATATTTTAAGGCAAAATCTATGTTTATCTTGGCATTCCGATAGGTGTTGTAGGTGTTTTTACAGTCTGAAATTTTGAAATGTTTTTCCAGATATTTGCAGATAGCCTATGGGCGTTTTTAAAAAATATTGTTTTTTGTGTCTCCTGAACAATTTCAGAAAACATTAATAGAAGGTTTTGCAGTTCCAGCGACGATATGTAGAACTTCGTTATCTCTTATCTGACCACAAACAGTTGCCCAAACATTTAGAACATAATTCAGAATTTAACAATATCATGTTTTTTACTTGCTTTTAGCAAACATATCCTCAAATTGCAACGCAACAAGCGTTTTGGTTGCAGCCTGGTGTTAACATGGCAGTTTTCAAGTCAACCCTACGAGCAAACTGGATTGACTTGAACCGACCCAAACCCAGTTTCGGAGCGTTAACATGCAATTTTGAAAACTCAACGCGTTTTTAAAATCAATTTCAAACCTGCATGTAAACGTAGTAGGTACAAGTGCCAGTCGATCAAGGGGGTCAATGTCTATTTGTGCGCTAAGACTCTGGATATCTGGACACAAACCTATTCGCGGTTAAAACCTAACCAGGTAGCAGCACGGTCGTATGCCAGCATGGCCGTCCGAAGGCAGATAAAAACACAGGCTGCATAGGGAGCAAGTGTGTTTTTCATGCTTTAAATTTAAAGCATAATATTTCATTATAAGCGTCAGTTCTAGAACTATTTCCACTTTCCAGTAGTTGGGTACAATGGGGTAGGACAATCACTATATTTTGTAACTCTCAGCTGCAAAAAACCCTAGCAAAATAAGGAATTTTATCTCGTAATTTGGAGACGTGTATTTTCAGTAATTTTAACTTGATGGCAATACCGCGAATTGCTTATGATTTTTGGCCTTTACTTAGGCCTATATAATATGTTATATAATATTATCACAAATTATTTATTCCCCCCCCCCCCCCGGAAGTAATTTCTTTCGGGTTCCTCGCGAATAAATTATCAAACTCGATTTGTTATTAAATTTGTGTTTCGTCATGCGATTGAAACATTGTCTCACATTTAAAAAGTCCCCCCAATGCGACTTAAGATTTAAAGTTATAAGTTATATGGATGGCACCGGCCTTCACTAAACTTACATATACACTTACATATAAGCCTACTTCCTACTATTATTAATGCGCATAGTTAACTAATTATATTACGCCTAGTTAAGTCCTAGAATTGTTTTGTTGTTGTTTTGGTTGAGATTATGAATAATATGATCCCATAAATAATTAAGTCTACACATAATTATTTGCTGTTTACGGCAGCAGTTAATTGGTACAAATCTCTTGGCATATATAAGAATAAAAAATCAAGGTAGGATAGTTTACATTCAATGCGCTGCACAAATTTAAAACTATAATCCGCTATAATTATGGACATATATTATTAATGATAAATAATAATTACTGCTGGAAGAAATGGAAGTAATAATAGAGGGGTAAAGCAGTGGCGGATCCAGGGGGGGAGGTGGTAGGGGCGATTGCCCCCCCCTTGATTCTAAAAAGTTACATTTTATTCTATAATGATTATAACAAACAATCCTGCAAAGTGATGATAACATAGGCCTACCAAACTGTATGGAAAATCGAATAAACTTACTGAAATATACCCTTTCTAAAGCCATTTAAACACATTTTTGACAAAGCTTCCTTTAAAAAAATTCACTAGGGGGCTGAGCTGAGAGGGCGCGTTCCCCAAACGTTGCGTTACACCAACTCAATCACCACCCCCTTGCAGAGGTCCTGGATCCGCCCCTGGGGTGAAGACAATAGATAGAGCCCTGAACAAAATGGGTAGGGCCTAAGTAGCTAGGCCTAACATTGATAAGACTCTCTTAAGGCAGCTAGAAACAACAGCAAACAAATTGGAGGCAGATGACGAGAATAAAGTGTTAGCTCAAGATTCTGAAGTTAACGTTATTCGACCGCGTTTTTCTATTTTCCAAAATATGCTACCAAGTCAAAATATAGTGAATGGCTTTGAAATCTGGCTATTTTAGAAAATAAAAACTATTTTTTTCAAATTTTTCTTATCCGGTACACGGCCAATATCGGCGTCGCCACCTCAAAATAATTTCAAACTTCAATTTGCCAGGGCACACCATTCAACGTAGGGTGTTGTGCTTTTGTGACATTCATTTTCAACTGGTTTTCTATAGGCTGACTGAGAGAAAAAAAGTTTTTTTAACAATTGTCGTTCCTGCGAATTTTTTCGTTTGGCGGTACAAATCGGCACAAAATATTGCCAAACCAAAAAATTGGCAGGAACGACAATTGTTTAAAAAAAAAAAATCTCTCAGTCAGCCTATAGAAAACCAGTTGAAAATGAATGTCACAAAAGCACAACACCCTACGTTGAATGGTGTGCCCTGGCAAATTGAAGTTTGAAATTATTTTGAGGTGGCGATATTGGCCGTGTACCGGATCAGAAAAATTTGAAAAAAATAGTTTGATTTTCTAAAATAGCCAGGTTTCAAAGCCATTCACTATATTTTGACTTGGTAGCATATTTTGGAAAATAGAAAAACATGGTCGAATAGCCTTAATGCAGACAGAGAACACGATCGTTTTGCAATGGGTTCCCGCCCACTGTGGTTTCATCGGAAATGAAAAAGTAGATTTCTAGCAAAGATGGGAAGCAAGAAAGAAGAAACTGTGAAATAAGATGTCTCAAATCAGCTCACAACAGCAAAGTAGGCCTAAATATACAGGGAAATAAAGGGAAACTTGGGGAATGGCCTACTACAAGAGGATTTGAATAGACTTGAGTCTTGGGTAACCATAAATGAGATGAGCCTAAACAACAGTAAATGTAAATGGGTGAGAATCACAAGAAAATCAAAAATCATAGGAGGGAACATTTGTTACTATCTAATGGGAAAGAAACTGGAAAGAGTTAGTTAGTTAGTTAGTTAGTTTGTTATTGGGGTTTTAGGGCACAAAACAGAGACTTAATTTAATAAAATATCTTGACCTATGGTTACACAGTACCCTTGACTGGGGAGAACACATATAAGGTGTAATTTAAAAAAGAATACAGAACTTAAACTTAATGAGTTCATTAAAGGGGGCTGGGGGGGAGGGGAACTCAAAAAGCAAGCTTACAAATCACTGGTAAGGCCTTGTATGGAATACGCCTCTTCAGTGTGGGACCCGTACAAAGAACTGGAAAAAAAGGTCTTGAAAAGGTACAAAGAAAGGCAGCCAGGAGGGTATTGAACAAGAGGAAGATCTGGGCAGATCATGTAAATGCACAGGGCAATAATGTGAGGACATATGAGAGCGTCACCAAAATGGTTGAGGGGTGGGAGAAGCTGGAAGACCGACGTAGAATAGACAGGCTCAAAAAAATGTACAAAGTATCTAGGGACCATGAGGGATGGAGTGAGCTTCACGGTCATTGGTTAAAGCCAACTACTTAGGTAGACATGATCATATATGGAAATACAAGAGACTGGTATGTAAAACAGACCTGAGTAAATACTCCTTCTTGGGTAAAACAATCGTTGATTGGAACGGGCTCACTGAAGAGCAGGTAGGGGCTGAGAAACTTATAGCATTCTAGATAATATTATTAGACCCATGACAAAGACAGAGGGAACCCCAAAAGGTAAAGAGGGCCATCAAGAGAGAACTAGAGAAGGGAGCAAGGAGAATAAAACCTCGCCACCCGTCAGAAGTGACCAACTGCGAGAGGATGAAACTACTACTAATAAAAGCTGGGAGGCCTACGCAAACAACAAGGGAAATGAAACATACCAAAGGAAGGTAACAACAGCAATGTTTTGATTGGAGACTGGGCACGACCTCCTGACAAAACATCTCCATAGATTTGGAATGTTTTATCGGATGTATGTAGATATGTTATGTTGTGACAGAGTGTACAGGACAGAACGCACCTGCTTTTATGTGCTAGATAAATGGAAGTGATTGACAAAATGCCAGAGGGCATGGAGTAATGAAAAGGAGACATTTCTTGACTGGGCGGCAAGACACATTATAGGTCTAGGTAGGTTTGTTTATTTGTCCTGTCTGAGACTGGTTATGAACAGTTCGGAACACAGCGGAAATGAGTCCTAGTACAGGAAGTTCGGGATTTAGAACCTATAAAAACATGTTCTAACCTTCAGAAATGAACGCAAACCTGCAAAATAGACGGTTTGAGATGTCACCTAATTTAAATTGAAAACTATATTAAACATAAAAAGCATATTTTGTGTGAAATTTATGGCTAACGATGATTTAACTAGGTACCGGTACGGTACCAAAATAACAGTTGAGCGAATCTTCAGTAGGTACACATTTCAACGGTAATTGTGAAGAATCACTCTGCGATAGGCAGGCCAACAGTAGCAGAATACTTTGGTTGTGGTGTTTTTGTTGTTGGGGTCCAGGGGCAGAGCGCCGGTGGGGGTCGGGGGTAGCGCCCCCCATTTACCTAGTTATGCAGCAAATTTCATTTTGGAATCCGGGTAGGCTTGGTAGTTGGTTGCATTGATTTGAGTTTGAAGATCCGAGTGTGGAGGTGATGGTGGTTGTTTGTTATGTGTTGTGTGTTTAATTTTGTGAACACTTGTGTGAGCCTAAAAGTAATTTACAATTAGCTAGGCCTACTGCGTTATGGAAATTTTAGTATTTTTTGAACGAAAAAATGGTTAAAACATTGCTGAGTAACCCTTCACTTTTACCACTCTGATTATCCACTCCTCCTTTCCCATTAGAACCGTTTGAACATGTTCGGTCTGTTCTAGAACAGGTGTCTGGAAAGTTCTTGTCTTAGGAGTTTGTAAACGGTGACTTTAGAGCCGTCCTAGCAACGAAGCACATAATAAATTCAGAGTTGTTCTGAATTGGCCTTGTTGATTCTGGCGTTGATCCGCAGGTGTTCGCACTGTCCATACCACTGATAGCTATATTTCCTATTAAAAATATCGATCTTTGGTTATATATCGCTCACTCGTCGATTGCTCGTGGCCTACAGGGTTGGCTTAGTCGCTTTGATTTACTGTCCCCCACTGAAAATCAGTTAGGATAACTGAGTGGGTAGACTATGAATCCATTTTTTTTTTTTTTTAGAGCACCCAAACCTTTGGGTTTATAATGGTTGCCCAAACACTTGTTTTTTTTTTTTACAGCTGAACGACCATTTTCATGTTCACACAGTTCCGGACGGACAAATAGGCCTAAACAAACCTGATGGCATACGAGGCCAAATGTAAGTGCGGGCACAGGAAAAAATAACATAGGCCTAGGCCTAGCCCTAGCCTTGGCCTAATGATAAAGTAGGCCCGACCTAGGCCTGGCCTAGTGAGAATCAGCATCTAGGCCTATCTGAAGAGAAGATGACGTTAAAATTACGATTCCATTGATGTTAATGTACGATTCTCATACCTAGACCTGCTTAGGCCCTAGGGCTAGGCCTAGGGCTAGGCCCAAGGCCCTAGCCTATGGCTGGCTTTGACCTAGGGGCAAGGCCCGGCTTACCTACATAATGAAAAAACTAGGTATAAACCTTCCTTTAAAACCCCAAAGGACGAACCTACAAAAGATAGCATTTGATTACATTAGCCTATAACATGAATGTAGTGCCTTATTACCTGATAAACGCCAAGTGAAATTGAGTGAAACATTATCGGAAACTGTCACTTCACTTCTGAATTTACATCGTCCGCCATTTTTGTTCTTCGTTTTGTTCAAATTGATAAGGTGGCGGTCGCCGAGGGATCGCAGCACTGTCGTCCACGCACTATGGCCACAGGATCGGCAAAAAGTAAATAAAATAACTGTCTCTAAAACTGCTTTCGGAGAAAAACACGACTATTTAAAAGCCAAGCCTTGCACAATATATCCTAAAAAAAAATTTTTATGAAGTTACGAAAAAATAAAACTTTTTGATGGTCCAAAAAATTGAATCACATCGGGCGGGGTTTGGGCTTTATAAACACGGAATTTGGGGGACACATCATTACCAACAGGACAAAAAAAACTGTTACTAAAAATCATTATTACGCTAAAATTCTGACTCTGGGGAGAACTACTTTTTCAAAGTTTAAAAAATTTTGATTTATGTGAAAAAATATCACGATAGCATGCCCAAATAGGGTAGCCCTGCCAAAGTAGTTGTGTATAAATTGTCAACGTTGGGTCCGTGTTTCTCGTTACCTTGACGTTGTTGTTGTTGTTTCTGTTTTTCTAGCGGGGTGAAAACCCATGGTGTATATTTTTTTTAGGTGTTTTCATTTGGTATCCAGCAATGCTTTTTTTGTGGGCTTAATGACGCTTTTCGACGGAATCCCCCAGGATCGCGACGTGCGGTGGAGTCACGGAGGGAAAAAGTCATAAAAAATTTTTTTCCAAACTTTTTTATGACTCTAATACCTCGAGAGATGGCGGTGTGTATCACGTTTGAAGGCCGTCCCTTCAGACCTAGGGGAAACATTCAATTTCCGAATTCGAGCCATTAAATTGGCCCCCTGGGCCGCCATCTTGTAATTTAGCACGTGACTACCACCTGACACGTCGCCATTCTGTCGGGACCGCCTGCACTGCGTCATTAAGCGACCACAGAATTCGGGGAGTAAATCACCCAAAAAATATATACCACCATGGTGAGAACCCTTCCCCTGATTGACCTTTACGGCCCGCCACCATCTGAATCAAACCCTTTCCCGCCACTTTGGCGGAGGCTCGTCTAACTCGCTCGTGTGGCCACGAAGTTAGACGATCCTCCGCTAGGCGGAGATCCAGCAGAACGGACGGAAGCAGTGTTACCAACATGGTATTGGTGGTATGGTTACCAACAGCGGCAGCAAGTAGTTTCCACCATCGTTTCCACTGTCTCCGCTAGGTGTCGCTGACAGTCATTTGCCCGACAACACACCCACCTCGCCGTGCACCTTGCAATCATCGCTAACTTGAAATTAACCCCTAATGTTCATCCCGGCCTTTGCTTAAAACCTCTGCCGGGGTCTTGGGTTGTCTGATGCGCCGTCGTTCCTAGGATCGGCGGTGCTCGACACCCTTCCCACTTCGGTGGGGAGGTCCTCTTCAGGACCTGAGACATTATAAACACAATATTAATCATGGATCTAACTCATGATCTGCGAGAGTAGTCTTGAGTTTTCTATGGCAAGATCATTCCCATAGAAACAGAGCTTCTCTTCTACAGGTCTGCTCGAGCGAGATAAAGTAAAAAGAGAAGAGCTGATAATAGCAAATACATTAGGTGTTTTTTTATATCATTTTGTGGCATTTATTTATATAATTGCATATTTCCATGATTCACTTCTCGATTTGGTTGGTCGGGAAACACTCCCGTAGGTGTCATTGTCCAAAAACCACGGGTCACGGGAGACACGTGGTTCGAATCCCGGTTGGGGCGGACTTTTTTAATTTCTGAATTGTATTAAATAATAACAATAATTACACCTACGAGAGTGTTTTCCGACCAACCAAATCGAGAAATAAACCCTCGCTCATACCTGCGTAAAGGTAACGAGTAATGACATTATTATTAATGTGTGGTGGTCAGTTCAAAGGCAACAGATATTCGTTGCAGTATTGTTCCATCCATTCAGATGTATAATGCAGCTACAATTCAGGAATTAAAATGTACCTGTCCTGATGGTCTAGTGGTTAAGACGCTCACCTGAAATGTGGGAGACCCGTGGTTCGTATCCCGGTTGGGGCGGACTTCAATTCACGTTCGACTTTCTTCAAAGTAAGCTATTTCAGCTTCATGTTAAAATCCTCAAAACTCGTAGAAAAATTGTGTGATTTGTTATCCTGTGAAGCTAGCCCCCCCCGCCCCCCCCCCAGCCAAGGATTTTTATTTAATTGTGACCTCAAGTTTGTGCACAAACATGCACAGAGCACAAACGATGTAAGTGTGATATTTCCGCATGTAAGGGTGGAGGCTAACTAGAACTACCTATTTTACTGTTTATGACAAAAGCAAACTTTCTAAATTTTTACAATGTGCTGGCATATTGGACTAAGCAGGTTCGTTTTTTTGTCCTGCACTGCCGTCGCTGGTGCAAGGTGTAGAGCACCAACACGTTATTCTGTGTCCGTGCAACTTACACTGCGGCGTTATTTTGTCCAGTGTAAACTTACACTTTACCGCGGTGTAACACCCGCTCCAGAGGTGAGTGTGCGGTGTAGTGCAGTGAAAAGATGGCGGCAACTTAAATTTAACTGTGTTTTAACGTAATGTCAACATTTCTTCTAGGCTTTATACCAGGAAAAATCATGTTTTATATTACGTACATTACTTATTTCATACAAACGTAAATAGAAATCAAAATTGTACAGAATAACACCAAAACGTTTTTTGTCTTCCTGTGGTGTAACTACACTATCGACATTTTCCGGTCTCCACCCTTCACCGGCACCACAGGAAAGTGCAGGACAAAAAAACGAACCTGTTATCACGAGGCCTAGATGGTCCTCCAAAGGACACATTTCAAATCACCAGATAGCACCCCACACCACACGATTTTTCCTACTAGTAAAAGCTAGTACCCCAGATTACAATTATAAAAAAATCGTAGGCTTTTGGGGGTGGGAGTGGGGGCTACATGTTGCTTTTCAAATGCCCGTTTCACTTCTTCTACTATGATTACTAGGCCTATTTATTATTCAGACTAGTTTCAGTTTTGGTTTATTTGTGCAATTTTACAAAAACATCACGTACACGCGCAAGTCATATATTATTCCAATGAAGAATGTATACAATTAAAAATGTAAATAATACATTAGATACATAATACCAACATCACCTCAACCTAATTTTAGTACCGCCATTGAGTTTAGAAGGGACATGAAATACATAATGGTACCGCCGATAGGAATCAATTAATCGATACTGATTGATAAGGATCAAGGCTCTCAATTTATGACTATTTGACCTGAGATGAAATACTGTGATGGGAGGTTGGATATGAAGGAGTTCGAAGCTTAAAAAAAGGAAACAAGGAAAAAAGTGATTTTCTGTGGCTGTCCCCACTAATATCATACAATGAACTTTTATTATTTCAATTTAAATTCACCATTCAATTGTTATGACTTTTCAACGACTTTACTTCGACCTTCCTCACTGGTTTGTCAAACCACATTGTACCTGATAACATACGAGCTTACACCAAATGAATAAGGTAAAAAAATATGTGTCAGAATCAAGACAAAATAATGTGATACCTTTTTTAACTATATGTAACTTTTTCCTTTATTGTAAGTTAAACAATATTTGTCATGCAATTTCCTCTCTTAAAATACTTGAATTATCATCAACAAACCTAGAGAACATTACTCGCTATAGTAATGCAATAAGTTGTTTGAAAGCAACAAAGTCACAAGTGGAGAGAATTCGTCTGCGCTAGTGGGCTGCTGCTGCAAGGCTCTTGCGGGGCTCTAGTCGAATCTTGAAACCTTCTGCTCGCTTCAAGATGATGTCAGCTTGTAGCTTGAAATCTGCCTCTTTGATGTCGGAGTAGACTTTGAAGTTCCGCATGATAGTAGCAAGGATAATCTTGAGCTTCAGCATGGCGTACTTGCGACCTTTTTTAAACAAAATGAAAAACTGAATTTTTTGATGATAACTAAAAACATTGTCGATTGCCGTCAAGTCAACGGATAAAATTTATTTTCATTTAGATTTAGGTATAAACTATTCCCCATAACACTAATTGTTAATTGATCCAATATAAAAATATTTAACTGACTGAAGTAAGAAGTAGAAATAACCTTAACAAATTCAAGGTTTTGAACATTTTTATGTGAAACATGCCCCAGGTGCAATGGCATGCCCCTCTTCAGGTGCATAACTATATAGGTATTTGTTGTGTGGAATTGTGAAGGGGTAACTTGCAGTCAGAATATCCGGTGTATTGGGTATCGAACCCAGGACTTCTGAGTCAGAATCTCGTACGATACTCTTGATCTGTGGGTCAACTTCAACTGTTCTGTCAATAAGAAAACCACACGAAGTCACATAATTTTAGTAATAGCTCACACATCGTCACGCGAAGTCGAAAAGTGGCACACAGGTCCTACGTAGTTTCGTTAAAACTATATCCTGCATATAGTGGCATGATTTTAACCCAATTTCCTATACCGACCCGGACAAAATTAGGAGAAAGCTGATTTTTTCAGGATCATTCAATAATATTGTTTTATGAAACATACTTCGGGTCCGCCAAAATCCGCTTTGTGCGTTAGCGGCCATCTTGGAAAATGGCGGCGATTACAGTTTTTCACTAAAACTCAATTTGTGAATGCTGTATACAACTTACAATTAAATGAAACACGTCTATTTAAAGCTAACTTTATGGACAATTGATATACGTAGCAAGTTTAATGTTATATATTATACTGAAGCCATAATAGGTATGAATCCGATCGAGATTGTAATATATTTTCGAAATTAATTGTATTTTACTGTTTTGTGGCTAAAATAGTTACATTTTTCATATTTATCTTCCTGTAAAGCATGACGTACATATTGTGTTGAGTGCACCTGCAAAATTGTATTTACGTACGTTAAAAAATGACTTAAATACGAATTATTGCGCACGTGCGTGTGACGCGGCGGCTGCCGCCTCTGACGATGCATGTGGAGCTCGGCGCGCAGCATGGCTTACTACTGTAGTAGGGCTCCCATTCGTACCGTTTTAGCCGGGACAGTCCCTTTTTTGAGGTGGTGTCCCGGTGTCCCGGCTACTTGTAGCCGGGACGCCTAATTGTCCCGTTTTTTTTTAGAATGGCGAACGACCGCGCTATTTTTACGGTCTAGCATTTGAATCGCGGCGCCTGCAATGCAACTATTCACCCCGACCATGGCCAGTTACCAACCACTCACCAAAAACGAACTATAAAGATTCAAGAAGTCAAGGTCAAGATCCAGGCTGCCAACAGTCAGAAGAAAGTGTCATTTTTCCGATAAACTATAGACAGATTTTCCTTTTTTGCGAAAAAGTAACAAGAATATTGAAGGGATTGTTGAGTGTACAATGTGTTGTGACTTAAATATATTCCTAATTTCGTTTCAACGTTATCATTTTATATTATTGATCTCTAACAACAGGTATTAACCCACAAGTGTTAGGTACCGGTAACTAAAACTAAACAATTTAAAATACAATTTAAAACAATTCAATTACTTAATAAAAATAATTGAGTACATGAACAAGTACTTTTAAAATAAAATTTTACTCCAAATACAACAAGAAAACTTGAATAACATAATAATAATTAATAAAATAATAATAATAATAATAAAAATAATAATAATAATAATAATAATATTAATAGGTAGATGCCAACAGGCTGGTATAATCAATGTGGATAGAGATAGGAGTCAACAGCTTACCTGAGTTGTAGAGGTGGCTGCCATAGTCGAACACAGATATAACAATGAATACACAAACTAATCACTAAATAGTCATAAGAAAAAACTGAGGTTATAAAATACAAAACCGGTGAAAAGGTGACAAGGTGACAAGAGTGTTAAATGAGTCATGTTGGTAAACTGGCATAAACAGCTGCTTTAAATAATATGAAGTTTCATGTGGTTGTGGTTGATGTCAATTTCTATATTAATGGCTAATAATTTGTTGTAGGTTCCTTGAATTCGGTTAATGGGGGAAAATTTAAAAAAATCAACACGAGCACGTGGAATTTTGAAGGGGATGTAATTTCTTGTAAATCTTGAAGGGATGTGAAAGTTTATATTTTATTTTTTTATTTTTATTTATTTATTTAACGTCTATCCTATTCAGTTATAAAAACTGATTTACAAAGGAGGACACTAAATAAATCTAATTACATAGATGCAGACACAACAATAAAACTTTGAAATAGTAATATTACAACAATGCATTAAATACTCAACAAATTTGATAACAAATAAAAAGGATATTAAATGCAATTTATGAATGAATCGAATATATAAAAAAAGGGGTGGGGAATGAAAAGAAAAGAAAAAAGAAAAATCTTGAAGTAGGTCCGTGTTGATGAAGTTATGAAGATGTTTGTAGAGGAAAATTAGTCGGTTGCACTACGACGACTTGCTAGTGTTGGAATCGAATGTTGTCGACAAAGTTTAGCATAATGTGATCGTACTTTGATAACAAAGAAAACTTAAAAGATTGTATTAGTACCTTTACCCACCTTTTGCCCTTCCCGTCGTCTAACTCAACAAACGTCATGTTCTCTTGGTGTTTTTAATGGTTGTTTCATAACTGAAATACATTGATCACACGTATCAGGCTACAGAGGGCCACACGTGCCCTGATTAACCTTCCTGCCCTATGGGCAGGTAAAATTCAATAAATTAACTAGCCATAGACCAATAATTTACATTGTGCAGCATTTTAATGTTTTCGAATTAATATAGTTATTATTAGTATGTATTTTTATTGTATTTTCAGGTGCACGAACATTTTTATTAGTTTTATCGATACATTTTTATCTTCTCAGAATAAAAAGAAATCTAGTTAAACCTAACCGAAAAAGGAGTTCGAAGCTTAAAAAAAGGAAACAAGGAAAAAAGTGATTTTCTGTGGCTGTCCCCACGAATATCATACAATGAACTTTTATTATTTCAATTTAAATTCACCATTCAATTGTTATGACTTTTCAACGACTTTACTTCGACCTTCCTCACTGGTTTGTCAAACCACATTGTACCTGATAACATACGAGCTTACACCAAATGAATAAGGTAAAAAAATATGTGTCAGAATCAAGACAAAATAATGTGATACCTTTTTTAACTATATGTAACTTTTTCCTTTATTGTAAATTCAACAATATTTGTCATGCAATTTCCTCTCTTAAAATACTTGAATAATCATCAACAAACCTAGAGAACATTACTCGCTATAGTAATGCAATAAGTTGTTTGAAAGCAACAAAGTCACAAGTGGAGAGAATTCGTCTGCTTTAGTGGGCTGCTGCTGCAAGGCTCTTGCGGGGCTCTAGTCGAATCTTGAAACCTTCTGCTCGCTTCAAGATGATGTCAGCTTGTAGCTTGAAATCTGCCTCTTTGATGTCGGAGTAGACTTTGAAGTTCCGCATGATAGTAGCAAGGATAATCTTGAGCTTCAGCATGGCGTACTTGCGACCTTTTTTAAACAAAATGAAAAACTGAATTTTTTGATGATAACTAAAAACATTGTCGATTGCCGTCAAGTCAACGGATAAAATTTCTTTTCATTTAGATTTAGGTATAAACTATTCCCCATAACACTAATTGTTAATTGATCCAATATAAAAATATTTAACTGACTGAAGTAAGAAGTAGAAATAACCTTAACAAATTCAAGGTTTTGAACATTTTTATGTGAAACATGCTCAAGGTGCAATGGCATGCCCCAGGTGCAATGGCATGCCCCTCTTCAGGTGCATAACTATATAGGTATTTGTTGTGTGGAATTGTGAAGGGGTAACTTGCAGTCAGAATATCCGGTGTGTTGGGTATCGAACCCAGGACTTCTGAATCAGAATCTCGTACGATACTCTTGATCTGTGGGTCAACTTCAACTGTTCTGTCAATAAGAAAACCACACGAAGTCACATAATTTTAGTAATAGCTCACACATCGTCACGCGAAGTCGAAAAGTGGCACACAGGTCCTACGTAGTTTCGTTAAAACTATATCCTGCATATATTTTCCCTGCGGATGATTTTAACCACAATTTTCCTATTTTTAAGAGGAGCACGATTAGCGAGTAAAAGCTGTTTTTTTCGGATAATTTCAATATCATATTGTATTATAAGAAAATATTTCCCGGGTCCTACCAAAATTGCTTGTTTTTACGGCAATCTTAATTTACAATGGCGGCGATTAGTTTTCACTAAAACTCAATTTGTGAATGTGTAACAACTTACAATTAAATGAAACACGTCTATTTAAAGCTAACTTTATGGACAATTGATATACGTAGCAAGTTTAATGTTATATATTATACTGAAGCCATAATAGGTATGAATCGATCGAGTTTGTAATATATTTTCGGAAATTAATTGTTTTTTACTGTTTTGTGGCTAAAAAGTTACATTTTTCATATTTATTTTCCCGTAAAGCATGACGTACAATATTGTGTTGAGTGCACCTGCAAAATTGTATTTTACGTACGTTAAAAAATGACTTAAATACGAATTATTGCGCACGTGCGTGTGAACGCGGCGGCTGCCGCCTCTGACGATGCATGTGGAGCTCGGCGCGCAGCATGGCTTACTACTGTAGTAGGGCTCCCATTCGTACCGTTTTAGCCGGGACGCCCCTTTTTTTGAGGTGGTGCCCCCGGTGTCCCGGCTACTTGTAGCCGGGACGCCTAATTGTCCCGTTTTTTTTAGAATGGCGAACGACCGCGCTATTTTTACGGTCTAGCATTTGAATCCCCCCCCGGCGCCTGCAATGCAACTATTCACCCCGACCATGGCCAGTTACCAACCACTCACCAAAAACAAAACTAAAAAGATTCAAGAAGTCAAGGTCAAGATCCAGGCTGCCAACAGTCAAAAGAAAGGTGTCATTTTCCGATAAACTATAGACAGATTTTCCTTTTTGCGAAAAAGTAACAAGAATATTGAAGGGATTGTTGAGTGTACAATGTTTTGTGACTTAAATATATTCCTAATTTTCGTTTCAACGTTAACATTTTCGGGAATTGGCGCGTAGGAAGGGGGGGGATGGGGGAATTATCCCCACTTTTTGCCGTGCCCCCCCCCCCCCCTCCCCCATCAAAACTTCAGAAGACCCAAGGACCAAAAATTTTCGACAATTTCCCATTGTTGTTGGACGTGATCCGCGAAGTAATGATACATTCAATGGTTGAAACATGAACTATATCGTCATTCCCCATTTTTTCTTTTTTTTATATATAGTTTTATAGTTTTTACTCCTAAAAAAATGCATTAATTTGGTATCGCATTCAGACCACTTATTTTTCTAGAACGCCCCAAAACACACTCTAAAAACATTTTTTTCAAAAATTTCGCCTGCGGCGCGGGTAGTGGGGGGCACAGCCCCCCAAACCCCCGTGCTGGTCCCCTAAAGTAGTTATCCCGTTTTGGGTTTTTGTATTATGGGAGCCTATACTGTAGTGACTCATGTGATGCATGTACGTAACAACCACTATTTTGTATTTCCAGTAGACCTTAGTTATATTTACAACAAAAAAAACTATACGTCTGTGTCTTGTGAAGTGTATCTGATGATGTTTTGACATACTTTTTATTTACGTCTAATATTATCAAGTCTGAATGTTGCCACTTTTTGCTGTTAGTATGCACTCACATTGTGTTATACATTCAATGTTGTCTCAGTGATGGGCTCAAGTATTTGAAAGCACTATATGTTACAGTTATTTTTAAATTTCGTTTTTATACACTGCTAAATTCAGTCATTTGTACAGCCCATGATTGCTCTCAACGACTTCGACCAAGTCTTGGCGAATACGATTTTAAAGTTAACTATCTGTTCTGTGGCTAGATTTGCTAGTGATAGCATGAAAAACATTCTGAAGATCACAGGAACATCAATACACATTGGGGTAACTAAACTAAAGAAATACACCATAGGCTCGTAGCCGAATGTCGTAAGTTGAAACCAATAATGTTCCTCGCAGGTGTGCTGACCCGGGTACAGCGTAGGCTTTTAAATCGCTCTGCAATTTTCATGCCTGATAATCTTATATTAAAGTTCTTTTGTCAGAATTATGAAGAAAATTGTGTGAATTTTTGAAAGTACGAATTTGTACCTTGTCAAATATCTATAAAGAGAAACTAATTGCGCCCCTTTTCAAGACAATATTGCAGTGACAGAATTGCCAGGAAATAGTATCATTATGTCTTCATGATACATGCAATAAAATTGCTCATAACATTGGTAATCTAGTAGAAAGAACCTATGTACATGACGAACGCTTACGGATTCGTCGACATGGTAACTGTGCTTCTAAAACAGTAGGACGTAGGAGAGGCTCAGAGTCTCCACAATTGATTCCTCTTAATCTAAGTGTCACCAGAGGATGTATAGAAGTATATGGATGGATATATGGATCTATATGGAGTTAAAACCCAAATTGTTGGAGCCAAGTTTGACTTGGTTTGGCATGAGGCTGGGACATGAGTACTGCCTACATTGGGGATGAAACTCGTTAACCACTCCGGCTAATTCCAACATCAAAAAACTACTCCATGCTCTGCCCTTGCTTGTGGCTGGTTCGGACCAGCACAAGCCAGTCCACCCGCGGATCCCCACGTCACCCCTTACTTTCCTCCCCTTTGGAAAATATATAGTTATTAACTAACTAATAAAATATATTAACAACAGTCGGCGAAATATGACCTAACGGTTGACGCGCGCTTAAACCTAATAAACATCAAACATTCTGCACGACATCATCTTTTGTCCTTGATCTCGTGCTCGGTAAAATTTGACTGTTGTGGCAAATGTGGATGTCGTCGTGGTGGACAGTATGTTCAGAAATTTGTCAACAATGCAGATGAATACATGTATATACAGTGCTAATGATGGAAAAACCGTTGACGAAGAATTTGAACCCGACGAAGGTAATAATGAAGTATACAAAAGAGTCAGCTGAACTAATCATTGTGAAAATAAGTTTATTTGAATAAAACCTATCATATTCAGTCGGAGATCTCTCAGCACATTTGGCACATTAATGTCGCTACTTTTGTGTTATCATTTGATTAATATGCACTCATATATTTTATTATTAGTATTTTCTGTACTTTTTGTACGCACGTTTTATAGAAAGATGAATATGAAATATGTTCTTATTTTAGCCAAAAAAACATCATCGTACAGTTATTTCTATATTATATATTATAATATCGACGGATTCATACCTTTTTAAAAGTATGATATATAATAATAATATTCTTTGTTGCAATTCAAAATGCAAAAAAGGCTATAACTACTAATTTCTATAAATGTCCATAACGTTACCTTTAAATTGATGTGTTTCATTTAATTGTGAGTCACTCACTACAGTCTAGTAAGCCATGCTGCGCGCGAGCTCCACAACGTCAGAGGCGGAGCTGCCGCGTCACGCACGGGGCACAATAATTCATATGTCAGTCACTTTTTAACGTACAAAAGTACAATTTTGCAGGTGCACTCAGCACAATATGTACGTCATGTTTTTATAGGAAAAATAAATATGAAAAATGTAGCTATTTTTGCCACAAAACAGTAAAATACAATTAATTTTGAAAATATATTATAATCTCGATCGGATTCATACCTATTAGGCTTCAGTATAATATTTAAAATAAAACTTGCTATGTATATCAATTGTCCATACAGTTAGCTTTAAAAAGACGTGTTTAATTTAATTGTAAGTTGTATACAGCATCCACAAATTGAGTTTTAGTGAAAAACTGTAATCGCCGCCATTTTCCAAGATGGCCCGTAACGCACAAGGCGGATTTTGGCGGACCCGAAGTATGTTTCATAAAACAACATTTTTGAATGATCCTGAAAAAATCAGCTTTCTCTAATTTTGTCCGGGTTCAAATCTAAAATCATGCCACTAATATATTTTTTCCCGCGGATTAAATTTAAATTAATTTAAAAACTTAATTTTTTTCGTGCTGGATTTGGTTTTAAGAGGAGCAGCTGAGGTTGGCGCAGTACGAGTTTAAGCACTCAGCTTTCATTTTGTTTTGTCTCGGGTAAACGGTTAATAACATCGATATCATATTTCACACGAACATTAATAAAGAATAATTTTATGAGATCCAGTGCGTCTATTCCTAAATAAATTGATTGATTTTCAATTAAAAAATCGTGAAATCTCCGTAATTTACTCAATTTTGGTGACCTTCGTGAATTTATTCCAAGTGTAAGATTTTATTAAACGCAAATTTGCATACTGGATATCAACGTTTAAATCAATGTGAACATGCAGGTTAATTTGATGATTATTTCATGGGAATTTCCTGAATTGAAATCCATGTTTTGGAATTCCCATTTTTTTCACGTTTTGGACTTATATCTCGCAATGGATCATTATGGATTATTTTTTGCAATCAAGTGTGTATATGAATATAACAGTTCGTACCTAATCAACATTTATGAAAAATTTGGTAATGATATTACCATCCGTTCAGCAGAAACCACCATCACCTGAGAGCGCGCATTTGAGTTGGGCCAAACAACTATGTAGGACCTATAAACCTGGTTTTTTCTTTCGAATTTGAGTATTGTTTTGTTAGATATTCGAAAAAGCTGTTTTTAATATTGTGTATTTCCTAGTGTCTCACCGACGCAGCTGCGAGGCCCCGCGCTGAAGGGCACGAAGGCGTAGTAGTGTCTGTCCTGAGTCTTCTCGGGCAGGAAGTTGTCGGGGTTGAACTCTTCTGGGTTGGGGTAGATCTCCTCGAGCCGGTGTAACTTGAAGGTGCCGATCACGACGGTGGTGCCCACTGGCAGCGTGTAGTCCCCAGAAGCTGAGGACATCAAGCCAGACAGTTTACATCAAGTTGGCCATTTCATTTGACTGACAGGACGACAAACAATTATCTGTAACTAGGCCGCTTTGATAACGCTTTTTACATTCGCGTTGAAGGATGAGCTTTTGTGGTTGATTATAACGTTGCCCTAAAAGTACGATTTCTATAAGAAATATTTCTTCGATTTTTCCTAAAATTTCAAACTTTCCCATAAACTTTCATCAACAGAGTAGCCGTTTGCCCGGTAGCGGGCCAAATATCACAAAAATATCACATTATCGGAAAATCGAAAAAAATCGGTAAAGTACGATTTTAATGAGAAATATTTCTTCGATTGTACCCAAAAACTTAGCAGATCTAAGTTCAGAGACGCATGTTATCTCGTTTACCTGGTAGAGAGCGGACAAACAGACAAAAATAAAAAAAAAACACCCGAGCTATTGTTCTCAGGGCAAGTGAAATTAAAGTATTTACATTTTACATTTATTTATTAGCTTACAGGTATACAAATTTCTGTATGGTGGCAAGGTCCAATATTAACATTTTAAAATACTAAAATATACAGTTTCATAATATTACAAATTTACAAATTTTCCAAAGAACTTTTAAAATGTATTAGCCCATCTTTCTGTACAGTGCTCTCAGGTAACAAATTCCATTCAGATACTGTTCTATTAATAAATGAAAATTTTCCTACGTCTGTCTTAATAATATCTCTTTTAAATTTCCAATCATGATCCCCCCTACCCTTATAAATCCCCCTTTTAAGGCAACTATTGATCTCTCCCCAGCCTGGATAATTCCTTGATGCCTTATACAATTTACAGAGTCTGTCTCTTTTTCTCCTCAAATCCAAGGTATCCCATCCTAAATCATTTGTCAGCTTTCCCATACTTTCATATCTCCTAATCTGTTTACCATTTAAATCCGTTTCTTCTGTCCACCACTTTTTTAATCCCTTAACCTTTCTGGCAGCTTTTCTCTGCACCTTTTCCAATTCCATTATTTCACATTCATAGTAAGGATCCCAAACTGCCCCTGCATATTCTAAAGCTGGTCTCACAAGGGTTTTATAAGCTCGTACCTTAATTTCAAATGAAGCTCCTTTTAATATTTGCATAACAAAATTTAACACTCTTACACCCTTCTAAATATTTGACTGCACTTGCCTCTCCCAATTTACACCCTGCTCAAGAATCACGCCTAAATACTTATAGATGTTCTCCCTCGTTAACACCTCCCCCAAAAGCATGTACATTAAAAAATTTGCATTTCTCGACATTCATACCCATCTTATTAATTTTAGACCAATCTCCTAACAATTCTAAATCTCCTTGTAAGATCTTAGAATCTCTCGCGTCTACAATTTCCAAATAGAGAACAAAATCATCCGCAAATAATCTAAACTTTGCTTTCAACCCTACCCCAATATCATTGATATAAATAAGAAATAATAATGGGCCCAGCACACTCCCTTGTGGTACTCCAGATGTCACTTTGACTTTTTGAACCCTGTTCCTTAAAAAGCACGATATCCAATTAACTACCCATTTATCTGAAACCAAACTATCAATTTTTTTAAATTAATTTATCATGAGGCACCTTGTCAAACGCTTTTTCAAAATCTATAAAAATTGCATCTACCTCCCCACCTCTATCTAAAATATTTGCCAAATCATTAGTCAAACCTAACAGCTGAGTCTCACAAGAGAACCCTTTCCTGAATCCATGCTGTTCATATTTTGACAACACGCCTTTCGCCTCCAAAATGTCCATCAAATAGTCTAGTACCAATCTTTCCATCATCTTACAACCTACCGATGTAAGTGACACGGGTCAGTTTCCAAGTACTCCCTTGGCCCCCCCCTTTATGAATTGGCACAACTATCCCCTTTTTCCAGTCTTCTGGCAATACACCATCTCTCAAAGATGTGGAAAATATATTAACAACAGATGCTCCAGCCAATTTTAAGTATTGCCCATCTACTCCATCTCCCCCTGATGCCTTTCCATTCTTCAATTTCTTCACTACTTTAAATACTCTCTCTAAATTAATTGTCACAGCTTCGCTCATCCAATTACACTTATTACGTTGATTATCAAAATTCAACCTTGATTTACCATAAACAAGTTTGGCCTTACAAATCTAAATTCATGAAAATCATTGTTATTACTTGAACCTTTATCATTTTTTAGTTTATTTATTTCTGTGTAACTTTCAGTCATCTATGATCTGCTTAAACGCTACGAATGAAACATATCACTGATATTATACTTCACAATTTGGAAATATTTTTCACCACAATTAAGTATGGTTTTCGTTTAAAACGTACAAATAGTACATACTAATAAATAAAATAAATAATATCGGTAAGTTCAATACAACCACACCGTGAGATTGTCTTTCTCTTACATGTTTGTGTTGCACGTCACCTAACAAAAAGAAGCCCCAACATCCTTGTATTAGTAAATACTCACCCAGTTTGAGTTCTTCTTGAACCCGTCTTGCGATAATAGGCACTGGTGGGTACATCCGCAGAGTCTCGAGGATGCATCGCTCGAGGTATTTCATCTCGAGCGTGTCCTGGAAGGTTACCGGCCTGTCAGAGTCACCGAAGATCTCGTGCAACTCATGGACTACCTTCTCCTGGATATGGTGGTGGATTCCCATCAACGACAAGAAGAAACTGCTGCCAGCTGCGGTTGTATCGTGCCCCTGTAGCAACAACCAATATTAAATGTACAGTACAATCATTTGAAATGTTTATTTTTAAACCATATAAATATTCATTAAATTAAATTCTTTTATATAAATTTACTTGTTATATGAATATTTTGTGATTGCAAATAAAAAGTTGAAAGTTTTATGTATAAATCTACATTTATAGGTATATTGATAATAATCATACACAAATGCATTTGTATTTATAAGAAACAAGGAAAGAAAAGAACAATAATTCTTTAAATGAATAAGTATGGACTTTTTAGCATGGTGATTTAAACACAATAAAACGCATTAACGATCTAAAAATCCCAATTACTAAATTATTTTACGCTCAAACTATTCAGTAATTTTAGAACGAGGATTGTGGATGAAGTGGTGGTTGAAGGTACTGATTGGTAGACGGAGTAGGCTTGGACTTGTCATATGGGAATTATTGTTCTCATCAGGACTTATTAAGTGAGATGAGAGTCTACATGGATCAGCTGGAGAAGACATGTGAGAAACAAAGACCGTGTAAGACGAGGAGTGTAAGCTGGTCACTAGTAGTATTGTTAATTCAAGGGGAACATGAACCAATCTAGGCGCGATCAATTCACACCTCAAACATAATGGTGTCGACTTCTTCCTTGATCTCCTCATCGGTTAAAACGACTCCATTCTGAGCAGTCTCGATCATCAAGTCCAAGAATGCCATCCGCTTCTTTTGTCCTGAAAAAAAAAAACAAGATCTGTTAATTGGATTGTAATATCTAGTCACACAATCAAAAAGGTATTCGTATTTTTACTTTGTATTACTTTTTATAAGAGCTTTATTATTTGTTGTTGACGAATCCTGTATTTTTATAATGACGCACGATGAATAATAAAACTTAATACTGTATAATCTAAATTATTAAATTTTAACTTCTCATGGAAAACCTGTCCACGGTGCAATGCATGCCCCTCTTCAGGCTAAATCGGAGTTAGGACAATTGTGTCATTCGCATTAACGACTGAGGAAAACCTCTGAAAATAACTTCAGTCAGGATAGCCGCTCTCGACGGGATTTGAATCAGAGTCGTGCGCTTGAGCCTCCACCAATATTGAAACACGTACGCGACATTAGAGTCTTTTCGTGATATCTCGAGAAAGGTGCAAAATATCTAAAAACTGATTGGAGACAGCTATGTGTGGTTTTGTTAGAACAATTTAATGCAAGCAAAAATATTCAAATATAATAATTGGTGCGGTTTGTATTTCAGATATGCATTTAATTAAACTCATTTCTAATAAAAAGTTAATTGCCCTCACATTACAATATTTTTTCGTGCAGACTATAGACCTCACAAAACCACATAGCTGTCTTCAAATGGTTTTGCGATATTTTGCAGCGTTCTCAAGATATCACAAAACAAACGTAATTTGCGTGGTTTTAATATTGGCAGTGTGTCCTGTGATGGACGTTGAAGAGCGTAGGACGCAGAAACCAGGGCACATGTAGCCGGACTAATGTCGAACGCACCAGTAGGGACGTCATCATTCTAAATGTATCGTTCTCGTTCCATGTCGGGAAGCCAACCTCAACCAATAGTCATTACCGACATCGTTCTCGTCCTGATCGTCCAGATCGTCCCGTAGTCCCTTGGTGGCCGAGAGTGCCCCCTTCTCATCAGCTGTTGTGGCTGCAGCCGTGATGTAGTTCTTCTGTCCCTTGTTGATCTCTTCTTTCTTCCTCTTGATCACCTGAGAGTACCAATGCAAAATACATATTACCACCTCAATCATTAAAAGGAACATAATATTTGGACTAAAACTGATCTTATATTATATTTAGACCTAATAGTGATATTTTACAAAAGAATCATATATTATAGTTTCCATTCCAATTAATTTCTACTGTCTGGATTTTCATTGAATGCCATTTTGTATACAGGGTAAATAAAAAATTGTCTGGACCGGCACCTCCACCAAAAATGTTTGTAAATCCTAGACCGGCACCTCCACCATCCCCCAAAAAATATTTTTTTCATTACGGTACCCGAAAATTGGGAATTTTTTTGACCATCAGGTCGAACCCCATAATACCAAACATGAAACGAATTTTCAGCTACTCGCATACCATAGTTACTACTGCCATAGAATTGAGTGTATTATAAATCCATTGCTTATCTGATTCGCAGTACAAACAAAACACATGTTATTTATTCAATTAATTAAATGGAAGTAACTTATTTTGATATTTTCTATATATTTTATTAGCAAGTAGGTACTCTGTTACCTTCTTGGTGAGTCCGTGGATGACGTCGAGAAGCTTGATCTGATCCTTGCCGTATCGGGTCAGGTTGAACAGCCAATCAGGTCGCAGCCAGAGCTTCGTGTGGCGCAAGTGAAGAATGTCGCACATCCTAACAAGCACAAGCGTATCACAAGCTTTTCTTTTTCAATGACCTATTCAGTGCTATTTTTCATCTGAACCCAATGAATATGTTTTTAAATTTAAAATTATATTCTTACTTTTCGTGTGATAACTTCAATGAAGATTGAAGATGATTTTTAAAATCGTTTATGACATAATTTTAAAATAAAAATTCGAGGTAACACCATATGCATGCTTTTAAGGTGGGCACAAAAATTAATGTTACCTACAAAATGTGTACTTTAAAAATGACCCAATTACTATTTTCATGCATTTCAACAATCATTCATTCATCTCTAGTAGCCTTTAGTAATGTTACGAACGAAACGTATAGAAAATGAATGAAAATGAATGATGTAATTTTTGTGTGCATACTTATTGACTAAAAACTTATACTGTAAAACCAAAAACACAAACAATGAAATAGCTGCACTGCCTTTATTAAAGAAAACTGTGTTTAACAGGGTTGTAATGTGTGGGGAAGTAATGTCCAAGGCTGCACAAGGACCTATAGTTTTGTTGGAATGTTTGATCGTGGAAAGCTTACCCTTCATGTCCTGCTCTTGGGAACGCAGCTCTATTGTTTAGACTAGGAGGTACAACACATTTTTATGTTGGATCATAGCAAAAAGATTCAGACAATTATTGGAGGCATTTTCCCCCCCTAATCTTGACAAGTTTTAGATAGAATAGAATGCATTGAAACGGTATTGCATACACTACATTTGCTTTTGGTGCGTGCGAATTCGATCAAGTACATGTTAAAGTTTACAATTAAAAGTACACGTTTTTGGCCTACTTACTTCATGACAGCCATTGCGTACTCGAATCCACTCTTGTCTTGTGTCTTCTTGCTGACCCCCATTGCCGTTTCTGGAATCAGATTAAGGTTACAGAAATTAGCAAAATAATTCACATTATGACTTATTTGTTAAATTAATTAAAAATTAATTAACGCAATGTGTCCACCGACAAATTTAAAAATATCTAAATTTCAGAAGCTTCACAAAGTCAAGATATTATCACTACAAACTTTCTGCTAGTGCAAAACGCAATATCTACCATGCTATTTGATGAAAAACGTGGATTATTGTTACAAAACGCAATATGTCCCGCAGTTAAATGCTGGATTATTTTTTTCATATAATTTTTTATAAAATAAAAAAAATTAATGGCGTTCGTAAACCAAAGAAACAAGTTGTTTAAACAAATAGTACGCCTACATACGTGCCAAATTCATAAACATTACACATGCCATAATTTATTTAATGTATTGATCAAGTCCATACATACATCCGTTTCAGTTTCTAAACGTTTAATCTTTTATTAATGCAAGTCACACATATTAACATTTAACTAATCACACATCCATGCAGCTTTAAATTTAAAAATGAAAACAACGAAGGCAAACAGTACCCAGAAGTATTTCGACGGTGCACTCGCTCATGTAATCGTGCACGTCGAACTCCTTGGCCCCCTCTTTGCGCATCCTCTCGACGACCGCCTTGCTGTTGGCGTTGAACAGCTCCACGAACGACTTGAGCACGTTCAAGTGAAACGTGGGCGCAATCAGCTTCCTGTGGGAACGCCACTTCTGACCTGCAAGCGAGTCACTTTTATGTGTCTACGTTTAAAAGACAGATCGTGAGCTTGTTTTAATGCGATTATAGGTTGCAAGTATATTTGAAAATATCAAGCTCAAAAAGTGGGGTGCGGGTATTATTCGCAGCCATATGTCATTAGCATTGATTTATAACATATTATATTAAAAATTATAGTGGTCCAAATAAGGGTGCGGTCCGATGACAAGCTGTTTCCACGTAAATACGCCATGTGCATGTAAAGATACACATTTTGTACTTTTTAGGGGAAAATATAGTAGACATGTCGTCTCCGAGATGCTTTGATACAGGACAGAAAAGTGATGTTTATAAGACAAAACAAAGCAAAGCAAAACATGTTTTAAGGACTGCCTCTTTTAGTCTGTATCAGTTTACACGAAGTGACCTTCTTTGGGTAACAATATAATGGGATAATTCTGAAGAAATTTCCAAGAGGTTGACATATTTGACTACGATGGAGTCGAGGTGTCCGTTGTCTGGGATCGAGCCGCCGACCTCCTTGTTGTGTACAAGCTTTAGCCCAAGTATGCCCGTACAAGTTGTTCCTGTACAGGCTAACATCGAACTAATTGAGCGCCCATCAGCAAAGCATAAGACATATAATCCCCATTCGGAACTGTCAAACTCCTACATAAATTCAAGCGTTATAATAAAATGTCAAACGGAGAAGTCCAAAGAATGCAGAGATATTTAAAATAACTTAAAATATTTCTTTCTTTGTTATAATAAAATATGTGAAGTACTACCAGCAGCAAAACTGTTCAATCGAATAATGAAACTTTCATGTACATCCGACGTCAGAAGTAAATCAAGGGATCTCGTTGTATCTACAATACCCAGCCCTTGATTTACTTGTGACGCCGGGTGTACATCAATCCACTGTGTTTATAAACAAGTCGTCCTTAGAGTTTCCTGCACAGTTGATTGCCTTGCCCTTCTGATCTCTATGCATATCTACTACAATACATAAGTGAAGTACAGTGCATGGCGGGCCATGCTTTGTGAAGGGCAATAGAGGCAAGAAGATTTCCGTACTGTACCTGAACTGATGAGCAGTCCTTCTCCAAGCCATGGTTTGAAAAATTTGTACTCGGTGGATTTGTCAAGAATTGTATTACTTCCAAGGACTAGCTGAAACAAGAGAAAAATACACTCAGTAACATTATTGTGAAATAATTCTCGTGTAATCATTGATTACGTAATTATGATTCTCGTCATCGAGACGCAGAAACTAGTGTAGACATGGTAATTAAGGTAAAGCATCTTGCTTGTTGCAAAATACGGTGATCATGGTAGTTTCCACGCTCATGCAATGTAGCTAACTAGTTCTGATGCCAGGCTATAAAAGTGAACGTCACGTGTTAGAGTTGCCTATTTGAATGCTGCTCAATAATTTCGCAACTCCGCAATCTTATTTATGATTAATTAATACCAAGGTGAGAATAAATAAACATTTAGTTGAGATTCTAGACTTTTTTCTATTGGTAGTTGGTAACAATGAAAATATCACAACCGGGAGTGATGAGTGGTCACAATTAACAGCACGTTTTTAGAACTCAATGGTTGCAAATGATATCAACAAAAGCTTTCAGCCATTAAAGGGAATCAAATGTTTTACTTAGTACACTCTGGTCATTTTTTTTTTTTTTTAAACACGGAGAGTAAGTACATCAATAATTTACCACAAACTTTTATAAAGTCAGTTGTTAGGGTTTCTTGCTATGGTTACATATGAAATAACCTGTATGTAAGGTTGATAGTCTCCTAAATAATGGTAGGGTACATAAAAAAGCTTATTTTTATTCATTTATTTGACAAGAGAGCGCAATTGATTTGAATTGAAATTACTTACTTCACTCGTAAAATGGCTAAAATGTACAAAAAACGCACATCTACTACTATACTACTTCTAATATACTACTGCTACTAACAGACTAACAGAGCTTTTAAAAGTAAGGAACAAGAAATTTTAAGAACTGAATGTAATGTGTTTTTTTGTTGTTTAAGTTTAGATGAGAATCTTAGCCTTTGCTTTTGCATTGTGATTGTTGTATTTCAGAGGTAGCGTTGGTAATTTCATTGGCATTGAAATTGGAAAATTCAAATTGAATTCATACATAAATGAAATACTGCTTGAATAGTTTGAAGACTAGATTGTTTGTAAACTTGCATTCAAATAAAGTATGTTTACGGTGCATTAAAAACATGCAACCACATGCACACGAAACTTGCATATACAACGCACCTATCTCGAAGTTTGGGCAAAGAAATTGTAATCCAAACATCAAGCAATGTTCAAAACCTACGCATCATAACAACCACATGACCATATCTCAACTTCAGTTATAATCACTAACCTATACGTCATCGACTTTATTTAACAGAGGTGCGTAGAATATTTTCACCAATATACAAAACTCACTAACAAAAACTTAAGAGGAAGAAAGAAGAAAAGGAAGAATTAGCCAAGTGATTTGTAGCTCGGCGCGTACCTTGTCCTGCAGCCATAAACCATTACATCTTAATACAACTTGGCATACTTGATAATGAAGGACATCAGAGCTCTCCTATCATATCAGATGAAATGCGTATAGTGTTTTGGTTGTTTACAGATTCTAGATTGTAGAAAATTTAATTATTTTTTGATTATTTTCTATAATTAATTAATGGAAAAGTGCTATGATAGATGCCTTCATAATTCATTTTCACACGATTATTTAAAATCACAAATAGATGCGACTAAAATTGTCTGAGAAATTTGAAAGCGCGTAAAATGAGCATGCCAGCCTCCTCTTAATGGCAACATTATTATATAACTTTAATAGTAAATTAGCCAAGTTAATATACTACTTCAAAAGATTCAAGCAGTATTTACACCTCAATGAAATGGTTTCACCTGTTTTATATTATTTTGTTTTATGTGCATATACGTTCTCGATGCACAAGAGCAAGCTTACAAAGGTATTATGCAAAGTATTTCGAGCTCCACTAAACATGTTAATGCTATGTGACTAAGTGGGTAGAACCTAAATATTAATTTGTTTTTTATTTTATTGATGCATTTATGTAAAGTTACATGATATATGACTTAACTATATGACTTCTTTAAGTACGGCTATAACTACAACAATTACAGCACATAATGATAATGTAATAACAAAACTATAGCATGCTAACCGTCCCGGTAGCTTAGGGGTAAAGCACTCGACCGGCAATCGGGAGACCGGAGTTCGATACCCCGCTGGGATGGATTTTTTAATTTCTGGATTGATTTCTATAAAATCAAAGTTTGGCTATAGTTTATTCCACGTCGTAGTGACACCGATTTCTTTATTTTACTTGATAAATTCTTTACTAAGTAATACGTCTATGAAATATATTTGTTTAATTTCGTGGGTAAATAGTCTCTTAAACGAAGAGTTTGACCTAAAACATTGGCAACAAACTAATGTGCTATAGTGAAGCAAATCGTAAACTAAGTAATAACTTTAATGTCTTACTTCAACGTCTCTTGGGTCTACCAGGAACACCACCATCTTAGGTCCGAACCACAGTTTGACAACATTGCCAACCTCGTAGCTTGTTTCGTAGACAGTTCGAAACACCTCTGGAAAAAAGAAAAATATCCTTCAATGCTGTGAAACATTAAACAAATTTGTGAATAAGTAATAGGCCTAGTAGGTTAACTGTAGTATATTGCTTGTATATATTGTTACTGTGTATAAAGCTGCTGTTAAATTTAACATTTAGATATTAAACTGGTGGTAAGGCACATTGTGTTATGGGGGCTTGCTCTACTCTTGCCACCAGCTATTGCTATTGCAGACATATTGAAAATAAATAATAATAATAATAATAATAATAATAATAATAATAATAATAATAATAAAAAAAAGTGAGAAAACACAGATGTGAAGAAAGAGATGGGTCTCATATTTATCAATTACAATACAATTATTATTATTTCACAGTGCTATTTACAGCACGAAATAGTTGAGGAGCTGTGGGACGGTGGAGGTCGACAAGTTCAAATGTCGAAATTGATAACATTATTTTTCCATAGTAATAAAACGGTTGTAAAAACATATTGTTGTACATTAAACGGAATGTCGTAAAAGTTATCCTCGACTGGGGTTCAAAGTCAGAACCTATACTCAACAAGGTGATGCTCTATAGCCAAAGAAGCTGATGTTCAGTATTATTTATTATTTGTATTGTTTTATTTTATATATGTAAGGCACATTTTGACAACAGGCCCTACACATTGTTGGAAACAAGATTAGAGCGAGGTCCTATAAACACAGTGCCTTGCCATTTCATCATTGTATCATAATAATATATATTGCAATTGATTTACATTATAATTGTTTTCATTTATTGTCATTATTGTTATTGTATTTTATAATTTATATTTGGGATTTCCACATGAATGATCAGCATACCAACATAGGAACATAACTCATGTGTAGATGGCGGATTTGCATCAAGCGTTTTAAATGTTATTTCAAACACGTTGGTATTAAAGGGGCTATTAACTCAAAAAATTATTTTTTACCACATGATCTATAGCACAATACTACACTAAAATGACAGTTTAAAAACTAATATCTTATAACTGTGATTTAACACGAATTTTTCAATATTTTTGATCCAGAAATTTGCAAATATTGGTGTTTTGGGAAATTTCTTAAATCGGCTTTAACCTGCTTCTTTTTGGCCCGCATAGATACTAGAGCATAGTACCAATCTAAAATGACCATTTTTTATATTGTGTCTTGAAACTGTGCCAAAATATACCCTCAAACATGCAAAAATATGTATTCCAAAATCACAACCCATCTTGGTAATCAGCATATTTTGACCGAACTACTTGCCCAAATTACAAAACAAAATAAAGAGAATTTACAGAAAAGGCTGTAGAGTACGTCAATAATGGCCAATATTTTTTTGGATCAAAATCCTCCAAGGTCACGGGGCATAAAGATCGTCCCCATGTTATTTCTTATGGGAGATTTTTGCCGATGGGACCTAGCTCGAAAAATGTCATGTTTGACAATTTTTTGGGAGGTCATGGTGGCCCCAATAATTTTTCTGTTAATTGCTTAATTCATTACTAGTTAGCCTGAATGAAATATATTTTTTGAGTTTAGCGCTTAAATACCCCTTTAATTGTTTGAGATGGGTGTAATAGGAGCTTTATATGTCTTACATAGTGATTTTCCTGCTAACGTACAGACTTGTCCACTTTTGCAAGTGGCTTACATATATGAATTATTTAGCATAAATATTTCAGTAAGGAAGAAAACACATAAATTCTTGAACATAAACAAATTGTTGGTTCACGGGTACAATACATAAAATGCACAATAAAGGTACAATCAAATAGCAATACTAAAAATGCATTGTTTTTTTTTTCAGGCAAATTTAAAGAAGGCAAAACGAAACAAAATTAATAACAATAACCATACTTACATACAATATACAAGCTATCAGTGCAAGCGCATGGTATTTTTAACAGATATTGTACATTCATTGTATTTAAACGAAATTGCGATATAATTGGACAAGTAAGAAATAAGTCAACTTTTCATGTTTTTAATTAAGTTTGTCAAAATAATTATGTAATCTTTTGATATCCCCATGTGAATGATAGGGATAAGAATGACACAAGAGAAAAAAATGATTTTAAAAACAAAACTCTGTTGTAGATACAATTACTACATGGACACAGAATTTAAAAAAAAATCATTCAACATTGTTAAAAGTGGGATTTAAATACACAAAAAAGAAAAATGTACCTGTTTAGCCAATAAAGGTGATTCCCATAGAATGGAACTGGAATCTTTCCCCTCATCGAAGAGTATTACCTAATTTAAACCTATGGCAAAGCCATCAACTAGGTAATGTATTTGTCTTACATCTACAGCAGGTTTCAGTTAGATCGCAATGACAATGGACAAGCGAAGGCCAATGCGATTAGATGGGAAGTGAGGACGTGTTCCAGCAAGCCTTCAAGGTCAATAGATCAACCTCTGTTAACTCGTTCACCTAGTCGCTTGGCACGTACGCAGGCTTACATCATTGCGTGCATGATCCATGCAACATTAGATCGAGACAATTATGAGTGTTAAACCCAATACTGTAAAGAGCATTGGTACAATGTATTCTATTTGATTCATTTTCAATGGCATAGTCGCGATATCGTAAAATAACGTAGGCCTATAGCTCACTATTCTAACTCAAAATAAAAAATAACTCGATATAAAAAAAACTCAATAGAAAGTAGAAGTGTAAAAGCGTTTCAAAATGAAAATGAAAATAGTCTGTACAAAACAGCGAAGCTAACGCTTACTTATCTGGAGCGTCGCAGAATCTATTCCCGCCAACGGCAACCGGAACCCTGATAAAAGATCTTCTTAAGTCAATATTTGAATAACTGTCATAAAACAGATTTTTGATCTATCCTCACACCCTATACTTTATGCCCCCGGGGCAAGATTATTACGAAAAATAAAATTATGCCATTACCACCAGTACAAGCACATTCGTGTCAATTTACTTTATTGTAAGGTGCACATCAGTTTACCTTCTGTGTCCCCCAATTAAGGAATTTCGATGTTTGGGAGGAACTATTCATTGCCTTGTTAGTTCCTAAAGTAAGACTAACTAACTTCTGACTGAGGAAAACCCTGGAAAAGCTAAGTCAGTATATTGCTGGGGGCTGGAATCGATCCGACGACCTCTCCAATCATTCTCGAGTGCAACGCATGACCTACCTCTAACGGTTGTGTGTATTCAATCAAATCGACTTCACAAGTAAAAAACTGGTTCATATGCACTACTCCAGAGTTAACTAGGAAGCTTCGCAAACGCTTTATTTAGTCGCGTTGATGGATGAGCTTTTTTTTTAAAGTTTTTAGTTTGCGTGGGATATCTTTACTTTTGCAAGTGCTGTGTTTTGCTGCCTACGCATTGTAGGTGATTGTTGACAGGGTTCTATTGTTACTTGTCAATTGTTATTATTTACCGTAAAAAACTTATATTAAAAGCTTTATTTCTATGGATTCTGGCTAACTTTTTCAACCTTTTCTCTCAAAAGGTACTACATCACCACAACCTTAATGTCCATGTTTAATATGAACGTTGTAGCCCCACCCGTTTGGTCAGAATTGGCCCAAATGGCACGAAAATATCACACAAAAAATCAAAAAACTTATATTAAAAGCTTTATTTCTATGGATTCTGGCTAACTTTTTCAACTTTTTCTTTCAAAAGGTACTACATCACCATAACCGTAAGGTCCATTTATAATATGAATGTTGTAGCCCCACCCGTTTGTTTAGAATTGGCTCAAATGGCACGAAAATATCGCACAAAAAATCGAAAAAAATCGTAGAAGTGCGATATTCATGAGAAATATTTCTTTGATTGTACCCAAAAACAATACACCTCTAAGTTCAGAGATTTCGAAGGGCCCCTCCGATTTTCATCAAGATCGGATATGCCGTTTGCCCGGTAGAGAGAGAACAAACAGGAAAAAAAAGAAAAAGAAATACACCCGAGCTAAGTTTTTTTGGGGTCAGCGAAATTGAAGTCTTCGGTTTGCTCATCCAATTAAACAACAGGATTTTTTTAAGAACGAAATTTATTTTGTAATGTTTGTGTTTCCTCCCGACAAGCTGTGGTTGATGTACCCATACCCTATCACCTTTACACACAGTCCTAACAAGGAGATTCAACATATGCAGTGAACTTGTTTATTTCCATGTTTCATCCACACCTGCTCATTTCAACCACATGGCTCACCTTAACACGGCGAAACTTTCTGATAAGACTATACATGCCTATATAATCCTATTTCATCGACAACTGGTTTTCTAGCACGTATAGCCATCACATATTTGCCCCATGCAATTTAATTTTAAAAATATTTCAAAATCACTGTTCATGTGGTATATTGGATCACTCTATCGGCATGATCTGCTTTCTCTGCTTTCCACATTTCTTATACCTAGAGAGTATCAGACTCCCCATGATATTACGTAAGTTTTAAATTGTATGCAGGTTTGTGCGCGAGCCAATACAAACTACCTACACGCTGTCTGTTCTGTCCAGAAGATCTCAATAGTGAATGGATTACTTCAAGTCTCGTTCAGCGTGCTTCCCACCCACTCAGCAGTCCGCGGTAATGCTCCCACCCACTCAGCAGTCCACCCACTCAGCAGTCCGCGGTAATGCTCCCACCCACTCAGCAGTCCACCCACTCAGCAGTCCGCGGTAATGCTCCCACCCACTCAGCAGTCCACCCACTCAGCAGTCCGCGGTAATGCGTACTATGTATTCGCAAGACCGAAAAGTGTGACACTAGGTGGACGTGGGTTCACATCCCGAACAAGTATGTTTGTTTAGTAATCATCCTTCACCCTAATCTATCGCCACAAATAGACTCATTTAGCAATTTTTCAACAATAGAGACGTTATAGCAACAAAATCATTAAAAATCAGATTCATAAAAAAAATTTCAAAAGTTCTATAAAAGCTTTTTTTCTTTCTATTGGCACGGCAGCATTTCTTTCGTTTAATTTTTTGCTAAATTATTGTTAAATACATTAGTGTAGGTATTTAATAATCTACAAACACAGATCATAAATTATTGAATAAAATGGGTTAAATATAATGTCTGATTTGTAGTCTGAATCTGGAATATCGATTAAAGTTAAAAATCAATTAAACGCACAGACATATAGTTTAATAATTCAGCAAAAACTTTAAACTTTATTCCCGCACTATTTTATTTTATTGAAGCAGTGTTGTGACTTATCTAGATAAAATCGGTTATCTATTATCTTGATAAGTTTTTAATTATCTTTTGCAATTATCTAGATAAAATAAAGTTTATCTATCTTATCTAAGCTTTTAAGCTTTTAGATAATTTTTTTAGATAAAATAGTTAGGTAAAAATACTTATAAATATAATAAATAAAATAAAATAAAATAGAATCCGCATTTTTGAAAACGGCGGCAAAAGTTGGTAAATAAATTAGTTTTTTCTGCGATAATTATTATCTTTTGTCTAAGCAAAATTATCTAGATGATTATTTATCTATTTTCTTTATCTAGATAGTATTTTACAGATTATCTTTAATCTTATTTAGATAATTTTTTTGGAGGATTATCTTTATCTAGATAAAAATTAACTTATCTATTCACAACACTGATTAGAAGGCGAGTGCTCAGCTTAGTTAGCAAAGAGGATAGCAATGTACATGTAATATATTTTAACCATGCAGATACTAGGCTCTATAGTTTCAATAGGATTGGTTTCACTTTAAACTGCTACAGAAAGCTAATATTTTTTTTTTATTGCAATGCATTTGCATTAAATTGGAGTTAAAAACTTGGAAACACTCAAGTGGACCGGGCTACACTTTAAATTGTTTGTAATTATCATCGATCACAATATTGTCTTAAGTTATCAATATGTATGTTCACTGTTCACTTTAGCGCACGCAATCTTATTCGAACGTCATTAGATTCTACTAGGAAAACGCTTAAGTCCCGCCGCGTTGTTGGATGAGCGTAATTGGTGCATTGAGCTGCATTGTGTTACGCGGATTTTCTGTTGTTCTGTGAAAAAATCATTACTTAGTCGAAGATTTTTTTTAAATTAAATTAAATTAAATCAAAAATTAACTTAATTTTTTTAGTAAATCGTAATTTTTACGTAATTTTAAAAAAAGAAAAAAATCGTAAAATTGCAATTTTCGTAAGAAATAATTATTCAATTGCGCTCAAATTTTACACGAGTATATTAATTCATGAAATTAAGGTTCTATAAAAAAAATCATTACAATAGGATAAAGCATGTAGGTGTTATATGTCAAAGAATTGTTTTAAAAAAGAAAAAACCCGTAAAATTTTGATTTTTATGAGAAATAATTTTTCGATTACGCTCAAATTTCACACGAATATCTTAATTCATAAAATTAAGGTTCTGTTAAAAAATCATTACAATCGGATAAAGCATGTAAGTGTTATAAGCCGAAGAATTTTTTTAAAAATCGAAAAAAATCGTAAAATTGCGTTTTTTATAAGAAAAATTTTCCCGATTGCGCTCAAAAACGTGGCAGTTCTAAGTTCAGAGATTTCGAAGGCCTCCATAAAATTTCATCGCAATCGGAGTATCGGTTTAGCCGGAATCGTGTTAACAAACACACAAAAATACAAAAAAAAAGAAAGAAAGAAAAAAAAAAACATTCCGGATTTTTTTCTTCAGTGTAGTGAAATGGAATCTTCGCTTCGCTCGCTACGCTCGCTACGCTCATCCAACAATACAGAGCAATATTTGTAGGTATAATGAGCTGACATTGACCTAAAATTACACTAAATACCTACACCATGGTAAAACAATTTTGATTTCTTTGCGCTGCATTTTAAACTTTTCTGAATAAAAAATAATCAAAAGCAAAGATTATATTTTAATAGTTAATACTCACGGTCTGGCTTCCCAAGCAGCTTGAGAGCGTTGCCGATGATCGGATATCCTGGAATTCCTGGAAGTTTCTCCGCTAGCTCATTGAATCTCCTGTTCTGGAGCCGGTAGAAGATGTAGTAGAGGACTACCGCTGGGAGCAGCAGGAAGTAGAAGAGGGATGTCGCCGACACAGCCGAAGCCGCGACTGTTTCCGAGCCCGCGACCATCATCACCCCACACTAGTCCTCACAACCAGTACTTCAGGTAGTTTAACAAGATAAGGTAATCCGTCACGTGAGAGTATGTGGAGCCTTGTAGTGAGAAACAACTGCGAACCACGACTTAGAACCGATTCTTGTTTCTAGCCACTTTTATACGTTTCATGTAAATCAGATTGTTTGTTCAAGTTTATGAAAGAATGTAGGATTTCCTCCCGACCAATCAAACGCGAGGAAAGCGCAATAAGCAAGAATTCGCTTCACATTTTCCATGGACGAATTAAAATGTGCACTCAACGGCGCGTTTCATTCTTGCCGCGTGTCTGTCTGTCTACTCTTGAGTATTGGGAACCGCCGGTCTTCCGATGCCCGATCGAAGAATCGATGATACTGAAATGACAGAGTGCCGAAATATTTCGCTTTTATATTCGGGGGTTCTTCTATGTAAATACGCACACTTGTGGGAAGAAACAGAGTATATACAATTCGAAATTTGAAATGAAATGAAGGAAAAATATTCAAGGTTATTAACGAACATGAAATATTGGTCAGGAAACTGTTTTCAATAGACTAGTTATACATGACGAAGCTCATATTATTTGTAATTAAAAAGTCGTTAGTTTATTTTCATTGTTTAATACGAAATAATTTTCATATTTCTCACGCTCCATATTAATTATTTATGTATTAACCCGTGATGGGGGGGTTAATGTATTCGGAATGAAGCATGTCAAGTGTCTGGCATGATTTGCCACGAGTGTCGGCCAAGAATCAACACTGAGCAACACAAACTTGTCCATGACAGCCAAGAATCAACACTGAGCAATACAAACTTGTCCATGACAGCCAAGAATCAACACTGAGCAATACAAACTTGTCCATGACAGCCAAGAATCAACACTGAGCAATACAAACTTGTCCATGACAGCCAAGAATCAACACTGAGCAATACAAACTTGTCCACGACAAACTTCATGAGAAAACACAAATCTTAATATGAGTTGATTATTATTTTTAAGATGATTGCAAGAGAGAATTTCCTGTTTTCTGATACCGACAATTCTGTTTTCAAGCAACGCTTGTTATTTAAATTTTCTATCATTACTGAAGGATACATTGTTCAAAAGTAAATTTACGTCATTTGAATGAGCGACAAAAGTGAGGAATTTTTCTTAAAATTCGATGTGCGATTGGTGAAGGGGGGGGGGGAATCCTGCTGTAGGTCACATAAATATAATCCGGCTTATGCTTAAAAACCATGTCGTGTTGTTATATATTCTATCGGGGGTATTAAACCCTTCCGCTGGTGTGATTTCTTGCTGCTTGCAGCATCTATACTCAACGGCGTCGGAGCCGGGAGGGGGGGGGCGGGGGCGAAAGTATATTCTCGCCCCCCCCCCCTCCCTAGGAAAATTACAAAATAACCATAAAAGCATAAACCAACAAGCATAAATATTACATTCTTCAAGTCATCTAGGTTTAAGCAAAAAATTAAATTCTTCTACTATCTTTTCTTTTTTTCGTTCAGCAAAGCCCTTAACTTCTTCTAAAACACGTAAAAACCACTTCAAAAATATATATTTTTTTAATTGCCTGCGGCGCTATTATGTATGACCTCCCCCGTTGAGTCGTTCGTCAAAGCCCCCCCCCCCCGAAATATATTTCACCGTACGCCACTGACTCAAGGACATTGTTGCATATTATGTAACTATGTATGGAAGCATGTACTTTTCCTGGGAAAGTTCGCCCCCCCCCTGGAAAAATAGGCTTCCGACGCACCTTGTATACTCGGAGTATTTCTATTGTTAGAGTGACTATACTAAAATCCATGCCTTATGCGGGACTCGAACCCACGCCCCCCTGATCGTATGAGCCACCGCGGACGGTATCCATGTAATCTTGTATAATTTCAGATCCTGCACGCAAGAGGGAATCTGAACCACAGTCCCAGAACGTCCAAATTTATTTTGTAGGCCGCCGATAATCCATCACCAATTTGTGCTTATGAACAAATTCTAGAGAATACTTTCACATCTTAGGCTTTCGCTGGCCGAAACAATAATACCATTGTTCTGTGATTCTACTCATAGCAATTGTCGTAAAACATATACCCTGACTGGGGCTCGAACACAAACCTCAGACTATAGTTAGCAATTTGCTCCTTGTTGTCCTAACCTGAAAGATGAAAATATGGCGACCACATCATCTCACTCGAGTTGCATTCAATGTTGTTTGAGATACATCACCACCGCGACGCAAAAACTCCATTCTCATTATAATACAATAATATTTAGATTTATTTTCGAATTAATAATGATCTGTTTATGTATTTATAAATGATGAGAATCCTAAACGCTGGTTGTCGTGGTCGTGTGACTTGGTTGTTGTATTCATTATGCGCGGGCAAGAAACTCTTGAATGTCCTTGGAAACAGAGCCGGGCTCGGTAATGCAATAGAATAAGACTGCATTTCACAGAAATATCGCTCGGTTAACCTTGACTCGGCGAAAAGTTTCAGAATCAATGTACTATGAATGTCGAGGCACCCACTGATATCGCACCCACCATGGATTGTTTGTGTCGACGATGATGACTTTAGTTGCTTAACCTCTCTATTAATGCGGTATTGCTATTCAAAGCGATGAGTGGTGATAGATGACGATACGATGAAGGACAATTACAAAAAAACATGCCTTATGTGGGATGCGAACCCACGTCTTCGTAGTGTCATACGCTTTGGTCTAGCGCCCTAACCGTGTGCCGTGCACCGCGGACGGCGTCAATGGCTAGGCTAGTAAGGAAAGGGACAAAAACTCGAAAACAAATGTTTTCGAAAGAATGTCCTCCGTACAGTAGTACTCATCAGTTTTACATCGCTTCACCCTCTTCAGAAACTTGGGCATTGAGGTTTGGGTACTTTGGGGTTATGGTGAAGGGAATATCCTCAATCCCAGCATTCGGTGAAGAAAACCTTGGAAAACTTTCAATCAGGATTTCCGGTGAAGGCATTCGAACCCATGACTTCCCGAATCAGAGTTTATGAGCCGCTAGTTTCGGCAAGGGCATATGCACAACAGTCACCTAGCGGTCTGTTTTCGTACGAGCTTGTGGCAAGTAGCAGTGGTTCCGTGCAAATGTCAATATCCTTATCGATCTTATTAGTGACTGTTCCTGCTGAACATCCCAACACATTGCGACACTGGTGAAGCTCACATGAGTCTGTCTTTGGAAATGTATTGGTTTGAATTACAGCGCTCAACTGATGACACAAAGACTACAAAGCAGAGATCTAAAAGCCCCCAAACCCACTCAGTTTTGCATATAAATGTTGCTTGAACATGCAAAACTAGTGTACGTAACTTCAGTTGTGCACGCACAAACAAACAATGGCGTCTACCCAACTAACAAACCTAACCTCACTTCATTGTATTAATTTATCCCGAGTCTTTATGCCCAACATCTGGGTTTGCGAAAAGTAAGGTTATGTTTCAACTACTCAAACAACAACATCAAAGCTTACCTCGCTCCTTGATTATCACGTGGCCAAAACAAAGCCTTCCTAACGAGCTTCCGGGGATGTCTTGTCCGCTTGTCACACATGTATTAGCTTACGCCAATTTACTGGCGCACATGCTCAGATTGTCAAGCAGTGTCTGAAATCTCTGAAGCCACCATTTTGACATGCGCAAACCTCGAAACACACCCCCCGAGAGAAGATGCCGTAAGTGTCATATCTAACATCTTTCAGGGGTAGTGGAAAGGGGGGACACCTCAATCGTAAGGACCCCTACTGAAACTATGACAGAAAATAGTTTGAAGAAGATATCGGCAAGTATTATTGTTAGACCGTGAACTATATTCAAAGTTTCATCCTCTTAGTTTTTGTAATTGTTTCAATCCTCCTTCGTCAGTGATTCGTATTCATCAGAATAACAATAGTAAGGTGGTGATGCAATGTGACTCGGGTAAACGATTAAAACTTAGTAATTTTCGACCAAGTTCCACAGTTTCAAAAATTGGTTGCAGCTTGCAAGATTGTTGGCGTTCTTGCCTACATCAATGATTTATAGTCAATTGCCATATAAGGTTTTCAATGACTATTATCATCATTTATCAAGCAAATTACTTCTCCTGCACCAATGACACTGTGTCACGCTATGTGGACTACAAGTTATCATCAACTAATTGATATAAAAACTTGTTTGTAATAAAGTTACGTAGAAGAAAATACGACGAAGACCAATGACAACAATGACGAGAGAAAAAACAAGAAAAATCAACGTAATTCCACTTCTCAGTGTGTAATCGTTTATTCCAGCTAGATTGAGAAGTGGATGGGCTGTCCCTTAGATGATGGAACAAGATAGCGCCGAGAGTTGGGTAATATGGTTGCCGGATTGCTAGTGTAAATGTAATTTATTTTACTTTCTCGTGGGAAACCTGCCCAAGGTGCAATGCATGCCTCTCTTCAGGTGTATCAACCTGCCCAGGGTGCAATGCATGCCCCTCTTCAGGTGTATCAACCTGCCCAAGGTGCAATGCATGCCTCTCTTCAGGTGTATCAACCTGCCCCGGTGCAATGCATGCCCCTCTTCAGGTGTATCAACCTGCCCAGGGTGCAATGCACGCCTCTCTTCAGGTGTATCAACCTGCCCAGGGTGCAATGCATGCCTCTGTTAGGTGTATCAACCTGCCCAGGGTGCAATGCATGCCCCTCTTCAGGTGTATCAACCTGCCCAGGTGCAATGCATGCCCCTCTTCATGCCCCTCTTCAGGCCCAGGGTGCAATGCATGCCCCTCTTCAGGTGTATCAACCTTCCCAGGGTGCAATGCATGCCTCTCTTCAGGTGTATCAACCTGCCCAGGGTGCAATGCATGCCCCTCTTCAGGTGTATCAACCTGCCCAGGGTGCAATGCATGCCTCTCTTCAGGTGTATCAACCTGCCCAGGGTGCAATGCATGCCCCTCTTCAGGTGTATCAACCTGCCCAGGGTGCAATGCATGCCCCTCTTCAGGTGTATCAACCTGCCCAGGGTGCAATGCATGCCCCTCTTCAGACCTGCCCAGGGTGCAATGCATGCCCCTCTTCAGGTGTATCAACCTGCCCAGGGTGCAATGCATGCCCCTCTTCAGGCACAGGCATCGAAGACAGGAACGGCCATGGGAGTACTACAATAGGGAGCGAAGCTATCTTATCAATAGATTGACGTAAAAAAAAAACACAAATAAAATATTGGAATTCATGGTGGAGGTGCCGGGTACGGAGCAACGTTCCTTTCAAAAACTGCTAGTCCCATCCCCTTGGCAAAAAAAAAAATTTTTTATCGTCCTTGTGAAAAGGCAGTGACATCAACAAAAACGCAGTCGATCTTAGTCGTGATCGTGTATGATCGTGACGTGACAGTGACACACGCACATACGGACGGACGGACAGACAGACAGACAGACAGACAGACAGACAGACAGACAGACAGACAGACAGACAGACAGACAGACAGATAGACAGACAGAAGACAGACAGACAGACAGACAGACAGACAGACAGACAGACAGACAGACAGACAGACAGACAGACAGACAGACAGACAGACCGCTAGACAGACAGACAGCCAATGAGTGTAGGGTTTGCTCCCTAAAAATGGGACACTTGGCATTGAGATTATTAATGGTGTTGACTTATGATTCCGCTAACAGAAGGTTTGAAGCATGTTTTAAAAGTTACAAGCACTAGGCCAGGTATAGATCTCGTAAGTTCCGGTTGCCGTGAATTTACATAAGACACAACCGAACAAGAATAACATAATATCATACACATCATAGAACAAAATATGTGTGAATTGATTTTTAAACGCAAATGTGACGTGTTTTACCACGCACAAAAAATAATAAATGGTTTTATAAAGGCACAAAATAAAATCCACACAATTTGTTGTTAATAGGAACATTTAATTGCAAAAATAACATTTTATTCAAATAGATACGAATTGTTTAAACCAAGCGTGGTTTATTAACAAAATGAACTAAACAGAGGTTCTTTTATCAGCATGTAAACTTTCATATGAAACAATTTACTTATGACAGTTTTGTTGAAAAACTGCATAAAAAGATGGTGTTATTAATTAACTAGGTATGTTGTAAGAAAAACTTGATAAATCATAATAATATTTGGCTTGGATGAAAATATTTGCGATATTTCCTAAAATTTTACGAGTTATAAAGTTTTTAAACATGTGTCTTATGGATTATTTTTTGGGGTCTACAAATTGGTGATTCATATTATATTGGGTTTGTTTATAGATTGTGTAAGGTAAGAGTTTTTAAAGTGTAATTAAGATTATATGGACCAAATGTTTTTCTTTCTACCTTCTTCGTCATAATATTTCACAACGCAAGCACTTTTGAAAGGTACATGCTAGTGGCTTACACACACACCGAGACACATGTGATTATAGAATCATGCACAAAGGAAGCGCCAAAATGATAATCTGAGATTTCTGGAAATCCTGGGAAGAGGGACGGTTCATTACTTGAGAAGCTTACAGGCACTATTACTACCTAACTGGCTATACTTCTCAGATCTATCATGAGAACACTTTGGAGTTTTGTTAGGTTATTATCATTCAGTTCACCTACATAAAGATGACTGTTCTAAGATTCCACACAGTGACTTAACCCAATGATCACATAATTACAATATTAAACCTTCATCTATTTATTTCTGTAGCAAATCATTTTAGCTTTATTAAGAATTTTATTGATAATTTGCTGTCAGCTATTTTGATATGATACTCTAAAAATAAAAGTAATGATACAATACAATTCTTAAAATACAATACAATTCTTAAAAGGCATTGTGCGGTGTGAATTTTGCTTTTTTTGGAGGCGGTATTTTTTATAAAGGGAAGATATCGACATTTAATTAACGTGCTAATTGGAATGTACCATAATTTAGTTGTGTGTTTGGATAACAAAGTTCATTCCTCATGTATTCACATTTTTACTATATCATACAATTCTTTTGTATGGAGAAATGTGCAGTTGACAAATTTAAATAGGTGTAAATCTTGTACAGTAACATGGTGGCATATTATGTAGGCTATGATGGGGAAAAAATTGTTAAGAAACATCAGTTTTTCTCGAGGAACGGGGTTTCGAGAACATTACTACACTTTCTGTTGACTTCACAATACTATGCACTTTAAAATTGTCACAATATTAAATACGACATAATATTGTGAACTCTGTACGGTATATGTAAGTCAATAATTTAATTGACAAACGGCAGATAATTCCTAGCCTATTCTGCGGGTGTGCCACCAGATACACACAAAATAGTTTACAAATAATGATAGAGCCAGGATGTCAAATTGACATTAGATTATGAATTATCGCTGTAGTTTAAAATTATGGAAATTTTTAAACTTATCATAAAGTAAATATTTAAAGTAATTTGATCAACAATTTTGTAAAACCCTATTAACAATATCAGCAGTGTCACAAACAAAAAATGTTTAATTGTACACAGTTCAATCTTAAACTGATTGGAATTATTTCCACACCAATACAGACTTTAGACATTGATTTGTATAAATTCTAACCCTCATTACTTCCTAGATTTAAATAAGTGAATTTTCCTGCAATGAGAAGAAGTGGCATGAACTAAGGAAATTTTGCTTAAAATATTTTATGTGAAAAATCTTGTCATTGCAAGAAAATATAAATTGTTCTCATCTTCATCGATGTAACATAAATTCAAAACCAATCAAAACAATGTAAAATCGATGTAAAATGTAACATAACATCATCAATGTATTTTTTTGTATTAAGAACCAGATGAAATGTCTTGATGAATAATGAGATATGTATATTTTATAGGTTTTAATTACCTCTTTAGGGACAGAAGCCACCTGTACATGTTTCATCGGATGCCTTATGACAAAACGTACGAATAACATTCACTCGTAGCTAGCTAGCATTTAGCACCAATTACTTGAAATTATCAATTGCGCTTAGTACTAGTTACATAGTATGACCCAAGTGTGTTTCACTTTACAACTCCAGGTCAAATTATCCATCCTTCAAACCTGTTTTAGTAAGAAATATTCATAGCTTTACCTTCTAGTTCTTAGAGTTCACTTTATCAACTATCTAAATATAGAACCAAGAAGGTTTAAATAAATGGTACAACACACACACACATCTATTTGGCTATTTATACAAAAAGTAATATGAAGTATGTTACATACTATAAAACGTAGACAGCTTCGATCTATATAGGTACCATTTTTTAATGTCGGCACAATCGGGGATGATACTAAACTAGATGGGCACGAGACATTCCCCTAATGAGAACTCGGGCCTAAGTGCTAACTTAATGTGGGATTCTGCGCAATAGGAAGTTTTAGAAATACGTTATTTTAACAGGAACTATCTGGGTAAGACAGTTCTTATATTTTAATGATCGAGTTGGTTTAGAGTAAACTCTTAATATTTTGGTAAATTATATAATTTAGTGAAATTGATTGGTGCCATTGTAATTTAATGTATGACATTAAACTTCTCGCATGTTAAAATTATTTGTAGCCCAATGAGATAAATATTTGAACTGAAACACGTTTTTGTTATTATTACGATGTTGGGTAACGGAACTCTTAAAATATTATTTCACACAGTGAACAGACAAACTTAATGGTAAAATATCACAATGTCTTTTTTGAATCTTAGCTTAAAATGCAAAATACTTCAATATTGCCTCTTTTCTTGACCAAAAATATTTAACAATGTACAATATGTGTTTATTTACTTGGAATATCATTTAAACTGGTTACAAATTTAAAATTTGCGGTTTGTTTGGCCACGGGAGACAGGTGAAGATATAACGTAGATAGATATCCAGGCAGTTACGAATTACATGGATACTATGTGCAAGTTCTCAACTTTTTAAGCTTGAAAGATAAAATTTCCCCTTTAAAAATCAATTCGGATTGATTTCAAGAAAAATTAATTATTTAAAATGCTACAAAAGTTAAAATCATTTAGAGATAAAATACATATTTTGTATATACATGAGTTAATATGCAAATCTCAAAATATAACCTTTCTGATAAGACTTCTTCTTATTTAGTTAATAGCATTGATGTGTATTCTGTTAAACAACAGGCCTTCTGATAGAAGTTTGACTATGTTGATCTCACATGGCACAAAACTAGTAACACTACGAAGAGTTTCATTAAAACGCAGTTTTTGAAATTACAACAATTTGTTCTTTTCAAAACACTACACAATACAAAATCTTATTTTTAATGATCACCTGAACAAAAACACAAAATGTATAAAAGTTTTGGATGAGATACTGATTTCACATAAGAATCTGGCAGACTTATAAAGTTGCCAATTTGTCCCTATGTCATGTTTTGTCTAGGCTCTTCGGCGTCTCATCTTGCGGGGTGGCGTTTGAGCTAAGGGAGCCCATTCTCGGGGTGGTGGTTTTGCGAGCAGTGGCGGTTGTTTTGGACGGCTCCTGGTCTTCAGTGGCGCCCAGCTCTGCAGTTAGGTCAAGGACCATTCCCCCGTTTGGCAACAGACTTTCTTCTTCATCCTCGTCTTCTTCCTTGCGGCTGGCAGCGGCCTGTGACACAGTACAAGATTAGCCCGTGCACGGGAGGCTCATCACTTCAAAGAACCAAAGCTACAAAGTAACTCTTGATAAGCCTTGTCGTGAATAAGACCCCTACACCCACCATTTCCTGACTCGCACAATCCTCATTTCCTTAACACGTTTTCCCACGTTCTCTCTTCGAATTCAAAAACTTCCCGCCCTTTTTTAAAAATTACTTTCATTCTATACAAACCATAATATTTCCCTAGCTATTAATTCCTTAAATAACTCTTACTGACCACCTAAATCTAAGATTTATATTGTTACATCAGAAAATCTAATATGTTTTCGTATTATAGTTTTTTTGCATTATATTTCACGATATAAAACAATATTTATTATTATTTTTTATTATGATTATATATATTATTATATTATATTATTATTATTATTATTATTATTATTATTATTATATTATTATTATTATTATTATTATTACATACACTATTGTTAAGCATGAAGAGGTACAAGCATGTCATAAAATGAAGAGACCATGACACAACATAGATGAAGAATGCTAAGAGTTGACAGTGAACATGCGTCTAGTATTACGAAGAAGATATGTCTTATTGAAAGTAACCAACAATCGTTACAAGAAAAAAGTAAATGAAGCTAACAACAATAAGTATATTTCAGGCCTGAAAGAAGAATATACATACAAGCATGGCATGTTAACGTCTTAACGTCTCATATTTATATTTTACAGTTAGTGACCATCTCAGCTAGTACATTGAGGCTAGGAGAAAGATGAGCTTCATACTTGTGCCACAAGCCAAATCAAGGAAATAATGATTGATGATTAAAGTCCCAAAGACAGCTGCAAGTATGAATAAGTATGATGGATATCATGAGATAACAAAAGCCTCTCTATACGATTTACAGGATAGTTCATTGGTCTAACAATTGCCTCAAATAAGATCGTAAGAGTAATTTGGGGTACAAAATGGGTGAAACTCCCAATTGTTTAGACAGTTCATACTATAGGTTTACCGTTTAATGAACAATCTAAACGACCAACCATCGGGACAAAATATCAGCACACTAGGATATGACACGTTAACACATTGTGAAAGTGTAGTTAAACTACGTAATGAGAGACACATCCAACTAACACATTGAATCACCACGGGGCACATTCAATGCTACTTACTTCGGTCCCATCTAAAAGTAGCGCCTGTACCGCCTGCAGTAGAGCAGCTACCCTTGCTCCACCCTCAACCCGAAGAGGATCTTCTAGCGATCCTATAACAGGTATTCTACGGTGTAATTAAGTAAAATAACAAAGAAATTTTGTTCTGTATTTGTTTGGTATGGTGAATGGTTTTAGGCAACTGTTTGTGTTTTCCACTGGTACGTATATACAATCATGGCACCATGTCTTATACTAGAAGTTGTTTTTGGTATGTACAACATTTTATTACTCGAATTTTATTGGACTCATAGCAAGAAATAATAATATATGTAGGATTTTGTCTTTCGCGGTCCATAGTCTTCTAACATGATGGTGATCGGGCGTTGTGCAGCATTCATAAAGTAAATAACACGTATGCATCATGTATTGTGCTTAACATGCATAATATGCATTGATTCTCAGCGAGTAAAACAGATACATTTTGCTAACAAAAACCGTGTACTGCAATAGTGTGGGGTTTACAGGAACTCAGTAGTGGGTACAAGGAGATGCCTAGAACTTTCTTTACTTCACTTCTTACTCTCGTCCACACTGATAAAAACCAGTAGTAAAAATAATTAAAGTTATTGATTCATAGCAATTGTCGTAACAGGACTGGGACTCGAACCCAGAACCTTCGGCTTACCGTGCCATAGCTACCCTACCGGGAATGTACTAAAGTGCTATTTGTTGTGATTGTTGACATCCATGATAAAAATCCAACTGAATACTGCTATGAATCAATAACTATATCCTTATGCTTAAAAACCATGTATTCAATTACGTTTTATTTAAATTAAAATAACGATAAAAACAACAGTAACAAAAACCAGTTAGATTAATAGTACCTACCCCAATAACAATAATGTTTATCATAACAAATTACAAATATAATGGGACATTTATCAGGTTCGATTACGGATCCAAGTTACTTCAAGGTTTCAGTAATTTTATTTTTACACTGAGCTCCTCCAAAAGTACAGTCAAACAGTGGGTTTCAAATTAAGTTTCCTAATTTTACTGTCGATATCAAGATGGTCAACGATTAATCTGGTAAATAAAATTTGGCAAATAACGTGGAATAAAGGAACCACGAAGGTTTGTAACTGGAGTGTTGCGAGGATAAAATGAGTCAAAAGTCTGTAAGAGTGGCAAATATTGTGTTTACATAGGAGTGGGTTCGAACTAGGTGACTTCTTCATTGGTCACATATATATAGATGCAATTAATGTTTAGTGGCTTGAGTAAGCTAGTTTTTTGTGACGGTACAAAAATGAATAATATAACAATAATTCCGAACGTAAAAATTTGACAAACGAAATAGTTACAGTAATAAAAAATATAACTTATTAAGTTATTACACGATGTAAAGAACATTTTGGAAAATGGATATAGCCCATTATGAAGCCAGTGCAATTCTTCACGTGTGATCATGTGAAATTTGTTTAACAAAGCTAGGGCGATGAAATTTATTGTGTTTGCATGACATTGCAGGTGAAAATACAAAAATAATGTATGAGTAACCACCAGTTATGTTAAACCATGTTCTATGAATATCTAATATTTTTTTATTTTTTTTACCTTATTTCCTCTTTAATGAACATTAATATATGCAACGACTGTTCGAAATTTTATGTCAAATTATCTAGTAAAGGAAGTGAACACATTTACAATTCAAATGAAAATGTGTCCATTGTTTGAACTCACCTTTAGAATCGTGTCGGAATCTTGTAGAGCTTGCTTAGCCAAGTAGCGCTCTCGTTTGATTTTCAACTCTAAATTCTCTGGAATGTCTGGTACGAGAACGTCTATTAGATGACAGATTCCGAATACAACATGCTGAAAAAGAAAACTTGATATTACCAACTGTATCCGGTAAACACTATATTACTTGGCGTACGACGATGTTATTTCTGTTCAAGTGGACAAACCAGTTATTTTAAATGAGTAAACTTAACTTCAACAAGACATTTCTTCTTCTCCAATACAAACAAAGAAGGCTACTGTAAGACACAGTAAAACCCATGCTAGTTTACCGATACTACCAGCATGAAGCCATTTGATTTGCGTCCCGGCGGTCCATAAAAATCCCACATTTTAAAAAATAATGAAAAGGATTATGAAAGAGATTCGAACAGTGTAGACAAGCTAGCATCGGTTTGAGTAAAGTGTTTGTATCCTCATCCTATACATATATACACTATTGGAGTTGGAGTCGTATAAGTAGCAATTAATTTATAGGTATAGGTTATAAATTTTAATTCGTGTATTTCATGCGTCGTGTGACTTTTCACTACTACTTGTTAAATCATTTGAAGCACTCGAAACACTCAGGCTAAAGAAGCTTAAAACTAGTTAGAATACTCGTGAAATAAGTAAACACATGCCCACATGTATTTCAAGAAGTAACTTATACAAATGTACCTTATTTATAATCACAACTATTATCTTCATCACTTACATACAATATACTTCAGTGGAAATTGAGACGTTTTGAGAAGTAAGAGAAGTAATCATCGATTTTGAGGTATTATATTATATCATTCAATATTGGGCAATAGTATGAAATATAAGAAACAGCAAGCAAGCATTTTTAAAATTTGTAACTAGGGAACATTTTAAGAAAAGTTCATAAAATCATCCTAATTCAAGCTAAATATTGGTGAATGTGTTTTATAGTTAAAAGTACAAAACTAAGGTTATCAACATTGTCCAACAATATTCCATACCAAATTCGCACTTTTGTAATCATGGCCAAAACAACGCTAGTGTTTATATTATTAAGTTGCATAATGCATGTTCTCTAACAAAAATCATGCAAATTCCTAAGTTCCCATCGTGTCCTTGGTTTTCATTTACATATTGGTAAAGCTACGTACGAATATATTGTTTTGTATTCAACACAAACAAGCAAGGACATGGAGAACCACGAGGGAGGGTGTTGCTATCTTTACATACTCCTAAAACCGTCTCGTCAATTTCTATTGGTAGTCATCATTTAGAACAATTTTAAACAAATAATTTTACACGATCGCCATATTGTATTTCATATTGTATCAATGTTTTTTAAAGTTTAAAAATTCGAGTCTTAAAAATAAAAATTCTCGATTTTTTGTTATTAACCAAAAAACAATTAGACTAGGAAACGCTCAGTTGGACGCGTTGATAAGCGAGCACGTGCTATAGCTAGACCCACATTGCACATTTTTTTAAATTTTAAAATTTGCGACGTTCGCTGTCCACAGGGCCATGTTTCCAATATTATTTGTTATTGCCAAGGTATTTGGGTAAACCCGTGTGTAAACCTTTACTTTGTGGATAAAATCCACCGCCATCTAGAGGACCTTGACTCCTTGGGAAAACTATTTAAACTCTTTGGTGACAAATAATACACTCTTCCTCGAAAGTATTTTGATTACTTCTAGGTGGCAGTGCATTAGAAACTTCGCGCGTCTTTTCGTTGCCATGGCAACGTTACTTTTGTTGTAATGTAATTTCCATTTACACTACTTATCGGATCAAAATAAAATTAACATATTCGTGACCGGACGGACATTCTAAATGATTTGGCCATCTCAGATTTTGTCGCCGTTTAGTTTTAAATAAAAAAACTTTTGATTAACTTTAATGTAACTTTTTAACTTTTTGAACGATTTTGCTACAAAACTAATGGCATTCAATCGAGAACGAAGCTTGCGGATGGTCAAAATTTCAACTCGATCCGAGCCTCCGTTCGAACGTTATGGCGAGACATACAAACAAATAAAAAAAAAACAAAAAAACAAAAAAACATAAACAAAAAAAAACAAAACCAGTGACTAATTTTTCCGGCAGAGTCAAATGGAAACACTCGCTTCGCTCGCTTAATAATGCACAACAAAAAAAAAAGTTTTAAATTATTAGTATCACAAATTCTAGGACAATTTATGATTAATTTTAAAAGAAAAACAAGCACATGAGAGTGAGAATCAGTTTTAATTTTAAGCTCAATTTCAGCCTTCAGTTTTCAAAGTTTCTAACAGTTGTTACCACATGATTAATTTCGACTACCCAGCACCTCCACCAAAATTACGAAATTATGCATTTTTTGTGTAATGTCAATATTTTGCTATGAAGTATTTTGAGCTTACTTGCGTACAAACGATTATTACGATCTCACAATCGCGTTTTATGACCCGACACCTCCACCATGTGTATCAGCCAGGATTAATTTAATTTCGACTACCTACCCGGCACCTCCACCAAAACTTTGAAATTTCGGGACCTAAATCGCGTAAAAAGACATATTTGCTTATTTCGCCACTAGTTCGCGGTATCAACTAAAACATCGCGATAATTCGCGAATTGGAAATTGGTACCATTCAATAACAATTCAGGTGATTCATGTGCAAACTGAATTTGAAGGGATTATTGCAACTTTATAAAAATCGCGAATTTCGTTCTCACCATTTTTGCGCATCTCTATCAATGATTAAATAAATTAGATCGACGCAATTCTGTTTTTCATTTGCGTGTTATATTCCCCACCTACACTTACACCTTCACCACTATCACCATACTTATTACTTATGACCGCATAGTTATTAGTAACCAAGTTGCAATTGCGTTGATTTTTGTATTGTATTGTGAACTCACATTTTTCTCAAACTGTTTTGATGAGCTTCACACTATCACGATTAAATTATAAGGATAATAATAGTGAAGTGGCTTTACGAATAGTTTGACTGTTGATAGAAATAAATAAACAAATAATTCAAAATAAGTTAGTTAAATTTGCCATTCGTTTGTTAACTAATATAAATTACGCATATTTTGTCTATAAGTGGGCGCAATATTGTAAGTGGGTCTTAACAAGGAATGGTTTTATTGAAGTAGACCTTGTGATTCAACGCAGTCACTTATTATTAAATTAATTATTTGACTTCGATAAACAAACAATGGAGTTGGTTCATGTCACAACGACACAATTTAAATTAAGTTGTGACCTTCCAAGTTTGTCACCTTGACAGTGACTTATAAACAAACTAATTTAAACCATTCTTTTGAGAGCTCTTTAATGAATTACTCATGGCTCATACTACCAAGGTAGTATACAATTCAATTTACCTCTATCATTGGTGACAAATCAATTGATTTCAACTGTCAATCTCACTCAGCTATTAAAATAACTTACCATATTTTAGCAATTTAAAATCAATCAACTATACTGGTTTATAAAAATACCATTGAGCGCAGTTGGAAGAAAATATTAGAAGAATTCTGGGGCTCTAAACTTAAGATGAACTAAACTAAAAAATACATATGAGATGAAATCTTTAATAAATATTGCTTTCGACGCAACAAAAACAATGAATAACTTTAAACATTTTGAAGGTTCCCTGGAAATTCTCACACAGTTTAGTAGCCGAGAGAGTGAACAAACACAAGAAAACCAAAACAATGAAAAACACAAGCTTTTGACGAGTAAGGGTCAAATCTAAGGTTTGCCAAGCCCTAATGGTGACTACCTCGAAGATGATGACGAATGCTAGTCGCACCGCCAGCAGCCTCCAGAAGAAGGCAGTCAGGTTGCCCTCGGGGTCCCTGAACCCCCTGTACCGGCACTCCACTGCCGTCCCGTTGGGGGGCGCGTACGCCAAGGTGAAGTTGATGTAGCCCTCCAAGTGCCAGTTGTAGTCGTACTGGTAGAGCAGTTTCTGGAGGAACTCGGAGGTGAACGCTATGAGAAAACCCTGGAACAAGCGACATCGAAGAACCAGGACATACTTGATCATCTTAAGATTGATATCACAATTATGTAATAATATGTGGACAATAAGACAACAATATTTTCTGAGCATCAGGCGGAGATTTTGAAATTTTTAGTAAAAATCATTTTTGGATCCTCTTACCTGCATTAATGTTTTACGCGTTTCCAGGACAAAGCCATAGATTACAAATGATTGGTAATTCCTGCATACGTGGAAGCGCTTATACTATCAATCGCTGTTTAATGGTGTCGCATGGTCTTGGACGGAACTACTTACATTACTAATGACAGCCAGATGAGCGAGCATGTCCAGTATTTTGAACCAGATGCCAATGTTCTCCGCTCTCTCTGCCACGATCCTTCTCGTCTCGCAAACAAACTTCTGAGCGTCCAGTCTTATCTCTACCCAGTTGTTGAGAAGCGCGAAGAGGGGGGCCAAAGGGAAGGCGGCCACGAAGATTGTGATGAAGCCAAACTGGAGAACTGTAACAGCGATCATCACTATAATCAGAGCCAGGTATTTATGGTAAAAACGAATTTTCACCGATAAAAACAGTAAATTATATAAATCATTTTTAACGGGAACAAAACCAAAGATGCAAATACGTTCCACCACAAATACCTGCCTCTAAATTCCAATAACTACATTTTATTGTTACCAAGGTCCCACACCCAAACTTTTCAAAAATATCATGGGGGAGAGAGCTAGCTAAATGTAGAATTATTTTCACCAGCAATTCACTGCTTTTGGGTATAATAAAAACGAAAATTGACTTTTATTTTCACCCCGAATACCTGCCCCTGACTAAAATCAATCTATTTATAATTTTACTTGAGTAAAACCAAGTGAAAACGATCTTCTGGGTAAAATTCCAACAAAATCTCTAAAAATATTAAGAATTATGTTTGTAAAATTTGGTTATCAAATTGAAATAAAATATATTTATAACACAGACAAATTTACTATTGCAAAGCACAACAGATATTAATTGTATAATAACCAATATTGATTAAGTGATTCTAGAATTGGTTGCATATTAAGAATTGGATTTCAAATACTAAATACATAATATTATTTGCTCATTTGAGATAGGCTTACATAATATGTGTTGCTTCTTCCACTGTTCAAATCAAATCGTTTCGTGTATGTATATATATGCAATCCTAATGTTATATAACTGTTGAGTGTCACCAGAGAGTTTCCACAACTTGAGTGTAAGACCAAGCAAGACAGGTTAACCTTGCTTGTTCATGTTCAGGCTCACTGACTCATCATGCACAGGTACACACGTGTGAGTGTGCGTGTGCGTGTGCGTGTGCGCGTGCGTGTTTCACTCTAGCAAATGTGAAAGAAAAAGTGAGAAACAAGATTTCATTACAATGATACTTAAATGATTTATCTTGTTACACTTTAGGACCATTTTCATAAAAATACAATGCAACCAAACACCTCAAAAATCTAAGATGAGAACTTGAAGAAAATAAATATTTTATTAGGATGTATAGAATTTACGACTTTGAACGAATTTATCATCAAAATTTCCGTTAATAACCTTAGTGTTGTGTTCCCTTAAACCCGAATAACTAATTTACTATAATTTGCAGAATGGTATACGTACCATTTTAAAAAGAATTAATATTTTAATTTAATCAAATTAAATACAATCATTTCTACACAGTATATGGTCTCCCTGGTCAATCACACAAACAAGCCAACATTATTTAAATATTTTATTACAATTGTCAATAGACTGATCAATTGATGATGTTATAATGTGATAACTAGTTGGAATACAGCTGATTGGATATGTATTGTTTTTGTAAACCTCATATGTCCACAAGACCAATGCATAAATTTCAAAAACTGGCGTGAAGCCCAAATATTATCATAATAATATATAAGTATACGAATAAAAATATGTATTTTTTTGTTAATTTCGACAAGAAAGGTGCTTGCAAAATGGATAAGAGATCTGAAGAGCTACTCACCCATTTCCAAGTACTCTTGAAATAATCCTTCGTTGTCAATGAGCTGATAATCCTCCTCCCATCTCGTCCTGTGTACATTGGAGAGTTTCACTTGTTTCTTGTGCCACCAAGCCTTCATTTTAGGCACTATTATCTCCTGGGCGTTGTTGATGATCTGCTTTCCTATCATTATCACGGCCAGCTGCTGGGCTAGCTCCACCAAACAGCCCCCGGCGCTACACTGACAGAAGAATATACTGCTATTAGCTCACTCATCAGATATTACTTTTTATTTATATTAGAATAACATTCCTGCTATATCTTAGTAAATAGTAATAATGAAATAAGTTTGGCGTTTAAACCAAATACCAATGATAAGGCCTGTTTTTCAAGGAGTCAAAGGCTGAATTATATTTACAAAATTTGAGGTTCGGTCTCACACGATGTGACTACATACTTTACGATAATGACATGCTGTTATTTTGGGTTTGTGGGTAAGAAATCGAGAACCTTAAATAGCATTTTTTACCCGCAAATAAAATGTTGATAAGTAGGCCTACTACTGTATTATAGGTTATCTGAAATAGCCTTCGTCTAATAAAAATGTGGAACGTTGTTCTTCAGTGTAGGCCTTGACCAAATCAGTCATTTTGTTTACAAAGAAGCCATTAGTGTTGTTTAAGATAATTATGATGATGAATGAGGAGGACGCGATCATAAACTAAATCCATGCCTTCCCGGGGTTCGAACCCACGGATCTTGAATGAGCCATCTGGGACGGATGCTCGATCGTTTCAGAAAAGTAATTGTGATTCTATCAACACAACTAGAAGTAAGAAATTAATGGCACTGCATACATTGTAATAACAATCCAAATGTAATACTTACATCCTCATTACGTAGTTTCAACATAGTTGTGTAATGTCCAGGATAGCCAACAAACCGGCCCTTGAAGAAAGCTATGTAAAATATTGACGAGTAGAAATTTACGAATTGAAAAATGAAAACTTTGAATGTTAAATTATCATCGAATTCCGTCTGCGTCCTGTGCATTTCTGTGGACAAAAAACAACAATTAAAATTCCAATTCAACCACATAGACAGCTAGCGTATAATTAGCTATCGTTAAGTGTAATTTCATTGCTGATAGACTGCTTCAGGGCATCTTTCAAGTTGCTCTTCGCTGACTAGTTTGTTTGTGACATAATCTAGTAAATACCTACATATTCACATTATCATTCCACAAAATATTTGTTAAAAATCGAAATAGCAGCAATTCAAAAGTTTGTTTGGATTTTTTTTTATTCAACCAATTTCAGCCACATATGTGTGAAATTTTAGAGAATTGCGTAAAAATTAATTATAAAGGCACTTTTTATAGAACTTTTCGATAAATTGATTAGGTATATATAAAACGTTTAATAAATTCAATTTTCTAGTATTTAGAATCTGTCAAAATGGTTTTAAACATTGAAATAATTACGCATTTTCTGATATATTTCATGTTGAATCTGATATGAACTCTGATATGTCAAATTGTTAACAATTAAACAAGGTTGATTTAAAATGAAATGTGAACAATATTGGAAATAGCTATTACAAAAACGGACAATTGTAATTATATAATGCGAATGTATAGACATTATAATTATGTATGTATTTGACTTTTTAAGTTTTGGTTATAACTTGGCTAAAATATATGTTTTAAAAAAGCAGTAGAAGAGGTAAATGGTTTTAGCATAGCATACTTACCCCATGACGTGAGACGGAAGGCCAGCTTCTCATAGACCCTACTCATGGCCATGATAAGGATCAAGTTGACGACTGCACCAGTCATGTTGGCGATCGCTTGGGCTTGGGAGCGAAACGTCGAGTTTTGAAAGAGGGGTATCGAGACCAACACTCGGTAAATTATCACTGCAACTATGAAGATGATTACTAACGACATCTGGAACAGAAAACATTCACTGTGTGTCAATCCGGGACCGTTGTTGTTTTGGGTTTATTGTTTATCCAAATAAGTTTTTGTTACTTAAGACTGGGTCACGAACACGAAACCCTTGCAATGCGACTTGAATTGTGAAGTTTTCTGGACACGTTTTCATAGAGTGTGAATAAATATTTTCAATGCATCAATACACGGATCGGAAAGCTACCTATGAGGGCATATTATTTCAAACTTTACAATATGTATAATAGTCTACTTTTTTATTCAGATCGAGAAGCTAATAACGAACACCGATTCTATAGTGGAGAGTCGAAACGTGAGAGCGAATATTGTTGAAGAAAAAATCAATTTACAGTATTGCAAAACAAATTATCCGTTGATTCATACATTATTGAATACGTGACAAAATACCTAAGTATATAAAGTACAACATAATACAAGTTTCATGACAAAATATATTCGCAAATAACCACAACTGAGTCGTCTGGGGCCAGAGTTAGTAGACTTTACTAAAGAGCCGACGGCCGACGCCATATGATTCTTACCATGAGGAAGATGATGCCTATCCCCGCAGCTATGCGCTTGTGCCTGAGGGAGCTCGGGAAGCTCGGCTCCCTGATTCCAGTGACAGGGTTGCGCTCCAGGAAGGGCGCCTTGGCAGAGAACTCGGGTCGGGGTCGCTCCTCCTCCTCTTGGAAGCCCATGCAGTCCCAGTGGTGCGCCAGGCTCACGGACTTACGCTTCCAGTACTCCAGGAAGGTCACGGCTGCAGACAGAGGCCACTCAAGATTAAGCTTGGAACCAATCATCAGAAAAGAAAAATATACTATACTTTTTTGTACTTTTTAACCAAACCCAAAAACAGATTTAGCCCAAATCGTGAAAATGTGTTTTTATTTCAGTTTCTATGACATATGAACTAAATTTCGGACATCTGTGAGACTGTGGTGTCTAGCGAAGTAGCATGAATGAAGAAATATATGCTTCTGTGAGCCGTAGTAGTCACTTATAATAATAGAAGTGATATTAAATCCCATAAAAGAAAGAATAGAATGCTAAAACGTTCGGCACTACCTTTGAAACTGACAATGTGTTTTGAAATGGACCGATTCCCCAATCCCACCAACTTATTAATAACTTGATTTCCTCATTTGTTAAATCAGAGGTTTTCTTTCTTCATTGAAGTCACTGCATCTATGTGATTTCTCTGATTTACAACGCAAGCCAGAATGAAATTAGGCATCTTTGGACACCATACACACAATACATGAATACAAAATGTATATTGATTTATTGATATATTATAGCTTGGGTTTCGTTTTCGTTCTTATCCAAGTAAATTTGTTCCTAAGATATTCAATTTGTACAATTTATGGTAAACTTCCAACACAACTATTTTATTAATATTTAATACAATAAAGAAACTACAAAAGTCCACCCCGGTCGGTATTGTCTTTTTCATTTCAGAATTATATTAAATATTAACAATTCCGCCTACGAGAGGAGTGTTTCCCAACTATCCAAATCGATAAACTATTTCATGTTGTGTAAAGGAAGCATTTTGCAAATTATTAATTCAATACATATAAGCTTTATATGTGTTTAATAATAAAACATTTAAGGATTTGGAGAGTAAACAACAAAATCCCGTCAATTCAATTCAACTTACCCCAAAAAGACACAAACACTGCATAGAACACTGTCCCCGGATGATCGAAGAGATATGCGACCTTGGCGTACCCGCAGATGTCACTGAGGTCCCAGTACTTGCAGCCGATGTTCTCATCGCACAGCGGGCACATGCGGAACAACCCCTTGGACTCGCACACCTCGACTGCCAGGGGGTTGGAGTTCATGGTGAGCACCCCGTACAGGAAGACGAACAGGCCTACGATTGCTGCCGGCAGGAGCCACCCAGTGTAAAAACCTGCAGCCGGCGAGAAGGTCACAGGTAAAATACTGCAGGCGGCGAGAAGGTCACAGGTAAAATACTGCAGCCGGCGAGAAGGTCACAGGTAAAATACTGCGCTTGCAGAAATTATTTTGTCAAATATGGAAAATGTTATTACTGTTGAAGGGGACCTGTGTATTTTAGGGTGCAATGCGACACTATTTAGGTTAATTACTTTTCTGTAAGGGCATTTAAAACTTTTAATGACAACTTAATGGCTATACGCTATTGACCAACAAATAATAAGTCAAGATTGCCTAATGATAGTAATTTTGCACATGGTTATTCATAAAACATGACTTTTACTTTTAAATTCATTGGTTCAATTTCCTTTTAAGACGATCAATTATTTATCTTCTTTATATTTACGATTTCGTATTCCAACTAAAATAATATATTTTTCAGTCGCATTCGCAAGAAATTCCTCTTACGCTTTCAAATTTGGATTTGAATGCAGATTACTTTGCTGTATAGAACCCCGCAGGCGGTTAGTAGGGTTTTGTTGGTTGAATGAGTCAAGCAGTAAGAGCTTGACTAGTAAATAAAAACGTAACATTGTTACTGCCAACAAATTATTTCATGGCATCAATTCAGACGAAATCTATGCAAAATCAATGTATATTGATTGATAGTGTACTGTGTACCCATTAATTAAAAGACCACATATCCAGTGCAGGCTAATACTTAAATTCCCATTTATATTATACAAGATCTATATAATATGCCAACCGTAGAATGTTTTCATTAACAGCGAGATGTACCTTTAACAACGTGGAAAATATGTAAAATATACCATTTGTAGCCTATTACATTTGTGGAGATAAAATACTGTGGTGATGATCAGTAAACATCATGAAATAACTTTTTACTCTCTCTCCCCGCCTACCCCCGTGCTCTCTTTACTAATAGGATTACCATAATATATAATGCATAGTGGTATCGTACAACGGCTAGCTGCATTGATCGAGGCATAAAAACAACATCATCTAATGTGTACGATGCTGCATTGTTTGACCTTGGTGTCCACAGCAAGGTTAGAGAGTGGTCAGTCGTGTAGTAGTGGGGGGGGGGGGGGGGGGACTGAAGGAAGGACGAGAGAATCCATGGTAGGAAGTGTAAGATTAAATCTCATGTCCTGTATTCGAAAAGTCATCATAGTTTTGTAGGGTACCACCCTGACGCTATGATTGAAAGTAGATTCCATAGGCGTGACCTGTATTACTATCATCCACGTTGTCAACAAACGAGAACCCAAATTGTAGAGTTTGTAATGTCATTGTTTACATTTTGGTTTTACTCAGGGTGTATTTTACTTTTACCCCGGATCAAAATGTCATTATTAGTACATATAGAGTCTGGTACTGTCAAACTATGTTAAAAGAATAGGATATGTGTGTACCTTCGGTGAGTTTTTGTAATGTAAATTATTGTGAAACACCAAGTCTAACCATAGAAAGAGGTTGATGCACATTGGTGAAATGAACATTGGAATCTATGTGGATGCCGATGACGAGTGTGATGGATTCCATCAAAGAAGAGTTTTAGGACACCGCGATAGTAATGAGTTAAATGCAATATTTCGGTGGCTGATGAGTTTGATATTTGATTAGTAATCAGTTGACTTACCTAGCCAAGCAAAATAAATTGCGATTTTTTCGCCGAAATAATCTCGAATATGATCCAAGGGCTGATATTTATACCATTTGCCCCAACGGGCCCAGTATTCGTAGAGAATCTGCCTTTGATTCAAAGGGTCTTCTCCCTTTTTCCGTTTTATTTCGTAAGGACCCTGAAAATGCACAACAGTTAGTACTTGTGTTGACCATAAATTTGACCAACTCTTCAATTTAATTAATCCAATTCATAAGCAATGCATTCAATAAATAAATTAGATAAGTATTACTTGTTAAAAATTGCATTGTTTACTTATCACAATTTGCCTAGATTTAAAAATGAAAAATCCAATCAGAGCCATAATAATCCCACAAAATTGCATTGCATTTTTTACAAAAGAGTTGAATATTTATATTTTAAAGGAAAGCTTTTATAAGTGCAAGTGCGTTGCAGTCAAAATGACAGTTTAACTATTGTATATTTACCATGAAAGCTGAACTCGGTTAGCATGGTGACCATTCAAAGGCATGATAATTCAACATTCTGCACAAACCTATGAAGCTTACTAATATTTGGATTGAATTACAAGTATTAAATTATAAAGAACTACTCATCCAGTGCAACAACGCGGGAATTGGTCAGTATAGATGCATTTATAATGTTTAATATTGTTGCAATTCTATGACAATTCGATGAAGCTTTACACACACACACACACAATCCGTTGTAGGAATCCTAAGCAACCCCCATAGAATATATACATTACAAAATAGTACTCCAACATGTAACTACTAACAAACAAATCGCCACGTATCCAAAACGCAGTGTAAGGAACAATTGCTTAAATATCAAGTCACTAAAAGCAAAATGTAATTTGAGCCAAGGAGGGCTAAAGCGTGTACAGAAAATTATTGTTTATTTGTAAACATTTATTCAAGGATGACTAAATAATAGGAAGTATCTTGAACCTTACAACACATTATTTTGGTTGTTTTTTAGATGCCCAAAGGTTGGATATAGGCCTACAATTTGAAATGCAATATTCTGAATACTATTCGGGCATGTTATCGTACAAGATAAACAAAATGTTGTTTAGCAAACAATGGTTTGCTCATTGTTAGCAGCAAAACGCCATCTACTAGAAGCATTGCTCAATAGCTACGTCGATACATCAGAACGAGATAGATCCGAGTACGCTAGTCCTGACAAGGCAAACAACTTGATCGACAGTGGGATGCATACTCAAAACAACGTGGAACAATATACTTGTGACTTCATATCGTATCCCAAATAGCTCTTTTGCATACTATCACAGGCAGATATTTATGGTAAAAACGAAAATTTGAATAATTTCACCTCCAATTCACTGCTTTTGGGCCAAAAACAAAGATTCCCATTATTTCCACCAAAAATACTACCTCTAAATTCTTATACCACGATTTAGTAAAGGCTGCAAGTCTAGTACATGATTCCAGTCCTCAAATTCCCCAAATATATCAGAATGGAACAGATACACCACTTCCAACTAAATGTGGGATTATTTTCACCGGCATTCCCCTACCTTTGATGGATAAATCAAAAACGAAAGTCGGCCATTATTTTATCACCAAAACCTGCCTGTACATTATTTTAAATACGGTTTTAACAGGTTTCCGAACTATCAAAATATCAGGTAATATACACAATGCTTCTTTGTTGCAACAGTTCGTAAATAATAATAAATATTAGTGATTTCAAGTTAAATACTGGCATATCTTCGAATGCTGCAGCCTTCTAAGCAAACCAAGATGTTTTCTTGAGTATGGTATGGTGTTATTACCAACCACCCTACCAATCTACATGCATGCTATATACATGTGCAGCGGTGTGGAGACCTGCCTGGGTAGTTTTCTTGTGCCCACGCTTGTAGGTCTGTGAAAAGAGTAAATGTATATCAAGAAGGTTGATTGTCTTGCTGTACAGTAGTGTGCATGGGACGATAAAGAAGACTTGATCCAGGCAATCAATTAGCAAAGTCGAAGACAAGATAAGGAAGGAGATATTAGCATTGTAAGGCATTAAGTTGATTGAAAAGGTCGGTTTTGTATTTTGTTAAAACCACATTTGTAGCATCACAGAAAATAGCTTGTGGATAGTTTTGCTACAGCGGAAAGTTTAAGAGGTTATGACTCTTTACAAGATATATGGATTATTACTTTGGGCATAAATAATAAGCCATGTTAATGTTTCCATTGCTTGTATTATGAGTGTGCGTGTACGTTTCTGTGTGTATTTTTGTTTATGTTTTTGTGTTATGTGTTTGTTTGTTTGTTTGTTTATGTCTGTGCTTGTGTGTATTTATTTATGTATATGCGACCACACAGTCGACTTCCTTTGCGGGAGTTCTTACAATTGTGTGAGCTAAGCTCATTACTGAACGAGTGAATTTGTTTCGTAATGTATCTAATTATATGCAGTAGAGGTAGAGCGAATCAAGACAACCACACAAGTACAATTGTATTATGCGGGTGAACCCACAACCACAATCTCGCATCCCCATCTGCTGATAGTGAATCCTACACTTAATATGTTGTATTCATTAATATTTTGTCAATCAATTACTTGGATAGTTGTCTTGTGTTACAATTAGATCCTATCACTGTTGAATATTTATCACAAACTCATCTTACAACATATTTCTCGATTTCATTAATGGAAAATATATGTTTTAATTTCTGGGTTGATTTTCATATAATCTTACAACTTATTTCAAGACTGGTGCGAGTTCTGGTGGATTTGCTAACCGTTCTTGATGAATAATTCATGTAGTTACAGCAAAACATAATTATGTAATTGCTATTTATACGGATGTTGTATTCAAGTTATATCATTACATATTGAAATTATTTTCTTGCTGTTTTGGCAGCTAATCAAAATAAATAAACTTGAAAGAGTGATTTTGAATATTCTATTTGCGTATGTTAGATGTGTGTTCTAACCAATGTAGACCCATAGCAAATTTGTAATTTGTCAATTAATTATTTAAGTAACGTGTTAGTCGTTATAGTATGTTTAACCAAGAACGTAAATCTGAATAATACTGGTTTCAATACTCAGTTCAAGGTAAGAAAAACACGCGTCACCTCCAGGATCCGACGATGTTGTTATGCCAGCCTGCTGTTGTTTCATGCGTATGTTGCTATGAGAAAATGTGAGTGTGAGTGTGTAGGTGAATTTACTATGTTTCTATAATGATTATGTGTTAGAAGTTTTCTGGCAGCTAATATTTATGTATCACGTTGAGTCCATAAGATTTCATTCCTAAAATCAATGCAACTTGTCCTTATTCATTTACTATAACAGTAATTTTATACTCTTGGAATGTATTGTGTATATTCATCCTATATTCTGTATATTATGGCATATATTTAATTGTTAATTTCATGGTTTTGTAAACTTGGATTATGTTTTATTTAGCAAACATTCTGTGCGCATGCAAGATATGGTTATCATATCAATATGAATGATGCCCATGTTTGTATTTCAAGATTGGAGAAATTAAAGCCGGGATTAAATGTACCGGATACATCTTGAACCCGCAATGTATGCTCAGAGGGTTGTGCTTGTAGAACGAATAAGACGTGGACAAGGAACTAGAACATTTATATCCAACTCCAACCAAGTCTGTAGCCAATCCCCCCCCCCCCCACAACCACCATCACCACCGGGGGGTATGCTGGAATTCCCATTACAGTCTCTGATGACTTTCAACAGCCACAAAGTCAGATTCGCATTCTTCAGAGTGTAGGTCGGAAAACTAAACGAAGTGAGTAAGAAAACACAGCAAGAACAAGGAGACTGAATCACAGCCACAACTAGATTGAGAAGTTCTCAACCACGAATCCTGAGAGAGAGAAAGTTTAATGAAAACTGGACAGTTGTAACACAAGCTCACCTCGTGGAGAGGAAATGCGGAAGAGAAGACGCCCTCGTCTACTAGCCTGTCGATGCCCACCTCACCTTTCTTCTTCTTGCCATACATGGAGGTCGAGAGGATTTCGTACAGAATCCGGCCGCGCTGGACGTTGTTGAAGAACGTTTCTCGGTTCTCATTGCCCAGGAATCTGGCAACATGTCAACACACACACAAACTGGCATCACATGTATGAAACTTAGCACAGCTGCCATGCAAAGAGAAATGCAATGATTGCTTCACTGACAATAACAGTTTTTGAAATCTTGAAAAAAATACCAAACATGTCATGTTTTTCTATATTGCCATGCTTATCAACAATTTGTTGACAATTTAAAAGCTTAAAAGTGTGGATATTGCATCATAAATATCCTTGCTTGACACACAGCTACACACAGTAGTAGTTGCGTGCAGAATTTAAAATCAATAACATGATTCCTGGCTGCAAGTAAAGGTACGAAATTTAAAATATATGTACATGGCTCATTCTTAATTAAAAGTACGAAATTTGCTACAGTAACGTTTACAGTAATGAATACAAAATTCATTAATGTAATTTACATGCAGACAAGCTATCAGCGTGCTTCTCTTAATTTTGGCCTCAGTAAAACCAAAGATGAAAACTCTACTTTACTACTAGCAACTCTAGTCTGTTATCTTTGGTAAAACTAGTCGCGTGAATATTAACAATTGCTGATTCGTCTTCAATAATAATAAACAACGATTCAATTAAAAAATATGTTTTGCACAGATTTGTTGATGTCTATATTATCATGTCTACTAACATTTAAAGCTTGTATTTTCCATTATTCTACAACATAAAATGTCGTCAATATCTAATACCAATACTCTGCGAATTGTAGATTTTATAATCAAGGATGTCTTAGAAGGGAGAGCCCACATTGGTTTTAATAAATACGCACCTGTCTATCTTCGACTTCTGAAGGGCTTGTAGTATCTATGTTTATTGGACTCCTCACATCATAATGTCGGCAGCGTATTCCTTCGGCGGTTTCAGACATTTTATGGCAGGATTCGTGGGCCTGAAACCACGTCCTTATTTCAACATAATATAAAGCAAATACCATTGCACTTCAAGTACATACATACAACTTGTAGACCACACTTATAAAGTATGATCGTATTAATGAAAAATACAGGATCTTATTCGAGATTTTGTGCTCTTCTTTACCGGCCATGACAATCAAAAACAGTTGAATGACTTCATACTATCTTTGAACATTGTTCATTTAAGTCAGAAATGCTGATTTGGAGATCGTTCCCCTCTGACAACGTACAAATATCTCTTATTAAAGATGAGATCCCATTTATCAAAGTCTTTGATTAATATTTGAACAACGCAGTCAAGATTAAGAATTGTGTTCACGAGTGATTTGAGCCAAGACGACATTGAGAAAGACGACGGCTTGAAAGTCAGCGCTGTGTTCTGGTGATAGCGACTAGCGAGCAGAGGATTGAATAGGCTTCACTGTGAACTCCCAGATAACGTCCTCGCGAAGAACATCTCAACGTCTAGCGCAATTTAAGGGTAGTTGGAAATTACCCCTATAACATTGAGACCTCCGCATACAAGGGCAGTGCTATAAACACACGATAAAACGTCGTAATTGAAAGCACTTTTTATAAAACCTCGTTTAAACGGAAATGGTGATTACCAATGTGTGTTTACTCTAGGTTCTAAGATAAGCTAAGTGTTCTACTTTCCGAGGATTTTTTTCACATCACCGTGAGCATTGTATGCAAGTAAAATACTTAAATGTAATATAATCAAGCGGGTTTCATGAATTAAATTGTGTCAAGTCTTATTCACATGGTTGAACTACTTTCGATTGAAATGGAAAAGCCGATCGAAAGAGCCTACATGTTGACAACCACAGGAAATAAATTGGGATTGATGATGAACTAACCTCCATACAAAATATGATTACGTAACAATATTTGCAGTAGTTTAAAAGGGTAAGTAAGATTGACATTATTGGATAATTATTACAAATATAAAATACTCACAATGAAAAAACTACATAAATACTTTAAAATATATAAATATCAAAACAGGAACTAATGTAAATACAGGTAAAAGAGAACGTCATTCGATAAAGTATTGCTGGAAATATTAAGTTATATCTTACCTACAAAAATTATACTTTTAAAATTTAAGTACACTTTCTAATTTTTCGCTCTTAAAATACAGGGCTCAATTTAAAAGTAAATAGACATCCCACCGCTGAATGTGTGTGACAAATTTCCAAAATATCAGTGCATCGTTTATGGACCAAAGGATATTATTTCCTAAACGACGCATTTATTAAATGCAAACAGCAAGAATTATTATTTACCCCATTAGATTCTCCTGTTTCGTCCTACTATGGTGAGTCTTGGAATTCAAATACTTCAATAAAAGCATATACATCTTAACAAAAGTAGAGTCAAGTATAAGTACGAACTGTATGTTAACACCACACGTATGCGACGAATAGGTAACAGCGCCGAGCTTATGCATAATAAAATATCCATCACACATCACCCATAATGCTATGATATATATGAATCTCAATATGGGCCTAGTTCAGCATTAGTTCATTCAACTTTGGATTTCGTCGTCAATTCAATAAAATTAATTTTTAAGAACAACGTTTTGTTTATATCACTATTAGATTATTAATCACGCCCGAATTGTCCTCTAGTTACCCTACGTCTTTAACCCAGATCGGGCAGCATCGGGAGTGTTTCCCGATTAATGAAACTGAGAAATATAAATATATAATATATAATACATAATATAATAATAATAATAGTAATATAAATAATATAATAAATATATAAATAACAAATTTCCAAGTAGTTTCTGCCGCGCTATGTGTGACTCTGCAGCAATGATATTAAACATCTATAGTAGGCTAGATCCCCAGTCTCCAATACGTCCGCACAGGAGCGAGCGTACCAAATTGAAGCGTCAATCTGACCTATTCAAGATGGCGATTTGGCGTTTCAATTTATGCTTTTTTAAAGCAATAAGTTTTTTCTGGATTGTTTTGATATGGTTTTAGCTTGTACAGCATGGGAAGGGAATGCACAAACAGAAACAAGAAGAAGTTATTGCATAAGGGAATTTAGTAATCATTTGGTGATATGCTCACCTGTCAACCTGACAGCCACCTTGAAAAATATTTGGGCTACAAATCGCTCCCATGTACTTTAACATACAAACTGCCCTATTGAAGATGGCTTCTAACTGTCACGCCAGTGGACCAATGAGTGGGGATCTGCAGAGGGAGGAACAGAGGTACTCACTTGCAAGGGCGCCCTCATGTTGAGCTCCTCGGCGTAGTTACACAGGACTGGCCATGTAGCATGCAGCTTCAGGAAGTAGACTAGCTTCTTGTTGTTACTCTTCACGACCTCCTGTGACAAACCGACAAACATCATATTCCACGAGGACTTGTTTGAAATATTGCTTAGCACATATGAGGAAATTCTACTACATGTTGTATGTTGTTTGGTACTTTATAGACTAACTTATGACTTTTACAGTCCATTTTTTTACCATTCACATTGAATGTAATAATGTTATCTTAATTTTGTTCTGCATATTATTATTATTTTATTGGATGTATTCATACAAACTCGGTTATAACCGGAGTTTACATGTTGTACCGACTTACGTCAAATACTTCCATGTGTACCTATTACATACATTATTACTTTTGTCTTAACTCTAACTAATAAGTCTTTATAAATTGTAAATTGTTGTAGATGATGTTTCTTTTCTGCTGTGTACGTGCGTGGCGATTTCTCGTCGCATCCTTTATTATTATTATTATTATTATTATTATTATTATTATTATTATTATTATTATTATTATTATTATTATTATTATTATTATCATCATCATCTTGTTGTCTCATTTGTTTATGCACAGAACATAGCAACCTGCTTATAAAAATGTCTTCTTTTACCACACACATAATTGGATGGAAAACCACAATAATAAAAAACTTAAAAGTGTGAACGTAAAAAGAAGTTCTAGAGTATTAAGGTTAATGGTTGATTGTCTGATTCACACTAGAAGAGGTTTTAAAGTTTAATTTAATTTTTAATTAGCATACGCATAAGCCAAAGCCATTGAATTTTAATTAAAAGTATACCTTTTCTCCCATCTAAACTTTGCATTGATGGAACTTTTAACTAACCAACACCAAGGCACAGTATTCCCAAACCTCATAATAACGAAACGATTATTAAGATACGCGGTGTTGTGTGATAATGACATTTCATAGAAACAAGATTGCTGTATCCAGACGTTTTAGACCAGGGTTAACCATGGGAAAATTAGATTTAACCTATCGCTAAGCTGCAACTAACCTCGATCCCCCATCAGAAACTTGCGTATATAACAATTACTATATGGGGTTGCCGAGGTATACTGCAATGCTCTCAAAGGCACGCGGTTTCGCGACGTCTTCATTTAACTAACAATTTACCTGTTAATGAGAGTTTCGAATATAAGCTAAATATTCTCACATATAGCCTGCGTCAAGATAGAAGGGCGCTTTTGCCTTCCCTTCTAAAAGGTAATAGCCCTACTGCAATATAACCAATTTCATCTGTCACATACAGTATATTTTTACCCTATATTTCGCGTGAAAATCCGCAATATGTTTCACAAAATCTGCAATAATAAGCGTATGAATCAACGAAATCTATAAATATGTCATTAACATTTATTATACGGCTAGAACTATCATAAGAGAATATATGAATGTAATTTCACATTCTCGAGTGAGAATCAGAGTGGACAAGAAATTTGATGGATTCTTAGCGAACAAAACAGGATTTTTGTCCGAGTTTTCACTGAAAATTTTGAATTTTGACAAGCAGACTATCACATTAATTTCCTGGGAGTCTAAAGCGAATTATCATACACAAGAATATCGTTTACAACTCTTTAGACAGATAAATAGGAGAAATGTCGTCGAATACTCGGGGTGTGCTGCGTTTCTGTTCAATTGCTTGCTCGCGATCGTTGTCGAAGTAGGATATCGTAATATATTACCACCGTACCGACTATGATATTGATATCGATAAGTGGTTGCCATATCGAGTTCCGCACAAAGCACCCTATTGGCTCAAGAGCTTTCTTCATTATTTATCGGAATCTATAACAGAACTGGATAATATTGCACATAAGAAACCCTCTGGTTATGAATACTTGATGGATGATTGCCGATTCTTACTGTTGAAACATATTGCGTTTCTGTTAAGTTGTCGTTAGGGATATTTTCAAAGTTTTGGCGTTCATAAAGCCATTAGGAAGGGGTGGAAGTCAGCTGTAGGGCGCCGGTGGATGCACCCTTCTGGTGTGAGCAAATGAAGGGAGCGGTCAGCAATGTTGTTAGGCTGGTAGGGACAAATGACCTAACTCACCAAGACGCGAGCACTAACGTCTAAACTATCGGGATTTTATCCTCGGGGGAGATTGCACTATAGGGAGGTTTTAGTTTCGCGAAGTCACTCCGGGGTGAAATAGTGGGATTTTCGGGGGGATGCACTGTCTGGTATTTAGTACTAACACCCTGTGAATAGTGCAGTTGCAACACTTGCCTCCTCCATGTCCAGCCCCGCTCGCCGCAAGTTAGCCAGGAACCTCTGCCTCCAGATCTCCTTCTTGTTGGCCCTCTTCCTACTGGAGCCCTGGATGCCTAGCTCAACCCTAGCAGACCCCACTGACGAGCGGCCGCTAGCTGCACCTGGTCCAACATTGCAAGACATCGATTACCTCGGGGGGGGGGGGGGCTAGCTCAACCCTAGCAGACCCCACTGACGAGCGGCCGCTCGCTGCACTTGGACCAACATTGCAAGACATCGATTACCTCGGGGGGGGGGGGGGGGGGCTAGCTCAACCCTAGCAGACCCCACTGACGAGCGGCCGCTTAAGGGCAATAAAAAGTAAAGCGAAACCTGTTGGATTAGAATTGAAAGTTAATGATATTTTCATTAAACCATTTTGTTTAATATATACATAACAAAATATATAAACGAAGTTTTAAATACGTTATAGTCAGCTTTTGTTTTTAATTACATTCCCTCCACCTTCATTATTTTTATTTAGGTGTTTTTGACAAGGACAAAGGAGGTTGACTTCCCTTAATTATTTCTTAGCTAGATAAAGTGTAATGGAACAAGAACATAATGAGTTTGTAAGTGATGAATTAATGTGTTAGAGAAGAGCTGAGTACACACAGATAAATGTGCAAGAGTGATGAGAAACTACCACATTTTGTTACACTCTGTATAAAGTTTTATTTTACAGATATTATGGTCTTATGATAGTAAGAGTGTTAACAATGAGCAATTGCTCAGGACCTCGTTATTATGGTAGCTAGTTACCCGAGTCCCTGGTGCCTATCGACTCTTCATACACCAGCACGAAGTCTATTCGGCGACGACCGTCTCTGAAGTAGGTGGAAGATTCACAGAACGAGCCGGAACGTTGACCGGCCATGCCAGGGTCGGACGAGGACTCGTCGTCCTGAAAGAAACAGACACTCTCAACTGGGGGGATTATGTATACAACCATTACTGTGATGGTGTTTTATTAATTATTAATATTGTTTGAAATGTCAGTATGTATTTCCACGCAATGACGTAAAAACCGAAGATTGGTGGGGGCTTAAAAAATAAAATAATCATTTCAAACCAAACAATATATGTTTTACGTATATCTACTTGGAAGGAAGACAGATTATTTTATATCAAATATGCATGTATACAATAACGGGTGGTGCTTACATACTATCATCAAGTTTAAGAGAGTTCACAAGAGTGAGAATATTATGATACCTGTAATATCCCTTGCAGGTCCTGGTCATGGTTTATGGAACCGTAGCCCCGTTCCGCCGAGAACTCGGGTGTGTTCAGCTCGTAGCGCTCCTCTCCCATGTAGCGCTTGCCCAGCTGAGACATTTCCTCACTGAAACCAGACAGATTGTAGAACACACCTTCCATGTGAAACATTTCAGTGATCATTGAGTATCTTACACCAGGGACCGGAACCTGAACACGAACGGAATCACTTTCCTATGTCCATGTAAGTAGTCAGTTTTGTTTAGAGATCAGAAAAGTTGGAATTCATTTTTATTATGGCTAACATTTATTTTAAGATCTCGAATTATTCTAAGAGTGGTGGTAAAGAATCAGTGTAGGTCAGTTAAAATAATATCTGTGGTACATCGATGTAGTGGAATGACAATGTTGCAAGACAGAAATTCTGACTGCTACAATGAGTTAGTATGCTTTCAAACTGTCAAAAGAAAGACAGGTGCCATTCGGGAAAAAGTGTGTAATGCTCTTTTTTCAGTAATTCTATTTCCAAAATGACAATTATAAATAGATTACTTTCAAATCAAATCTGTGAATTTAAACAAAACGACGTTCAAAAACTAGGAAAAGGTAAAATTATCAGTTTCGACTTCCGCGACAATAGTTCGGAAGATGCAGAGAATCCAGTAAGTAGTTTTCCTTTCATGTTTTCCGTCTAACATCAAAGCTTCTATGTTTGTATTTTGTAACTAAGTTTATTCATAAAACACAAGACCCTCTAGACACAAATAAACCTACTCAAACTCTCTCGTCTCTCGAGCTAATCCCACTGAAAACTTTGTTTTAGAAGTTGAACAACTTTAAATAACACAGGCTCAAGAAAGTTCCTTCCGCGTACAGTAAACTGTTTGATTGGGGGTAATTTAGGGCACACAATAGAATATTTCATTTTAGTTTATTGCTATAGATTTTCAACAATGTGCTATAGGAAGAAAATATACATTTAATTTCCGGTGGTGGATAGCTGTTTGGCAAACGATGTTCCGGTCTTTTCTTCGGTGCATGTTTTTTTATAGGCCTATAACATAACTCATGCTTGTCTCGTAAGTTTTACCCGACAAAAAACAAACAGGCAGGCAGGCGTGTTTTGTTCGTCGTTTCCTTTCAAGTTGGATTCGAGTTGAAATACACCGTGTATAGCAGAGGGAGTCACATCGTCTAGACCAGAGACATCCAATATAGTGGCGAAAATACTCGTTTAGAAAACTGTGTCGAGTCATTCGGGGCGTGTAAATAAGTATATGTTTTAAAAACTGAACTGCGATACAAGTCACCGTAGCACTTAGTCAATTACCTAAAAAAGATTCTATATGCATCACTTTTCTGTCCGTTCGTCTATGTGCGTGTGTGCGTGTGTGCGTGTGTGTGTGTGTGTGCGTGTGCGTGTGCGTGTGTGTGCGTGTCTGTGCGTGTGTGTGGCGTCTCACGAGCACGGATTGTATGATTGTTTGTTGGCAATGTCTTTCAGCAAGAATGTTTTGGTGACCATGGGGCCAGGAGCCTGACCTACCCCACCGCCAGCACCTCCACCAAGAGCTGAACGTATGATAACGGTACGCTTCGCTCCCTATTTACTGACATGTAGACCCATGTATATGTCACTACTAATACGGATCCTATGCCTGTTCGTGATGATTCTTACATCTACCGATCTAAAACAAGGTGTAGCGGCAATGCGGCATAACGGTGTAAGCAAGCAATGATGGTTCATAAGGTGGGAACAGATCCGAAGCGTGTGGAACAGAGTCTTGCGTATTGAGTCACGCAACAATGCGTGTATGTATTTTTATAATTTAACCTTATACCCGCTCTTCGTCTCGAAAAGTAGGCTTATCATAGATTCAAGTGAACCGTAAAGGAAAATAAACACTCCTACCACGAAAGATATTTCTGTTTTTCTTGTGACAGTCAACTACGGTAGTTGATGCCCTCTAGCAAAGGGAGTTCACAAATAAGTAATATTGTATTAATATCCCTTCGTTGCACGAGTAATTTGCGTAATTCCGTAATTCATTTAAACACGTCCAACAGTGCACTTATGTCCGGATGTTCTCATGACAAGAATTCTGCTGGCATACCTTGCTTAGATATACAACGGTGATCAGGACTTGAGATACTAACAAACAAAAAAAGTGAGTAAACAAAAAAGTAGTTGGGCTATTATGTTTAAAATTTCGTTCGGTTTTTCACTTTTTCTGGTAGGATGTGTGCAACAGGAAATGCAGTGAGAGAATTCTTTGCGTTGAAAGATTGTGATGCAAATTTACAATATTATCACACTTTGTGTATTTTGAAGCGCTAACGTTTTTAATGGGAGCAAAATTATTCAATATTCAACAAAAACAAGTTTGGGTTAGATTGCTGTGGACAAGTTATTACATTGTTGGTTGGAGAATACGTTGTGAATATACGTATTTGCAGGATTCTAGTTATATTATCCTACTTGCGCAAGATTATACAATTCAAACAAGTAGCAAGTACAAATATGGCAATAAATATTAAGAACATTTATGTATAGTCCAAATAGTACAGTGTCTATTGAGACGAAGCCACAAGCCACCTATAACGTACTCTCTAAAGTACTGTGGGCGGTGGGTTGCATCGAATCAGTGACCTTGCGTACCGCACCAGGTGCAGATCGAACATGTTATCTTATTGATATCTTGCATTTGAAAACAGGCTAGCACCAGAATGAATTATTAATTAATCTATTAGTATTAGGATTCAAATTGAGAACAATGCAACAAACTAGCTCAGACATTTCTTCGTTCTGAACCAGCACACAGTAAAGCTATTTATAGCCGCGTTATCATTGTAAGCCATGCTAATTGTAACTTATTAATTGGATACATGATAAATTAGTTTTTTTTAGTGTACACCAAAAATTGAGAACAGTAACGCCAGAACATTGGTAAAAGTTTGCTTAGTTGATTAGATTAGAATAAGATTGGTTAGTTTATGGGTTTTAGGGCACAAATATCCATATTATTAAGCAACGAACAAGCATTGATGTAACGGTTTGCTGCATACTCCATTAGATTTAAAATCTAGGTGAAAACGTTCAATAGCGTGTGCATAGATTCTAATTGAGACCCATTAGAGAAAATGCGTTTATAAAATATTTCAAACAATTAAGATGTAACATCGAGATATTTTTAATTGCATCCACAACTACTACGTGTGTCCTGGTTTCAGTAACATTGTAGAACGTCTTCCGGATATTTTGATTTTTGATTTTCCGTTGCGATTCAACCATGAGAATGAATGAGGGAGATTCTTCCACCAAAAAACCTAAAAATCACCACATTTGTCTACTTCTAAGTACCTTACATTGCCTTACACAACACCAACACACTGTAAGTTTACCTCTCGCTCCCCTGAAATGGTAGCGATTCTTCACCATTAAGCTCGTTCTCTACAATGGCCTCCATATCTCACCGCACAAAGATTCAAAGCAAGAATGTTTTCTGTTTACCATGCACGACAACCAACTAAACCGTACTATTGCACTAGGGACAAGAAACATTCGAGCTGGCTCGGACTCCAATCTTTTCATTAATATCTAATCTCTTCCGGTGAAAACAGTTCGAGTTAGCGACCCACAACTACAACTTCACCGTACATTGATAACAAGTATATTATGCAGGTCTACAACTTGGTCCTGCAAAATTCCTTTTCCATCCGGAACACAATTTCAAACATTATTACCTCATTCTTTCAATAGGAGATGTTGTTATCGAATTCATTAATGTAGGTCATACGTCTCTTGTATTTGCCATTAATTAAGATTGTTAACACAACCCTACATGTTTATGACTGTACACTATTATCAAGCTCTATCAAGCGTTACATGGGTGTGTAAAGGGTGTAAATAGAATTAAAATACGGGACAGAACCGATTGTAACACAAAAAGGTTAAATTCTTGTCGCACTGATAGGAAGTTTGTAAATATCTCATGATTTTGAATGGAAATAATCAGCATAATGATAACCCAAACACTCTTAACCACCTAAAGTGACACATGATATGTTTAATGTGTACGCTACACAGGGTATTCTTATGATAAACAATTGTTTTTACCCAATATTCTCCCTTACTCGACCTGAAACATTACTGGAAGGTCTTGGTAGTGACCTTCCGCTGAACAAGGAGGTATCGCCTGTGGGCGTCTCGGAACCGATGTCCTCAATATTATGCATCTGTGTAGAGCTCAGAATGAAGCCCTAGTCCTCTAAGCCATTACACGTATAACCGATTATCGTTATATCGCTTCACTTCCAGACAAGCTAGAGCAAATGGAGAATTCAGTCGGGGCCATCGTTACCTATTACAATGGCCTCGATCCACTCCATCTAACTTTATGCACACCGATTAGAAACGCTTTCGGTATTTTCACAAATCGCTTCGATGCTCCTACGAAGAGGAAATAAAACAGTGTAGTTACAGATAACAGACTTTGGGAATGGAAGAAAGAACGAATGAAGATTAACGACCTGTGAAGTTTGGAACATTGACGGAATTTCATCCCTAGTGAGATTTACGATTTGAATGTACTTCTATTAAGTTTATTATCTTCGAGGCCCCGATAAGAAAAGAGAGAGTATTCAGGGGAAAGGGCGAGGTGGGTAGGCCTACCTACAGGAACAACCGCGGAACAATTCGCGAGATTTCCATAATGATATGTAAAAATATTCCTTTTAACTCAAAGCCTTCTTAAAATTTTTTTTGTTTAAATTACCTGGTTTTATGAGAAAGCCACACAAGAGAACAGCGAAGTTATGATTACTAGCTACGGTCTCCGATAGAAGTCGAACTGTCTTTCGTGATATTTTGGCGTGGGAGGGGGGGGGGGGGCAGTGGCGCACACACACACACAGCATTGTTTATCTTCAATTTAACTCAATCGTTTCATATTTGCAGACCCTGTGCTTGTTATCAGTATTTATAAGATTAACAATATATTATCGACTTGTTAAACGTTGTGAAAATTTAACTGTTCCGGCCCTTTTATCTTGATTTTACTAAAATGAACATTGCACGTTTATTTATAAGTTAATTACTACAATCTCAAACAACCCTGATTAATTGATATCGTTTAGGCGTAGTTTGTACACTGATATGTAGAATTTTGCAACATTTCGTTCGTATGTTTTGTACAGCATCGACTGTAAGTAAATCAATAAGTCTAGTTGTATCTACCACACCCAGCCCTTGATTTACTTCTGGTCCAGGGTGTACATACTTTTTAACCACACACATAAGTATGTTTTGCGTGTTATATTATTCCCATGAAACCGTCTTGAAGATATTACAGAATCATAATAATATTTGCTTCGATATATTTTTAATTTGTATTTTAACAGTACGACATTTAATATTATAGAAATATTTCTGCCCCTTGAATATTGTATTCTGTTACAAATGAAGCTAAATAAAAATTGATAAAAGCTTTCATATACCGAAGTTATTCGCCTTTGTGCTGTAGGAACGAACGCAAACATCACGGCTCACGCACACACTGTTATTCATAGCACGAGGTGCGACCTCTGACACGTGGGTGGCGCTATCGGAGCACAGAACAACAGAACAACAGAACAACTGGCGCGTGTACACTGTACAGACCCCAGTTACAACAACAAGTAATATACACACCGGCAGTGCTTTTGCATCGCTACAGTAGAGCATTACTTAAAGGGGCTAAAACCCCAAAAATTATTTTTTACCACGTGATCTATAGCACAATACTACACTTAAATGACCGTTTAAAAAATTACATCTTGTAACTGTGATTTAACACAAATTTTTTAATTTTTTTGATCCAGAAATTGGCGAAAATTGGTGTTTTGGAAAATTTCCTAAATCGGCTTTAACCTGCTTCTTTTTTGGTCCACATAGATACTAGAGCATAGTACCAATCTAAAATGCCCCTTTATAACATCGTGTCTTGAAACTGTGCCCAAATATACCCTCAAACACGCAAAAATATGCATTCCAAAATCACACCCCATCTTGGTAATCAGCATATTTTGACCGAACTACTTGCCCAAATTACAAAACAAAATATAGAGAATTTACAGAAAAGGCTGTCGAGTACGTCAATAATGGCCAATATTTTTTTGGATCAAAATCCTCCAAGGTCACGGGGCATAAAGATCGTCCCTATGTTATTTCTTATAGGAGATTTTTGCCGATGGGACCTAGCTCGAAAAATGTCATGTTTGACAATTTTTTGGGAGGTCATGGTGGTCCCAATAATTTTTCTGTTAATTGCTAAATACATTACTAGTTAGCCTGAATGGAATATATTTTTTGAGTTAAGCGGTTAAATACCCCTTTAAAGGGGTCCGGGTATTCACCCGCTAAACTCAAAATAATTGGATGAGCGTAGCGAGCGAAGCGAAGATTCCATTTCACTACACTGGAGAAAAAAATCCGGAATGTTTTTTTCTTTCTTTCTTTCTTTTTTTCTGTATTATTGTGTGTTTGTCAGCACGATTCCGGCTAAACCGATACTCCAATTGCAATGAAATTTTCTGGAGACCTTCGAAATCTCTGAACTTAGAACTGCCACGTTTTTGAGCGCAATCGAAATTTTTTCTCATTAAAATCGCAATTTTACGATTTTTTTCGATTTTTTTTAAAAATTTCTTCGACTTATAACACCTACATGCTTTATCCGATTTTAATGAGTTTTTCACAGAACCATAATTTTATGAATTAAGATATTCGTGTGAAATTTGAGCGCAATCGAAAAATTATTTCTCATGAAAATCGGAATTTTACGGGTTTTTTCTTTTTTAAAACAATTCTTGGACTTATAACACCTACATGCTTTAACCGATTGTTATAATTTTTTCACATAACCTTAATTTTATGAATTAATATATTCGTGTGAAATTTGAGCGCAATCGAATAATTATTTCTTAGAAAATCGCAATTTTAGGATTTTTATCTTTTTTAAAATTACGATTAATTAAAAAAATTAAAAATTAAAGTTTATTTTTTATTTAATTTAAATTAATTTTAAAAAAAATCTTCAACTTAGTAATGATTTTGTCACAGAACAAAGAAAATCCGCATAACACATGGCAGCTCAATGCACCAATTACGCTCATCCAACAACGCGGCGGGACTTAAGCGTTTTCCTAGTATATTTCATTCAGGCTAACTAGTTATGAATTTAGAAATCAACAGAAAAATTATTTTTTCCCCTTGACCAGGAAAAAAATTGTCGAACTTGGTATTTTTCGAGCTAGGTCCCATCGGCAAAAATCTCCCATAAGAAATAACATGGAGACGATCTTTATGCCCCTTGACCTTGGAGGATTTTGATCCGAAAAAAAATACTGGCCATTGTTGAAGTACTTTACAGCCTTTTCTGTAAATCCTTTATATTTTTTTTGCAATCTGGGCAAGTGGTTCGGTCAAAATATGCTGATTACCAAGAAGGGGTGTGATTTTGTAATGCATATTTTTACGTGTTTTAGTGTATATTTGTGCACAGTTTCAAGGCACGATTTTTTAAAGGGTCATTTTAGATTGGTACAATGCTCTAGTATCTATGTGGAACAAAAAATAATCAAGTTAAAGCCGATTTAAGAAATTTCCCAAAACGACAATTTTCGCAAATTTGATGATGATAAAAAAAAATGAAAAATTCGTGTAAAATCACAGTTACAAGATATAATTTTTAAACAATCATTTAAGTGTAGATTTATGCTATGTATATTATGTGGTAAAAAATATTTTTTTAGGGTAATAGCCCCTTTAAGTAAGAGGCCCTGGGTTCCCAACCAGGTTAGTGCGATGCAAACTGAAATGTGAATAGTGACATAAATAGGGCATTGATTGACTTGTATGATTATGACCCCAATAACCTCGTTTAAATGGCGCACATAAAATATAATAGGCTGGTGTAGTTAACATTTTGATTATTCATGAATATACAAAATTAAATTACAAGGTTAACAACAACAAATAGGTTGTCAAGTTAGTCTTGATACTCGACAGGTAATTGTCATCAACATAAGTACCTTGGATTGGAATTTCTGAATTCGAGACCTGTCTAAATACTAGAAATTTTCATCGCTATTAAATCTTATAATGCGGCACTAATATTAATGTAATTTGTTTTTAAAGGATTAAATGAAAATTTCGTTAGTCTAGTGAACTATCACAGATTTATTTAAAATCACGAAAATCTACGAAATATTAAATGTTTCCTGAATAAAATACATCTCGGTTATAGTAATGTCTGCTTTTAAATAATTATTTTACTTTTAATTGTAGTTTTCTTAGCTTTTAGTATTTTTACTCTTGGGCATCAAGTAGGCTAGATTTATTACATATCCTGTAGGAAACATGTATGTAGTCACTACTTGAAAGAAACCCAAATAAATAAATGAGCAATTATCAAACTCCAGAACCAAAACAAACAATACGAGTTTCCGCAGAGAAATGTGCTTAAGTTATTAATTGCAAATCTGCATTACATCAACGACGTTAAAGGTTACACCAGGCATAGCGTGAACGAATCAAGTCCTCATCAAAAATGCAGTGGTTCGCGGGTGTAGACCAGCGAAGCGGACTAACCTTTAGGGCTTTAACTTTTAGCCTTTAATAAATTGCCATGTGTAGCCGATGCTGCCGCAATAACTTGGCGCCCTGCTAGGCCTATATCAAAGTAATAATGTTGAAAATAAAATAACTACAGGACGAAATGGTTCGCGCGGAACGCAAACTTTAAGATTGTTTTTTGTTATTAAACTTTGCTGTCCATCTGGCCAGCCTTTTACTTTTACTTTTACTTTTAGATTTGCTATTCCAATTTCCAACTGCACCTTACATGTTCTCTGGTGGTGTGAGGGTTCCCGAAATGTCGGGTCTGGTCTGGTATTTGGGGACAGACCCGTAAGTAATAAAAGATATTTGATGTTCATGTAACATCAATTATTTTAGGGTGATGGTGGAGGTGCCAGTCCAGACAAGTTTTAAACTTTCGGTATTTTGTCTAGATTGTCTGGACCGGCACCTCCACCATTTCCTCGAAATAATTTTACCTGTGAAGAATCTCACATTATTTATTATTTTCTCCCAATTTATTTGCAGTTGTCTCGATTTACATTGAATGGCATTTTGTATACGGCCTATATGGCAGACACCTTGAGCTTGGGGCATACTGCCCTTTTCTGCCAACCTTGCTACTAAGCTTTAGTGGAAAAAAAAAATTAATACTACTATGAAAATAAATTGTGAGGAAAATTATAATGTAAGATTCTTCATAATGAAAAATTCACTATCTATTTTTATGCAATATTATATAGCGGACGTATTTTCCCTATTCGACCCGACCCGAAAACCCGAAGCACTTTAGTACACAAACCCGACCCGACTGTGTATTCTCAAAATCCTCAAAAGGTATAACTAACATTCTGCGGTCTTGGAATCTGACTGAGAGCTCTTGTAGTATTGTACTTAGCCGATGTTTATTGAGACAGGGCATGTGAAATATTACCCCTTCAACGTGAGTGTTTTAATTGCAACAAGATGAAGATCAAGCGTCTTTACAATACCAACTTTTACATTTGTAATGCTCCTCGTTTTAATATGCCTTCGTTTATTATTGATATGCTGTTACAATTTTTTCGTAATCAGTTATTTACAGAGTAGATTAAAAAATCGTTGATATTCTGTATTATGACGAAACCCGGTATCACGATGAAGCCTTGCCAATAATCATGAAAAAAGTATGGTATCAGTGCTACTAAAAATAGCGCTGGTAAATATAAAAATCACGTACAAAAGGTACAATAATTTGCCGTTTTCTCACTTTAAAAATTCATGACGTTCTTATACGTTATTTCATTGGACTGTACTTCGTTTTCATTCGAAAGTTACTATTATATGAAGTACTCGACCGTATTTGAAGCTTGAATGAAGTAGTGAGTTAGAAGACGTTTTTATGATGAAATGTAAACATTCTTAGATTTGAGATGTGATAATGTCACACATCAATATTCTCAATTTTGTCCCATCCTCGGCGAATAAAGTCGGAAGTCTCGATGTATTCAAATATGTAGCCAAGTATATTTATATTGTGACGACATGCAGGTGTGGATGTGTGGGGCCGAGTCTGGCGCATCGCGACCCGACAAATACTGCAATACGTGTTTTGTTAACCTGAATACTCGCCACCAGAAACTACGTGTGTGGCTTGTGAGATCAGAAAGTCCAAATCAATAAACTAAATGGAAACGTCAAGGGGCACGTTCATTATTTAAAGCTATGTCTCAGTTGTTTAATAAAATATTAGATCCCGGTTTCAGAAACGTTAAAGATACTTTATGAAGTATATTACTCTCAAATACATTATTTTAGCAGAACAGGATAGAAGTCATCTCTTAGAGGAACCGTCGGAGGTCGATGAGAACGAGTAACACTCGATTCACCAGGTCGTGGGATCGATGCCGACCGTCGGTTTCTCACTCAAAGTATTCTCGAACGTTTTCTGTAGTCGACGAAAGATGGGATTGCGACTATGCTCTTCACAAGCCTTACACCATACAACCTAGTTGGATGAGCGAAGCGAAGACTTCAATTTCACTGACCCCAAAAAATTTAGCTCGGGTGTTTTTTTTTTTTTTTTTCTGTTTGTTTGTTAACTCTACCAGGAAAACGGCATATCCGATCTTGATGAAAATTGGAGAGGACCTTCAAAATCTCTGAACTTAGAGGTGTATTGTTTTTGGGTACAATCGAAGAAATATTTCTCATGAATATCGTACTTTTACGATTTTTTTTCGATTTTGAGTGCGATATTTTTGTGATATTTGGCTCGCGACCGGGCAAACGGCTACTCTTATCTTGATGAAACTTTATGGGAACGTTTGAAATCATTAAAATCAAATATGTTATGATTTTAAAGACATTTGAAGAAATATTTCTCAACGAAATCGTACTTTTACGATTTTTTTCGATTTTTTCTCGATTTTTTCGTGATATTTGGGCCAATTATGACCAAACGGGTGGGACTACAACGTTCATATTTTATATGGACATTAAGGTTATTTATGGTGATGTAGTACCTTTTGAAAGAAAAAGTAAAAAAAAATAAACCAGAATCCATAGAAATAAAAGTTTGAATATAAGTTTTTTGAGTTAAATAATAATAATTTACAAGTAACTATAGAAACATGACAACAATCACCTACAATGCGTACAAAAAGCAAGTCTTTGGGCCTCCAGATATTTGACATTCTAATTATCATAGCATTTAGTACTACTTTAAATGATTTTGCAATGGAACTTAAAAGTTAAGAGATCCCACTCATACTAAAAACTTAAAAAAGCTCATCCATCAACGCGACTAAAAAAAGCGTTTGCGAAGTTCCCTAGTTAGTGTAATCTTGAGCTGGCCAAGTCTTTGAGCCTCTAGTCCCGGCCGTGAGCTACTTCACTGGGACTAGCTATACCAGGGTGAAACCAAGCAGCACTAAGCACCAAACACTAACGAGCCTCTAGTCCCGGCCGTGAGCTACTTCACTGGGACTAGCTATACCAGGGTGAAACCAAGCAGCACTAAGCACCAAACACTAACGAGCCTCTAGTCCCGGCCGTGAGCTACTTCACTGGGACTAGCTATACCAGGGTGAAACCAAGCAGCACTAAGCACCAAACACTAAGGAATAACGACGCATAGGGGCCTGATCAATACGAATTTAAGGAATTCTTGAAAATGCTACCATTTATTCAAATGAGTAAGATGTAAAACGAATAATTAATACATCTCAATAATGACTTTGACACTGATTTAACTGAGCATAGTTTTGAAGAAAACAGCAAACCGTTTAGATAAATGCTTACAATGTGATTTACTTCAATGCGCTCTCATTCGTTGTTGTATTTATTTTTTAGTGAATAGCTAATTTGATATATTTTCAGGGATTCCTCGTATTATAATGTCATCTATTTAATACGGAATTCAGTTGATTAGACTGAATTTCAAAACCACAGTCACCTTATAATTCGCATCTTAGGTCGCTTTGTGTTGGACTGCTGCCGTGCATTTTGTAGATTTTACCGTACATTCGGGCTTGTTTCTATTTTTACGAAGTATCCAAATGAAATATAATGTGGGAACTGCATTTTATCGGCCAATTCCAGGTATCTGAGACAAGCGATTAAACTAATAAATAGTTTCTAACAACGTATGCACATAGTGAATACACTGTCAGTTACCTATATAACATACCAGAGCTATTGTTGAGATCCAATGCTAATTTTATCGACCTGAGTTTCCCACCGACACATGAAACAACGCTTCGATGCCATGCAAACCTTGCATTGCCCAAGAGTATGCCGTAATCATGTTATGCAAACGCCGACTGTATACGTGATGCTACCGAGATAATTACATTATGAGTATGACGTCATTTGAAATTGAACCTGTATTTATTATTTAAGTTTGATTAATTTATAATCAACTCTACATCACAATTCGAACATTGAGAACTTGTACTACCTTCGGATTTCAGCTTTATGCTCGTATCCTTAAGCGGGAACAAAAACGAAAACTACAAAACAATGGCGATGAAAACTCTGTTTTATTTATGTATTGCACTGAGTTCGATAATATCATAAGAAATAATAGGATTTAATTATGGCGCAAAAAATGCTCTGTCAATTTCACAATAACACCTTTAGATTAAAAGTTAGTTGTTCTACGTACACTATCCAAATGTTGCTGCCATATGTATATATCTTATGTTTGTAAATTTTTATTCTAAATTTTTATGACGATTACTTTGTGGATGAATCTGATGTGATTGTTGACCATTAAATTAATAACAATCCTGCCAAGAAACTTTCTTTTGTCATGGTCCGGAATGGGGCCAGAATCAAAGCAAGCAGCTCCAGCTAATGTAAAACTCTTGCAAATACATTAAATTACGTAGCAATGGTGTGTTTTGAATTTTACCATCACTGTGTTTATTGTAGCTTCATCGTAAATCTTCACAGAATATCACGCGAGAAAACGCTATATGTTAGGGTATTCCTATTTCAGTTCTTAGAAATCTGAATAAGTCTGCTTGAACGGATAGTTAAAAACAAAATACGCTCTCGGTAAGCGCACATTCTGTACTAACAAAAGTTAACTTGAGCAGCTAACAATGTAAATGAAACGGTACGCGTGTGTTTTAACGATCTTTTTACACGCCATTTTAAATAATTCAAATAATATGTATGAAATTTGGCAACCTGCTGAGTAATGAGCATCTTGGGAAAAGAAGTGACCTAACAACATGCACCCTTGCTAACTATACTACAAGCAAACAGCCAGCTGGTGTCTTTAAAACCAAATGTCAAAAGATTCCATTGAAATGTAATGTCACAATTGGTGACGGCATTATATATTTTTCTATTATATACCGGAACTAGAGCAAAGTATTTTCATGAGATTCTGCCACTGACTTGATTTGAATGAGGTTGTTTGTGTATGTTTCTCTCAAAATACATTAAGACAATTATGTACAACACCGCACAGCAGAATTAATCTTAATTACAACCAAAGCCACATTAAGGTTATTAACTTGTAGCATTCCTACCACACTGAGGGCGTAGAGGAATTCATAAGTCTGTTGAATACATTCAAGGCAACCCCATTTGTACGAGTGCTTTCAAAATAACGACCTCGTGTGACAGTAAATTACAACGTGTGGACGTTGGGGAATTAGTGGCAGAATCTCTAAAAGGGATTAAATGATGCAGTTTTCAATTGAAATTGTCATTTTGTGTAATCATTTACAATAGTCAGGCGGCAGACCTGAAAAAGACCTCTAGAAACCGATTTTGATAAACTTTTTGAGTAGAAGCTGCACACTGGTATCAAAATGTTCGTATGAACGTCAGGAATGTCATCTACCTTGTGTGCATCTTGGCATTTGTTGCGGGTGGCGGTGGGTGGAGGTCAAAGGTCACGCGGGTCATGCGTACAGCATCGTACTGTTTTGGTTATATTATCTCTTGAACTAATAGAGATATTACCCTCCAATTTGGGTCAGTCAGTTACTGAATTACCATATTATCATCCCTGTATTATGTGCATTTCGGCATTTAGTGCAGGAGGCGGTAGATGGAGGTCAAAGGTCACGCGGGTCATGCGCGCCGCATCGCACGGTTTTGACTATATCTCCTGAACAAATATAGATACTACCCTCTAGTTTGCTTGATTCAGTTATTGAAATATCATTCCATCACCTCTGTTTTGTGTGCATCTCGGTATTTGGTAAAGATGATGGTGGGCAGAGGTCAAAGTTCACCACGCGGGTCAAGCGCGCGGTGGCGTACTGATTTGGGTATATCTCCTGAACTAATAAAGATATTACCCTCCAGTTTGCATGATTCAGTCAAAGATTATTTCAGTTATTGAATTACCATTTCATCATACCTGTATTGTGTGCATTTCGGCATTTGGTGCAGGTGGCGGTAGATGGAGGTCAAAGGTCACGCGGGTCATGCGCGCCGCATCGCACTGTTTTGACTATATATCCTGAACTAATAGAGATATTACCCTCTAGTTTGCTTGATTCAGTTATTGAAATACCATTCCATCACCTCTGCTTTGTGTGCATCTCTATATTTGGTAAAGGTAGGCGGTAGGCGGAGGTCAAAGGTCACCACGCGGGTCAGGCGTGCGGTGGCGTACTGTTTTGGGTATATCTGCTGAATTAATGGAGGTATAAATCTCTATTTTGCTTATTTCAATTGTAGAAATACCATCCTATCACCTCTGTGTTGTGTGCATCTCGGAATTAGTAGGTCTATGTCATATTTCAAATATTTAAATCCCGCCTCAATAACCGACAATGCTACAATCAGTTGCCGCTTGCGTTTCAGCACGCCCCAATCCATCACGTGCGGCTGGTCAAAGGCTTATTACTGATCTGGAAACTTTCAGATATTTTGCCAAATTTTGGCATTTTTATTGAACTATTTACTAACGATTACAGTGGGGTGGGGGGATTGCAGTTCACTTTTTCAACACGATCCTGGGTGGTGGTGGTGCTCAGTCGGACTACAACTCGATGTAGGGAAGTTGTCTAAGCGTCTAAATATCTCTGAGTGTAAAGAGTGTTCGAGTGAAACAGTTCGACAGTGATTCAGACGTTTTTTGTTATCTTTACTTTTCCGTACGGATAGTGAGTTCATTATCTTTTGATAACTGTACTTAAGGGTATGGGTCAATCTGTTTATGTATATGTCCGTCCGTTTGATGTCTGTTCACTGAGCTATTAGCTATTAACAATTAATGAGCTATTGCAATTATTTGGTTTCGAAATTACTCGCCAATATAGACAGTTGTTGTAAGTGTAAGCGCTCTTTTAACATGTTTGTTTGCATCGGTGGGTTCATAGAGTAGCGTTAAAAATCCGCGCTGGTTTGAAAGATACTCCTGGGCATAGCTTTATAGGAGGCATCGATCAAAAGCACTGTGAACTTATAATACCCGAATCTCTTCAAATCCTACTAAAACCTATATGTAGGGAAGACGAACATGATGAGCTATCACGCGAGACGACAAAGGACGACTTGCATACCAAGATTCTTAGTATTTACCAAGACATTGTTTTTCTAGCATCTAGGGGTAAAAAATTTATGCCTAAACGTGTATGGTTTGCAATGACTGTACACCAAGAATCTCGATCCAAGGGTTTAGTGAATGTTCTATATAATGCTGACACTGTATGAGTTACGACAATTTTCGACGTGTTGACTATCATTGCTAATGGAATTTTGAAAAAGAGATGTGATTATAATTCGAACTTTTTTGATTCAACATTGACAGGTTACATTCGTTTCCCCAAATGACAACATTGATACAAATGAAGAAACCAAGGGGCAAGGGAAAGGGTTTAGCTTTAAACTGAGGTACAGAAAAGTGTTGGAGAAGATAGGTAACCTTATGTTACGAGTTGATAAAAAAAAAAAAGTCAACCATGCCCCTCTTTGGGAAAAGGGTAAACCCCCCTGGAAGGGTAAAACAAAAGCGGAACCAGTGTTTAACTCAATTTTATCCACCAGTACGACGGGTAGTGAGATAATTGCTCAAAAAAACTCTAAAGATTATAAAATGGGTTTTTACTCGATTTCAAGTTTTTATTTCTTTTTATGTAGTTTTGTTTATAATGCCTATTAAATGTGGCCCACCCTCAAAATACCAAAATGCAAAACCCAAGCAGGTATAGAATGGCAATTTAAAAACTGAATAAAAAAGAACTAGGGGTTAATTTTAATAGTTTAGGAATAAGTCAAACGGCGAAACTGCGCGCAGACCCGCGTGACCCTTTTACCCCATCCCCGCCGCCTGCACCAAATGCGAGATGACACAAACGGGATGATGTAATGGGAATTCTAACTTAACAAACAAACTTGAGGGTATTTTTTTATTATTCAGGAGATATACCAAAACATGCGATGCGGCGGCATGACCGCGTGACCCTTTTACCTCCTCCCCGCCGCCTGCCCAAATTTCCCAAAATGAACAAATGCAGGGTTGAGGGAAGGTAATTTAAAAACTTAAAACAAGCAAACTAGGGTATATCTTTATTAGTTAAGATATGCCCAAAAAAGTGCGAGCGGCCAGCCCGCGTGACCTTGACCCCCATCCACCGCCGCCGCCCAAATTCGAGTACACACCCAAAGCGAGATGATAGAATGGTTTTCTACAATGAATAAGCAAAGAGAGGGGAAAATTTTTATTTTTTCAGGGGATATAGCCGATAATGTGATACTGGCACGTGAAAACCCCGTGACTTTTGGGCCTCCGCTCACGCCACCCCAACAAATGCCGATGCACACAAAGGGAGAAAAAATTAGACGTCCATACGAAAATTTTATACCCGTGGGGTGCTTCTACCAAAAGTTTTTGCGATTTTTTTCCCCTTTCTGTCTGCCTCCCGACTACAAAGGGAACCCATTTTAGGACATTAAATCTACTAACGGTGATTAGTGAACCTAGTCGAATGTCAATGCGAGTTGTGTTGTCTGTAATTTAGTCGAAAGTATTGCGGTGTGAAAATCCCAGCATAAAGGGCAATACGAATCAGGAAACATAAAATAGTGAATGGATTTTTAAATCAAAACTGAAATCTTAAGTTATTTATTAAGATTTATTATACAGCTAAAATTGTGTATTTGAAACATGTTTCAAAATGAGTTAGGGATAAAAAAAAAAATAGTATGGAGTCGATGATATAAAGGTGTTTGGTTTGTTGGAGGCATAGATCATTTCTAGAAAGAGGTTGGCGAAAACATATTTGAATAAAGGAGGGATGTGGTTAAAAAATCGCAGATAAAAGCTAACTTAGACTGAGGGGATTGTAATGAAAGGTACGAACAGTATTACTCACAACTCACAAGAGATGATTTGTGAATAACTTGTCAGGAAATTAGTATGTATAGCGCGTTGTATCGTTAACAACTAAAACTACATAGGCCTAATACAGCAATATTTCATTTTGAAAGGGACCATTTTAGAGTAAGCGAGAGCAAGGAAGTATACGAACGCTGAGTTTGAGTTTCGTTAACTTCCTGACTTTTCCCCCACGAACTTTACATTTGAGAATCTAACAATGGAGTCACTTCCGTACGTTTGTCAACATCTATTCCTAGGTTCGAGTTCTGGACTGATGTTATCAACATCCAGACAGACACGCCCCACACAAAGAATACAATTCAATTAGAATTTCAACCCCAATGCATGCAGAGTACTCATTATGCAAATCAGTGCTCATTATTAGAGGGTGACACATATGTAAAACAAATAACATGTTTTTCTCTTATGATATGAAATGCAGTAATTTTCTATCTTTACTTTGTAGTAAAGCATGTTTTCTCACTCTAAACAAATTTAAAGCACGTTCTGTGAATAGTTCAACACTAAAGTAAAGTTAAAAGTCAAAAAGCAATTTTAAAATGGCACGTGAAATTGTTTTCACGCATATAAATGACATAACACACGCCAATCTCGTCTTTATAAACAAAAATCATTCAGTATAGGCCAACTTACTTCATATTCTTAAAACAACTCAAAGGATTATAAACAAAAAATTGCTGGACATTACACTGTTGAAATTAGTTAATAATACAGTGTAATAGCCAATTATTTTTCCTCTACTGTATTATCATGATATATTGTTTTAAACTGTGTTATAAACTCAAATGATCATTTTAGATTTACAACAATGAAACAAATAGTATCTGTAAATCATTAGAATAGAAATCAATAACAGTTTTGATAGCAGTTCTGGCCATAAAAATATCGTTTTGAAAATGGATTCAATATAACTCCTAAATGGCTTAACCTATTTCCCGGGTTATCAAAACCTATATTCTCAATCGACAAATTTCGCACCTATACAACGAATGTCGCTCGTAGCGACTTCCTCGAAATTTTGAATGCATGTTGTATCAGTCCTTGTTTTTTACATACATCACTCAACCTGTACGGTTTGTGACCTTGGTAGAACTCATGTTGTATCAGTCCTTGTTTTTTACATACATCACTCAACCTGTACGGTTTGTGACCTTGGTAGAACTCATGTTGTATCAGTCCTTGTTTTTTACATACATCACTCAACCTGTACGGTTTGTGACCTTGGTAGAACTACACAGAATCGATATTAACACCGTCAAACCCCGCATAGATTTCCTTCAAGTTTCACTTGGCTACTTCATACCTTGGCTATTAATTACATACTCGTAACGATTATTTAGGAAAAGGTGGCACGTATTATTTCATAATCTTTTAGAAACGCGTTGTTTATTCAGGGGTAGGCCCTAAGTCAACCTTCTATGATCAAAGCTCTGTGGACTCGATATAACCCATCACGACAATCTATTATAAGCGTATGAATACTATGTGCATGAATTTCTCAACTGCCAAAGTAGTTAACTTGCAAACTTTGAACATTTAATGGGTTCGAGAAACTCGTCTAACAGATTGTCGTTTATGTATAAGCTTCTTTATAAGTCTAGAAACTTTTCCTCGAGTTATTGCTACAGGAAAATAATTGTGTTTTATAATTAAACAGATAAGTTTTTGAAATAGGACGAATATGTATCAAAGTACACTTTATTGAGCATCTAAATAGCTCTTTCAAAGTATGCGGAGCCGGTAGTTGAAGGAAAAAAAATTGAATATTTTAATTATATGTCTCTCATTATCATTGTATAAGAACACACATCAATAATTATTTCGTTGTTTAGTGTGTTTGGTGCGGACGTAATAAATATTCTCTCTAGTCCTTTTATTTTTATAACCAGTTGTGTATTTATTTATTTATTTATTTATTTATTTATTTATTTAAAGAATTACTTAAGCTAAGTAGTAATTTCAAGCATTACTATTTAAAATTCTCGTAAACTAGCGGGCGTGGTGAAACAAGTGGTACTTAATCCAAAATTGAGTATTACAAAGCTGTAAAGTTGATATTTGAGGTAAAGGGGTTCAAATTAATATGTTGATACCATTTTTAGGCGAAACAGTAATAACTTCAAAACAACTCATGTCTTTCCCGAATCCAACTATCGGTTTTTTTGTAAACTGAACGATTAGGTAAGCGAAGATAAATATATTACTTATAAAGACATTCGCATTTGTAATCATTCGCAAGTAATTGTTGATTTCACTTCTTCACACTTAGAATTGTTGAACCTCCTTTAATCTCGGGTGATGTAATATTTCAGGATGTACATTTGATTTAGCTTATTAGCTAGCACAACAGGTGTTGTCTGTGCAACAGATGCGTCGTACTGGATGACCGCCTATGCATCGATCCTACTGAAATGTGCACTTCAACACACTGCCGTAGCGAATCTTGATATTCAACAAGACCTAATTATACAATATCCCGCCGTAGATTATTCAACGTGCTCTGCGTAAGCTTAAGCTCACGGTGTTCTGGCTTTTAATCTTATTTAACTGTAAAGTTATTCCTGACGAACCACTCTAACTCCAATGCTGAGCAGAGCTGAGACAGTGCATAGCAAGACAACTAACAGATACACGATTTCACCCTCTTATGTTGCTCACTATACATGGGAGAACATCAACTCGAACCAACAAGGAAAATCCCTTAGACGTAAAAACATAAATTCGTGTTACTATTCTCAAGAATAAACTTTGAATGAATTGGGTTATGAGGACGCACTTTTCTGTCCGGCATCAGTCCATACGTGCGTGTCACGTCTCACGATGAGCACCGAACATGACCTCCGTTCAACCCCTTCAACCAAGATAATACAGAATGTCTAGGTGACTCTGTGGTAAGGCGGGCGGGATAAACCCACTCAAAGCGGGAAATCTTTGGAACCGGCGCCTCCACCAAATACAGTTTAACGTTGAAAATGTATTTCATACACAATGGTAGGCTGTGCTCTATTATTTGTCTGATACCGTACCCGTACTAATTCAAACAGGCCTAGCCAACATTAATTCTTTGTAATAACAAGAGCATCGATATCGCATAAGGTTTGGGTTAGTTTCTAAACCATTCGTTACAAAACACGTAGACCAACAAATATATTTTTAAATGAAAAATTTGGTGAAAACTACTATAACAGAATCGTTTTATAGTTAATCGTTAAGTTTTACCAAGTAACGAGTTTATGGTTTAGTTTTAAAATAGAATAATAGTTGCTAATCTGTTGCAGGGCACGTGGCTATACATTATACCGTGATTGCGTGCCATGTTAGATTCCCACAGGGCATGGTCTATGCGTGGGGAGTACAGGGCATGCATAATACATGGCACATACCTACCATGGCGCTGGGAAACTCATTACTGACCAGATTAGACGTGGCGGCAAGAGGGTAATCTATGAAGTTGTAAAAATGCTGCAGTATGGTGGTAGAGAGTTTGTGCTGTTATTTATATATATTTTTTCGTTTAATCGATATTAGCAACGGGGTGTTTTTTTTAAAGTTTAAAGATGGAGTTTTTACATTTACCCGCACACAACCCCAATGTATTTAAAAAAGAGCCTTCACCGTCATTACAAAATGTGAACGGCTGGTTAAAAAAATGTAAATTTAATACATTTTCGATCATCATTTGACCAAAGTAACATTACATTTGTTAATTTAGTTACTAAAAATATGCTTACAAATGTCACCAAAACGACTGCGATTGAAAATATGGGTGAGGGTAGGGGGCACCGTTTAACCGCTTCGTCGAACTACGTTTAGCTACTTTACTATGCCGTGTTCATGAAAATAAACCATTTTGGTTCATTGAATACGATAACCCACAAAAATATCAATATCCTTTATTTCTACCGTCTATCCTTAAATCCCAGGCCTATATTCCCCAAATTTCATCTAATGCTGTCACAATCTCATCTACATTTTCAGCGATGTTTGTGATTTTTCTCACTCGAAACGAAGGGATGGTGTGAAAACCTCGTTCCCGGTGCCAGTTGTTTTTCAATCTCGCGGTCTCCGTACCATTCAACTACCCTGCGCGTATGGCCTTGTACATGCTGTTCGTGAATGTCATGAGGAACATTTGCAAGTACAGTCTCTTTTCGTGAGGAATACAACAATAATAATAACTGAAATCTAAGTAAAAACGCCACATCGTGTGGGGTCAATGTAAATCTACAATTGTTAAAAAATTATGAATGTAAATATAATGAAATTAGTTAATCATTAAAATATCCAAGTAATGCAAATGAAGTATATTGACGTCACCATGTATAAAGAAACCAACACGGCATGAAGCAGCTGAATAATCAAGATTAGCTTTATGGTGGTTGTAGAGCATGCATGGAAGTGCAAATACAGGGTATAATAAAGTGGGGATGATGTGGTATATGGTATGTGCTGTTGTAAGAATAACACACTCGATTTGATTCTAACTAAACACGCCTCTATATTCACATTGCTGAACGCAATTGATTCTTTTTACTGTATCACTGTATGTAGTTTGACCTTAAGAAGTATTTGCTAGAAAAATCTTTTTATTCTCTAGACGAATTCCTAAATCCCTCCACTTAAGAGTTTTACCATATTGAAATTTATAATTGTTATTGTATTCTTTTGAATTTGTATTTGTTATCTGTTAGTTGTTATTTGTGATATGTAACGGTTAGGCATATGTATGTATATCCGATATGTGTACCATGTACATGTCCATGGATTCAATAAATAAATAAATGCATTTACCCAACTCTTTCTTGTTGTTCTGAGATTATATTATACATGGTGTATTTTGTATCCCTCGTCAAATCAGGATTTAAAAAAATCCTTGATCAAGTAATGATATTGATAGGAACTATGATAAAATTGCAAAACTGTTATTATTTTAATTTTCCATATCCTGCAACTATTGTGTAACTTATCACAATACGATTGATATTGTGATTATTGATTAGATATAAAGAGACCAGGAAGTATAACAAGTGATTAGGGACCAGTACCATAATACGGGACATACATACAAATAGATTCCTTCCTAATCCTATACATATCGTATATATATGGAATAGCAGGCATATTCGTATAACTACCACAGAAGATTACGTGATTACATTTTGTGAATACATTATATAACTAATGTAATACAAGCTCATTATTCAAGACACTATTGTCCTTACTGCAAGCAAATATCAATGATATTAGGAAGCAAAGATGCCCTATGCATCACTTTTCTGTCCGTCGTCGGGCTGTGCGTGTGTCGCGTCTCACGATGAAAACCGAACATGACCTCCTTATGACATGCGTTTCACATCGTACCTCGGGAACATGGCTGTCCTACTTTTAAAAATATATTTTCAAACCCGGCACCTCCACCAAAAGCTATCATCGCACGGACGAGGTTCTGTTTGTGTCCACATATTCGACAATGCAATGCACACACGAAACACAAATATAAATCAATAGCAATGTATCTGCTGTAGAACGAACGAATGAACCCATGGCTCTATACCAAAGAATATACGCAACAATATAAAAGCTTGCATGTCTGATTAGTGATTGCATAATTATGTTGCACATCCATCTGATAGAAATCATATCGCCATTGGAGCAGATAAATGCAAAAGCTACCGATATATTATTCCAGTCATATCAAAACATCGGTATCGGTGGTGATAATATAAAGTACCACTTTACACTTTATACACGTGATTTCTGTAACACGTTGGGACAATACGACAACCCCTTACAAGAAAATCTAAGTGATATTCTCGATGTAACCACTTTACACTTTATACACGTGATTTCTGTAACACTTGGGACAATACGACAACCCCTTACAAGAAAATCTAAGTGATATTCTCGATGTAACCACTTTACACTTTATACACGTGATTTCTGTAACACGTTGGGACAATACGACAACCCCTTACAAGAAAATCTAAGTGATATTCTCGATGTAACCACTTTACACTTTATACACGTGATTTCTGTAACACGTTGGGACAATACGACAACCCCTTACAAGAAAATCTAAGTGATATTCTCGATGTAACAGAATTAATGAAATACAAATAAGTGAGAACTTTACATGTGTTGATGTGGCAAGTGATATTCTAGGTTGACATAATTTATTCCATTATTTGAAATGAGTATTTAGTAATGAAATAATAAGTTTGTAGAAGGAAAATTACGAGTCATGTAAAAAGGTAAATTTAACACAAGAACTCATTGCAATTTACATGGCAGAAAAACATGATCGAGGTTTAATAAGGTGTATTTCGGTTATTCAAAATTATGGATCCAATTTAGAAAACATGAAATCATGCATGTTTACAAAATGTAATTACTAAAAGTTTATTGGATGAGCGTAGCGAAGATTCCATTTCACTACACCGGAGGAAAAAATCCGGAAAGTTTTTTTTTCTTCTTTTTTCTTTTTTTTGTTGTATTTTTGTGTGTTTGTTAACACGATTCCGGCTAAACCGATACTCCGATTGCGATGAAATTTAATGGAGGCCTTCGAAATCTCTGAACTTAGAACTGCCACGTTTTTGAGCGCAATCGGGAAATTTTTTCTTATAAAAAACGCAATTTTACGATTTTTTTCGATTTTTTTTTAAATTTCTTCGACTTATAACACCTACACGCTTTACCCGATTGTAATGATTTTCACAGAACCTTAATTTTATGAATTAAGATATTCGTGTGAAATTTGAGCGTAATCGAAAAATTATTTCTCATGAAAATCGAAATTTTACGGGTTTTTTCTTTTTTAAAACAATTCTTTGACTTATAACACCTACATGCTTTATCCTATTCTAATGATTTTTTCACAGAACCTTAATTTTATGAATTAATATACTCGTGTTAAATTTGTGCGCAATCAAATAATTATTTCTTATGAAAATTGCAATTTTACGATTTTTTTTAAAAATTACGATTTATTAAAAAAATTAAGTTAATTTTTTATTTTATTTAATTTTATTAAAAAAAATTTCCACTAGGTATTAATTTTTTCACAGAACAACAGAAAATCCGCGTAACACATGGCAGCTCAATGCACCAATTACGCTCATCCAACAACGCGGCGGGACTTAAGTGTTTTCCTAGTTGAGGAAAAAACAATAACAAAACAGCATCAATCCAAATTAAAATCACAATTTTTATTAAAATAGATACATCTTCCAGGATTAAACGATCACTTCGTGAGTGAATGGATACGATAGCTTTCATGAATGGAGAGACCAACACGCCAGTCAAATCATCGACAAGCTCGCAGTCAAACAAAACGCAACCGTCCGCTTACAATAATACGATTGGAAATATTCGTGCATCAGTGGACAAGAACGTGGCATGTTATACCTGGTAAGAAGCGTGGGAATACGTGTGTGGCGCAGAGAGGGGCACACGTAGTGTATAACAGTGCTTGTTTATAGGCTGGTGTGTTATTTTGTGTCGAGTGTATGTTATTCATAGCGGGTGACGTCACGTCACGGCATCGGCACGCGAGCCTGTTCGTGAGGTCGTCTGTTTGATCCCAGCCACCAGAAAGCGTGACTCAAAGTGAATTCTAAGGTATCCTCGGTCAAAAGACCCCTCGAACATTCTATCCACAGCTATATAAGTTACCACTGGACAGATTTAGTAAAATATATTTATTCGCAGTATAGAAAATAGAGTCTTAGTTTTGAATTATGTGCGTAAAGATAATCCGTTTAACTCGTACCCCAAACAAAGCAACAAAATGTCTCAGAGGCAGAGAACAATAGAAAACTTGGATTTTATTTATTGCCCTGACGAGAAATCCCAAGAGGAAGAAACGTATTTTGGAGAATATAATCGTGCACTACAGTAATCAGGTCAACAAAACGAAAAGATTATAAATTGATATGACATGTTAATGTAATCATTGAGAGTAATATCGTTAACAAGTACGATTAATTGTGATTAGTACTAGAATTCATGTATAGTTATGAAAATAGGGATTTATGTGAGATTCGTATGTTTTACGTTCTAGCCTCATGCGCAAATGTGACTCAAGTAGGCCTATACATTTTCATACATTCTTTTTTATGAATTATTTTGCACCTTTAAAGGAGCGAAGCTCCGTTATTTACCACTTTCTGTTAGTCCGTCTGTCTCTGCGTGCCACGTGTCACGATAAAAACCGAACACAACCTTCGATTGATAAGTGACTTTATGTAGACATTACACTTTCACAGGGATGATACAGAATTATTTTGGTGTGTCTGGGGGTTAGAGAAAGCTTGAACTTTTCCATACCCGGCACCTCCACCATTATACTAGAACGCGGAGGCAAGCAAGGTGAATAACGGAAATATTGCTCCCAATTTTGGGTACCACACCCGTGGTTGTCTTCAAACGTCATCAGTCATCACCCAACACAATCAATCTCAGTGGAAGCTCTTACTGTTCTTCTTCATATCGCCTACCTTTGATTTGGTACGCCCCCTTCACAATCGATCAGAGTGTACGCGCCTAACCTGTGTTCATAACCCCGATAACGTTCTATCTACTTCATTCAGTCCAGTTTGATGACATCTCGCTTGAAGACGTCAGATGTCGTGCAGTACGTCTGTTTGAAAAGAAGACAACAAAACATCGCAATTAATTCTCTTCTCGAGCTCGCGAGCTCGGGGACTCCCGCGAGCGCAACGAGTCACGCGTCTTGTGTAAAGCACCAGAGTCGTCTTGCGCGGACATATATTAAACCCTTATTCCCTGCGGGGTAAAGCACAAGAGCCAGACCCAATAATGAAGCTAGAATCTGGTTCACTGGAAAACTCCCTCCGGAAATTGATCCGAGTAAGAATAATAGGCCATTTTATCAGATTTAGTCTGGCGTGGACACATTTGGTAGGAAAACCACTGTCTCTGCTCATTTAGACTAATCATGTCAAATGCTAAACGATATTGACCTTTAAAGTGCAGAGTTCACGAAATGTTGTCGAAGTCACCGTTTCACAAACTTGGCTGGACCATTAACGAAATGAAAACGAAATGACATAGTTGATGTGCTCATTAAAACGATTTATATAATAAGCCTGTGACAGCTGCTTCATCCATCACAATTTGACTTACCCTACCTTGCACATAATCAATACAGATGGTTTCCTTAAAGATATTGTTAAAACTATAAGACGACTAAATGCAACGATGTGATCCCAAATTTCGAGTTACACACCTTCTATTGTGTCAAAAATATACTTTTTAAAACTTAAATAGCAACAGCGAAATCGCACGATTAAAGAAACTATTGATCAGATATCATTATTTTATCGACAACTGTATTCCCTTTATGGAACAACTAATAAGATCCGATTACAGAATACAGTCGCTTCACGCTTTCAAGTTGTGCGGTGTTGAATTCAGACAAAACAATGGAATTGTGCCAAGTTAAACGCTTTTTGCCACCATCACCGAATAGTAATTGCAATATTATCCTTGTCTGTGGTACTAGAAGGGGTATTAATGCGACGGGCCTGGAGCTAGGGTGGAGAGAAACATGTCCCGGAGGGGACCTTTAGCATGAGGTATGCATGCACCAAGTTGGTTTAAATCGCCTATTTAAACGGGGTTGCTACAGTTTGGGTGTGGCATGAGTTGGTGTCCACGTCGCATTCTCTTGGAAAGAGTCAAAGTCAGAAATACTGAGCGATTGTTAGTAAGGGACAAACTAGGAGATGTCTAGGATGGGTGGCATGCACCCTGCGCAGGAACCAGGTAAAGGGGTTGGAAGGGCGACGGGGCGCCATTTCCTTTGTGAATCAGTTTTCATAGCTGAATATTATTTATGTTAGATACATAAATAGAAAGGTATTTTCAGGGCAACGACGACGAAGATGACGACGACGATATATGTATTTATGTTTCATTATTGTATTAGAAATAACTAAAATCTATTTAAAGTGGTTGTGAGAATGGTAAATTAAATCGTAACTTAAGGTAATGTGTGAAAATAATAAACGAAATTGGATCATATACATGTGCACGATCGTTTTCATTGCGGCAACCGGTTACCTCACACCAGTATACAACCCACAAAGTCTGTTGTAGAGTTTCAACCAGGCTCGGTTATGGCGTTCCCTTCTTCCCGCGTTACTACATTCATTTAATGCGACGTGTCAAGCAACGCCGGCAGCCATTATTCCACTGTCATAACTTGTAAATGTGTTCCGGAGAAGAAGATTAGTGACAAGGAGCTCTAAAGATAGAAGAGGAAAGATAAAATATTTACTGCAAATAGATATTACCTCTAAAGCCTCAAAGATATTTCAGTCTGAAATTTAACCACAATGACATGTGTAGGTTTTTGACGCCACGTTGAATACAAAACAGGCTTTATACTGGTTTAATAACATATGACATTGTGCATATTCATACTTACTTTGAGGCTTATATTTCCAATTAACTGTGGTTGGTTGGTTTTGGTTGATTGACTGTTTGATTTGGTTTGTGGGTTCAAGAAAATTATGTTGGTTTTCCTTGGTTTGTCTCCAATGGTTTCGGAATAATTGGAATTATTATTATTTATTATTTATTATCAACAGGGTTGTACCCCACAAGTGTGATATAATATATCTTAAGTCTAAATCACCATAATGGAATATATAAAAAAGTAGTACAAAATAATAAAATACAGTTCACACAATAAGAAAGTGAAAGGCCCTGTAAACTTACTGCTTGACATATGATTATGTTTGTGACGTGTGAATGTGGGTGTATGATGTGAGTGTATGGGTGCAGTGCGATTGGAAATGTTAAGTGTGTGTGTGTGTGTGTGTCGGTGTGAATGTGAATGTGATTATGCGTATGTGTATGTGCGCGTGTGTCAAAACATGGGTTATGCAGTTGTTAACCATTTACTTGATTGCAAATTAAGCCTATCTTAAATATATTGTTAATTGTAGTTTTTAAACAGTTTAATTCTAAGTGGTGAATGTCAATGTCTTCGTTTTTCCTCAATATTGAGTTGTAAGTACTCTGAAGCCTAATCAAGCACGAGTATTTATATAAATCTCTTCTACACTTAGGTATTTTGAAAAGGTCACGATTGCGAGTATTTTTAATGGGTACGCGGAAACCAAGTTCACTGATGATGTTGATATCGACCACACTGTGAATGATTTAATTGAATCGTACAATATAGCGATTGTCTATTCCTGAGATAACTGATATCTCCATCCTTTGTAAAATCATCGGGGAAGGCAAGAACACAATAACACGGAATAAAAGAATGCACACTTCGTGACTACAATTTATTTGTTTGCCTGACTTGCTTGCAGAATGAACGTTGATTCGATTGTGGACGGAGTTCGATCATTTCATGGCTGAAATAGCTATTTTTACAATATACATAATGGTGCACGGAATACTGATCAGTGATCATCAATGTTTCTACTCGGAAAGAATAAGCAAGACTATAGCAAATATGAGCTTTCAAATAAAAATTATACAACTGATTCTTGCTTTATAATTTTCATACAGAAAAAAGTAAATAAGCAAACTAATGAATGATTGAGGCAGATTTCCCACGATAAAACGTTCATTTGTCTTGGTCAATGTTGTTAAACTTCTCTATCTGATACGATTTGACCAGTCGGGAAACAATCCCGTAGGTAGAATTAATAATATTTAAAATCATCCGGAAATAACGAAATCTACATTCCCGGGTTCAGCCCCTGGTAAAGTTAAATTTTGGAATTTCTGGATTATGTATTAAATGTTGTCATGACAAGTGTAAAATTCAGCTCTTATCGTGTTAAAACTAATATTTTGTCCGGCCTATTAAAACCTTATGATGTCATGGTGTGAGTTTTTCTCCAATACTTCCAAGTTTTGGATTAGGCTGTTCTTGCCTTTAAAAGTTTTCGAATAAATTGATATGGTTGGTTTAAAGAAAGAAATAAGTATATAGAAGAATTAACCTAAAACAATATTGTATCGTTACGCGAATAGACCCCTCGAATGGCGGCAGCTATCCCAGTGGACTACTCGAGCAATGCGTAGGATTTGCCTCACGACTGTTTATAGATATAGGCCCAGGAAAACGTAAGTATTACAGTGCAATGGCCTCCGACTCTGCGCGCAATAAGTTTCCGCGAACGGCCGCTTTGGAGTGCTAGGGCCTTGAATAATCTAGTAGGAAAGTGGAAAATTAAAAATTTACACCAATGCGAATACTCGAATCTACATTCGCTTCACTTCACTAGTACAATACGAAAGTCATTAAGCTGTAAAACCATCGCCTCGCGGTGTGTCAAGCGCTTCATTATGTGTACTTGCTAGTTGATAATTAAACTGAATTGTTCTTAACAAACAGACTTTATAGATCTATTTCACTCGTGCCTACGATGAGACGACAGCAGCTAACATTGTGTTATATAGAGGGGGGGGGGGGGAATTAGGAGTAATGAGTAGGTAGGTTTAAGGTAAGTTTAAGTATAAGTTTAGAAATGGGATTTAACTAGTCATATTAATTATTTGATAGTTAAATTACAATTTCTTTTTTGTTCAATTAATTAACCCTGTTTGAGCAAATATTGCACAAAGTCACAATGTGGCAGACGAACCTATTTGTTATTTTTTCTCTCACCTGCACAATAATTTATAAATACTGCATTAATATATTATTATTTTGGCAATTCCACATAAATCACAATTACGCCATGTTCGTGCAAAGACAACATTCATTGCAAGAATCGATGTTTTGTCTCTCTAATGTCTGCTTTCTGCTCCTCCTTGAAAGGTAACTGCATTACGTCGTAAACTACGGACCATCTCATTCCAGCTATTGACTTATCGTTAGTTTCGTTTGGCCGATTTGTCTTCAAAACAGGAGAAAAATCTTTAAATTCTCATTGTTACACAGACAAAAGAAAAAAATATATTATTGGTGGATGGGATTGAGATCAAATTTGGAAAGGGGTTTTTTTGGGGGAAGAAACTTTCCGAAACTCTCCGACACCCATTTACTCTCCGATTCTCACAAATACTATAAGATACTCATACACACCGAGTATCTCTGAAACCTACATATACTCTTCAGTAAATGTAGATAATCTACGACATCACAAATATTCTCTAAACTGGAAAATACTTTCCAATATCAACAGATACTCTCTGATGCTGAAAGATACTCGATCTGATATCCAAAGATATGCTTTGATACCCCCATATACTCTCCAATACTGGAGAATACTCTTCGATACTTACAGATACTCTACGATATTACAGATAGGACTAGTTTTGACAGTCGGGTCGGATTCGAGTACTTAACTGCTTCGGGTTTTCGGCTCGGGTAGGGGAAAAGAGGGGCGTTATGTTCGAATGGATATGCACTTTTCTTGAGAAGAATCTCACATTATAGTTTTCCTCCCAATTTAGTTTTGTTGTCAGGATTTTCATTGAATGGCATTTTGTATACAGGATATAAATAAAAATATATCTGGACCGGCACCTCCACCATCACCCAAAAATATATTTTTTAGTTTCCCGAAAATCGGGGATCTGTTTTTGATATTCGAATCGGTCCCCAAATACACGACCCGACCCAAATTTTCGACTACCCGCTCACCACTACTTACTGAACTCTACGATACTCTCTGATACTCACCGATTTTTACAGATTTTCTCCGATACTAAGATATTCTACGATATTCACAAATACTCTCCGTTACCCACATTTATTCTCCAATACTGAAATATACTCTGATATCACATAATATACTCTTCGAGCGCTCTCTAGAATCTTCATTCAGATTGAAAACACTGTTATGAAAGTTTTGTGAAACTACTTCGTTGCAGAAGTATCCACTGCGCCACCTGACGCAGTACTTTAGCAGAAGTATAACAATGCTAGTTCCACTGCGCCACCTGACGCAGTACTTTAAGGATTTATCATAATAATATCGTGTCACGCTGTTTTCCAACACCTTCATTAAACAATTTTAACGAGTTAAAAACCACAGGGATTAACTCCAATTCAAACTGTTCGGGTACTCTCTTAGTTGGAAACTGAAATTAATTTGTTTTAGTTTATACGTGATGGAGCTTTATTCTTATGTAGACTTGTATATGTAAATTCATAACTGCATAATTTCTGTAAATAAAATATAAAGTGTTTCCACTTGTAGTTGTATTCGTGTATTTACAGGGCAAAGTTAGAAAATCAAATCATATGGACGATTAACCTTTTTTGCTAAGAAGTTTTTAATTAAACAAAAATCAGTGAAGCAAATTACTTTCGTATATGGTTTTCTGAGAATGCTTATTAGGGAGCAAACAAGGATGGTACAGAAAATTTCTGGCAACCCTGAGAGTCAGAGGGTCAGAGGGTCAGGGGGAAGGGGCTAGCGGCTCCTACAGGGGGGAACCATGAACCCGGCACCTCCACCAAGCTCCAAAAATATAGTTGTATGATAATGGTAGGCTTTGTTCCCTATTTTGTTTCTAGTAACTATGTGCAATAAAGTTAATGAATGCACCATTGATATAATTTCGTTTCTATCAATAGTGATATCCTTTGTCGATTATTTTTACGTGGCGTAAGACTTGTGTCGACATAAGACTTTCGAAGCAGTTAATATTATAAGATTTGTTTTAGTTCCATTGCATCCCTCCGACTCTTGTAGTTTTAATCCTCATTTGTTCTAATTTTGAATGCAACGGTTCTACATCTCTTGAAGAGTTCCAACGGGGGAAAAAATAAAAAATTTGGGTGCGTAATTGTACCCGTACATGTTTTATACTGTTTTCGTTCATGAAAAGTAGTAATATTACTAATAATCTCACAGGTCCCAACTTAAACAGCTTCTTGTCACAACTCTCTACGTGGTTTTATGGCACCATTTAAACCATTTAAAATGGTTTACTTATGATTACTGTGACACCGATAACAATATTTCTGGCAAAGTGAAAAGAGAGGCTTTTTGGTTGATTTGAGTTTTCCCCCTAGAATGTGCAAAGTAGTTCCAACTACTAAATAAAGTCTCTACTTTAGTTTTACATTATAAGTGCATTTATCGATTCCAGAGCCGTCGAGTCTTACGTTAAGGCTAGTGTTCCAGGGAGTGGACGAACACGTATAAGTGGTGCTTGGGCTAAGTGCTCTCACATGCGTGGTGTACTATCATTAGTCCATCACTATTCTCCGTCGGTGCCTTGCTTCTTCTCAGGGCAAGCACCTAGCACAGAGTCTGATAAACCACAATCTCAATTTCAAATTCCCTCAATTTCATTCATCTTTAATTAGTTTGAGAGTGTGATAATGAACGTGTTATACTCGAAGCAAGAGAGAGGGTGAGCAAACATCGCCCCTCGTATCACGTACCAGCATATTTAGATGTAAAGCAGCGGTGCTGTCTTGATGGCATCATTGTGCTAAACAAACGTATACTTGTGAGCAAGATTGGCTGTTTCTAATTCAGATTACAAATTGGCCTATGTCAAGTCTCATCATATGCAAGAACTAAAACTGAATTTTCTTAAAGTTATAATTTCCTATTGATGTGAGTTTTAAAAGATACCGTAAAAGAGGATGACACAATAATTTAATATAATAATTTATGAAATGTTTTATTAAAATAAAACATACATCGTCTGCTTTTAAGTTAAAAACGTTTTGATTTTTGAATTAGAGAAAAAGACATCAATTTGACTAGAAACAAGATTCACCAGTTTTTTTTTTTGTTTTTGGGTGCGAATGTTTGTTAATTCTGTTTCCCGGAAAAGAGCTATAGTACGACTTTGATGAAAGTCTCAGGGAACAGATGATATCACCTGTCCGTCTGTGTTCAAGTGTAATCTCGTTTAGTGTGTTCGTCTATTTGGTTGTTTGTGTTACTGTTTGAATTCTACTGTACGAACTGCCACGCCACTTTGATGCAAATTTTAGGGAACCTTCGAAATCTCTAACGTTTGACCTGAGAGATTTGAGAGAACAACCAAACCAAAGAAACATGTTTCATGAACTTTTATTTTTCCACATTGACGAGCGATTTATTAAGTATTGTACAAAATATTACAACAAACTAAATAATATTAATACAATATTGTATTTAGAATTTGGCTTGCTAGAGACACCACAACACTATTTTGCTATGTTTACCAAACCATTGTTGAGCCATTAGTTTTTATAAGGTTTGTATCGTTGTTGGGTTGAGTTTAGTTGGGTTTAGTAGCGAGTTAGTTAATTCAACCTTGCAATTGGAAACGGTAAGTGGTGATATATGAGGATGAACGCCCGTACTTCTTGGCACCCACGTCTCTTGGAGTCGCACGCCTCGTGGGAGTCACCACTCCATTACACAGCCAGCTTTCTCTTTGGTATTTTCTAAAATAGCGCCGACTGGAATAACGTCGACCACCTCGTTTGAACAGGCCTTGCACAACGAAAGGTTAGGAGGAACAAAGAAAGTACACTATACACGAGGTGGTCGACGTTGTTCCAGTCGACGCTATTCAGGCGACTCCTATCAGAACTCGACGAAAAAGAAACTATGGGGGGGGGGGGGCGTAGTGAGAAGGGCTCTATAAACCACCATACTTCAACGTGACTATAAATAACGTTAGCGAAGCCTTAGTAAACACAGCTTTCAAAAGAAGACAACTCATTAAAATCCTATGGTTTGCAAGCCTACCTTTCATGCGATGTTGTACGGTTAATAATTCACACAAGCGACTTATAACCATAACTTTAAGTCTATTATTACGTAGCATACGGGTTCGATTCTCATTATCTAAATCCAAATTTTTCCAAAGGTTTATTCGGTCATGTAAGAAAAGATACATCATTACCAAAGTTAATTCTCACAAACACAGCAGTTTTAATTTCATTTTTAAATTCACATGATTTCGGGGGAAAAATATAGTGAAAAGTTTTCAACCAAATTTTGGAAGGACTTTATGAGTCTTATTAGAATGGGCGTGTTCTACATAATATGTTATCTGGTAGACCTAAGGATTGTGTAACGATGCTCAAATTAGGGAAATATAATAAATCAAATTAGGTTCAGGTTCGAGACAAACTTCTGGTAAGTTTGGGCTCGAGGGTCCACCACCCTTTTGATAGTTAGTAAATAGCGGTTTGCTCGGCAAAAAGCATCCCACGTATATACAATTTTGCAAACTTGTCAATAAAGCATACATGGACGTTCCAACAGTCATAGATTTTCAAAATTTTGACTTGATCAGCCAGAAAAAATTCACGAATATAGTCAATTTTGGACTTTTTAACAAAATTGAAATTCGTGAAATCTAATTTATTTTTTATAACTTATTTCAAAACACATTTTAGGAATTTGTTACTATAGAAACCTTATTTTCACTTTCTTGAGATATGTTCAAAATTTCTAACAACTGTGATGTCATTCAGCCGAGCAAACAGAAAATTGCCTAAAAAGGGGTGGTGAACGCTCTTAATAAAAACAATCGTAATTGATTATGTTATAATATAATATAGTTTCACAATGTCGGTGGTATTGTAATTTATCAAACAGTTTTTTTCTGAAGGGATTAAATAATTTTTATTGTATACTTAGGCATTGATTTATTTTAGCGCTTCATAACGAAGTAATAAGTTAGGTAATCCGCGAATAAATACAACATAATCTAACTCGTACTTAGAGCTGACCCACTCATTTACGAGAACTGATCTTCAGTGGGGCTATATAAGCGGCACCCGCGAGCAGGTGACAACAGTGATTTCATGTTCGGCGCGTTCCTTGTCCTGCAGCCATAAATCATTATTCATTACAATTCTTCATACAACATGATGGACATCTGCACGCCAACATCATATCACATTGTCAATATATTTTATCATAGATCAATTCAGAAAATGCGTAGTTATTTTGGTGTTTTTGACCATTTTGACAGATTCGAAATTCTAGAAAACTGAATTTTTTATTTTTATTTTCTATAATCAATTATTGGAAAAGTGCTATGGATGCCTTCATAATTAATTTTTACACAATAATATAAAATCACAAATAGATACGTTTAAAATTGATAGAGAAATTTGAAAGCGCGTATGAGCATGCCTTCTCTTAGCTGTTTTTATAAGAAATCGAGGAATTGACATTTCGTTCGACATACGTGTCATAACAATTTGATTCTCAAAACACATATATGATTTGGAAAGCAAACCATATACTTATCTATGGTTCTTACAATGGCTGGGGTTGTTCAGGTTTAAATGTGACCACGGCGAGGCCAAATCAAATCTACTACTACGAACTGAATAGGTATATGTCTCTACTCGTCAACATTCCTGTATCGAGCTAGCAGAGCTTGTATGTCGCAATGTACACCCTTGTTCAAACTATTGTGCTAAAACAAACGGGGACAAACGCAAGCAATCGAATTACCTTCTTCAATTTATACTGTACGTATTTTTCTATTGGTTTACATTCACCGGCATAAATCAATAGGGCCTAACCGAGCAGAAAACAAAATATTTACTTTAATAACAACTCTTCTATGATTATCTTTTTATTTACCAGTAGCAAACGAATCTATGAATCTATAGACACAATACGTACGAATCTATGAATCTATAGACACAATACGTAGATGACAAACTTTGATCAATAACCATATTATTGAACAACACGTTTATTTTGATAGGATAACGAGGGTTCCTGCGTGCGTGCATGTCGGCATATGAACAAGAACAGCTGATGACAGATTTGTGAGTGAGCCTATTAATGATTTTATTATTGTACGTTGTATGTCAGTTTTGAGATATTTTTAGCTTTATATGTGTGCATGAACAGTATTATGAAAATAATATGATACTCAAGTGTCGTACTAACACTTAATTGTATGATACTCAAGTGTCGTACTACCACTTAATTGTATGATACTCAAGTGTCGTACTACCACTTAATTATATGATACTCAAGTGTCGTACTAACACTTAATTGGGGGTTTATATACCTAACAAATTGACGAAAGAAATTTAATAGTCACATTTTACACTGTTTATTTGCTGGGAATTTCCATATACTTATCTCATTTACTAAAGCAAAGTTAATAGGTATAATTGACTATGCTCTCAATGCCACTGAAAAGCGTTACAAGTACATTGGAAATTGGAATCGCAAGTGGATGGATTTGTTGATTTGCTTCTATGAACACCGAGTCATGATAGATAATAATATCTCCACACGTTTTATATAAGACTTGATGTTTTCAACATTCTAAGAAAACATTAAATACGCATTAAGTAAGAATCAATATCACTTACGTAAGGTATTATTCAATTCTAATTCATCACCTTGCTTCAAAAGCACGCAAGAAGCACAATTGGCTATACAGTGCTACCGGTGTGTATTATGTTACATGTGCATTAAACTAATTATTTTACATATAGTTTGTAAATCAGTTTTTATAACTGAATAGGATAAGATCTAGTTAAATAATTAAAATATAATAAATAAAACACCTTTGGCTGAATGAATAACTTTGCACACTGTACAAAAAAATACACAGTGACTCAAATAAAATTTCAATTTTGGAGCTTTTCGTCTTTAAAAACATGTTAATTACGAATTTTTGTATTATTATTTAATTTATACTTATTTCGGTTTAGGTTGTAATTCAATTTTGGCCATTTTCTGGAAGATTCGATCAATTCATTCTCGCGAGTGTAATCTTAAATGTTACTGCGTTTAACAGTAAATCGAATTGGTCTTGCGTCTTGATGTAGTGGGGGAGGAATTATGGGTGTCAGTTGGTCCTGTCGCTATAGCTCCCCCTGCAGCCGGATGATTCCCTGTAGAGCGCCTGTCAATGCATGCATGCAAACCAAACAAACCACGCGTTCAATATATGGGCGACTCTCGGCAGAATCGAATGACGATAAATGTCCTCTGTTTCGGCACTTGCTCTTCGGGAGCCCAGGGACTTGACCCTTACACGGAGGTCAAACAATGTTCAGAGGACCTCTGTGAACCAGGGGCACTCTGATTTAGTGCTCACTGAATCACGTCTGTCTCCAAACACCAGTGCAATCTACTCTCTCTCTCACGCCCTCTTCCGCAATCACTACTTCTTTCGCTTTCTTCTTTTAGCCTAAGTAAAAATCATTCTTTAACACAATAAATGTCATGTTACTGAAATAAAATGTTTCGCAAAAAGCTCTTAACTTGGTATTTACTACCTGGATTTTTAATATTTTTTATTCGCTTTCCTAGGTTTTATGTCCCTAACCATTAAAGTGAAAGGGTGCCTAGCTCGTAACTTATTTATATGATTGGCAGTAAACTTTACACAAAGATGAGGATGCGACGAGGGACGATGAAAAGGAGCTCAAGCAACACGAAGAAAATAATTAATTTTCTGTATTGTGTACGAATATTGTTCACCCATGTCGAGAAACTCTTTCCCGACAGACGCAATTACTGTCTCTACAACTTGGATTGTTCTTAGTTGGGGGAGCGAAGCCCCTCTACACATACCACTTATCTGTTCGTCCGTCCGTCTTGCACAAGTGTGTTACGTCGATTGACGCGTTTTCGTTGTTATCGCCCTTGGACAAGGATGTTGGCTATTCTGTTTGGTGACCCTGGGGGTAGGGGGCAGGGCAACCGTCACCCAAACATTATATAAAAATACTCGGCACCTCCATATGTGAACAGTAGAAAGGAACAAGTCAATAATTTTTCAATTCTTCTTGGACGATCTGTTCTGTACTCCCGTAGGCCTACCAGTGGTTATATTTGTATTCCCTGGTTCAACAAATTTTACATCGGATTACAATACTGAAATGAGAATAAGTTAGTGCCAGAAGAACTCGTTCCCCATTTTTGTATGCAATGCGCGTCTTTCCCTCATTCTAATATTACTTGGCAATATTTCATGATCTTAATTAATTATATTCAAATCAATACAATTGAATTCAACTAACTTTAAACTATCATAGACGACATTAATAAAATTTAAATAAAAAAGCAAGTGATACACTTGAAAACTGTTTTAAAAATACATTTTACGATTGATCTTTTTAGCTACAAATGTGATATATCACAAAAAGAAGCCAAAAAATCTATATCGAAAAATCGTGTTAAAAATATGTTTTTATAACGGAATTAAATAAGTTGGTTATCAATACTAAGACAATTCCATAACTGAAGAGACAAAAGACAAAATTAAAGATTAATTTTTAATTTAATTAAATTAAATTTAGACAGAACTGAGAACCAGGAACTAAAGAGATATCACCACTGTTTCGAGTAAGTTGCTTGCTTGGAATCTGAAGGGAAATGCAGAAGTATGAAGTCACACAAAATTAATGTAGAATGCAGAAAGTAGCTCAAACTCTAAAAGTAGAAGAAATGAGGAGAAACTCCACACTGGGAGGTGACCCACGTCTGTCGGATACTAATGAAATGAAGTTATGACATCTTCGATCCGCAACATTTCAATTATTTATGATTTATTGAATCGCATCTTTTATCTTTTTTACTATCACACAAATCAACGGATCGCCCTATCCTTTTATATATTTTATTTTTCGAGTCTCACCATTTTAAATTCAATTCCAAATTGAAATGGAATCTTGTTTAAAAACTGATATGTAGTGTCTGATGAGTGAGTTAGATATGTATAGTAACTGATGAAGGATAAAAACATTTTATTGTTCAATCAATAGAAAAAGTTCATAAACATTATAGACATTGACATAAAACGAACTGGCTCAATGTTATATTAAAATTTCCATTGATATTAGTCCCTTTTCATTCAGAAAGTCACGTTTTACTAAAGTACACAAACAACTCGGAGTTATTGTTGTTCTGTGGTCTGGAATGATAGCTTTTCAATCACGTACTTCCGACATGGGTGATGTTGGGGGGGGGGGGCGAGTCGATATTTAACCCTCCACTCCCGGCTTTCTCGGTAAGGGAAAGTGACAGCAACATCGACATTCTACATTCAATCTGACGTAGAAATCTAATATACAAGGTGGAAAGGGGTCACACCTCCACCCTAGCATGGACACGCCGAGCTGAGCTACATCTATTATGCACAAACTGAGGCGCCGCATACGATAACATAATTCGCGTTCGATTACTGCTAACAGCTAGCCAGAACGAAGGCTTTCCCTCAAACATAACGCAAACACATCGTATATTCCGGCGCAAATATCAGAACACCTTCAGTAACAGATTTACTCACATTTAAGTATCAAGAATCAACTATAGGAGATTGACATTGGTTTTTGACGTGTTAGTTATGAATACAATAACTTCAGAATAGAGGAATCCAAATAGTATTTGGATAAACATACACCAATTTAAGGATCATTAAAAATGTGCACTACATGTTTTTACAAATTAAAAAAAAATATCTGTCTATGATAAAATATATCCAGTCACAAAACACCAGAGAATGTTTTTAGACTTGTATGTATAAGCATTGAGTTTAAAGACTAAAGCGTATCGAGAAGCTTTTATATTTTGGTTAAAAAAAATGAAAAAGTGTAAAATTAAATATACCAACCGACTCCATACCATAGTTTTAGTAGGCCTACACACGTCTACACATTATTCTACGTCTGGATTGCAGTAGGAACGTGAAAACGTTTAGGCCTAACACTAAAACAAAAACAAAAAATAATAATATTGAGCTACTTTCACCTATTTTAGCGGGTCAATAACAATGTGCCCTATGGAAGCCTTCTCTGTCAAAGGGAACTATTAATAACAAACATTTGAAAAACCCACTAATGGTTGTATGAATATCATTAAGTCACATAAAAACATGAATTCGTTTATCTTCTAACAACGCCATAATAGTGGCCACGTCACTTGCTCATAATTTTGACAGTAGTTTTCTACTCTGAATGAGTATAATAATACCCAAATAGTCCTAAACGTTTTTATGGATTGATAATGAGCTCAGTGGTTTTGAAAAGTTTGCCAGTATATTTTGTTTGCGTTGTATGAAATACTTATTGAATAAGCTTTCTGGAGACGTAGTTGCCACGACTAGATGCTCTTCAATGTGAGCATGGAATTTAATAAGAAGCAGGAATCGAACATAGATTCCTCTTCAGGACACAATATCAGTATTGCCTCGTTCCATTGAACGAGATGAAGTTCTATTCACGCGATGGACCCTACTCTCGCTTTTCAATGAAACAAGATTGAGAAATTGAAAATGCAAATATTGAGTGCAAATGAAGACTTTATATACATTTTAAGACGCATTTCTAAATAAACATGGTACCTAAGATGCGTATATTCTCCTGGCTAGAGTAGAAGTTAATAAATACCATCAAAATTAATGTTTGTGTAAGTCACGTAATAATATTTTTACTAAACACTTTGTTACATCAATGCTGATAGTTCACAAGAGGCTAGAATCACAATCAACACTAAGTGACACATTTTAAAAGCAAATTGTTGCAATGACATCGTTTCAAGCTTTGGATTTGTGGCTGGTTGCTCAGATATTCATGTTGCAATGACATCGTTTCAAGCTTTGGATTTGTGGCTGGTTGCTCAGATATTCATGTTGCAATGACATCGTTTCAAGCTTTGGATTTGTGGCTGGTTGCTCAGATATTCAAACAAATACAAGTGACCTGGACATGGTTATATTGGCCTTCGAGCAGTACTATGAAGCTTTGAAATTTCGCAACGTAATGAAGCATGAAACATACATGTTTAAATTTAAAAACAAAATACAAAATCAATCATTATCTTTAATTACCAATTATTTCAGGAAAATTAATAAAATAAATAAATCATTTATAATGGAAGTAGAACTGGTGATTAAATTTTCTAGAATATAGGCCTACCCCACACCGCAGTAGTCCCGATACACACGTAAGGCACCGGGCATTCCTCAGAAGCAATTAGCATCGTGAATAATATTAACATATTCGTTGTTTCCTACGTGCGTTTCTATGAACATCACGGAATATTGACGCATTCGCCGATACTAACAATGTTGTGTCCAAACGTTCTCGGGAAATATAGATTTTTGTCGGAAGCAACCTCCATCCATAGGTATAGGTCACTCATGGACGTCTGTTTCAACCTCATCTACCAACTCATCTTTTATATAAAAGCAGAGACGTTAAACAACACCATAACCGTGAAACAAAGTGAATTGAAAACCTCGCCACACCCTCATTGTATTGCACCGTACGCAGTAAAGCAGAGAACTCACGTTGGAATATACCTCTTGTATTATCAGGTGTACTCCCGCAGACATAAATGAATAACGACTTTAACGGCTTGCCCTAACCGTTTTAGCGGGATTTCAATTCTAATCTATGAATCAGTCGACAAACTACGTAGAGCAGAACACAATCAACTGCGGGGGGGGGGGGGGGTAATTGATAACGAGTCAATATCAGAAGGCTTACAGGGTTTCTCTCTGATCCTGATTGATGATTGTTATGTCAACGGTTGTACGAAGCTATACTTAACAATCGTTAGTAGCCAGTAAGCAACAGATTGATAACCATCATGTAAGTTTGCATGATGACAAATGGATATAGTTATAATAACAAACATTAGCACATGTTATCGGTTGTTATTGGTGATAAACACAACGCATATCAATATTGAGCTTTTAGGATTAAATAAACTTCCGTAACAAAATAGTTTTCATATTCTTAACATATCACCATAAAAGCCTTCATTCATCGGTTTAGGTTTTGAAATGTCAGTCATGGAGTAATCCTAAACTCAGCTAAGGTTCCCCATCAGACTTGTTTTTGTTTAACCTAACAAACAAAATATCAAATAATATTTCCATGTACAAAATAGGAAACATTCGATGCTGGTTTATAATCTCCTGGTTTTTCTTTGAATAATGATTTTACAAGTTACTTCCCACACTCTTACGGATAGGTTAATTCTGTCAAAGAAGAAAATTTAGTCAAAGACAACGAAGAATAGTTTGTTCCCGTTCGAAAAACAAAGGACGTAGTTGATGAGTAAAGAAGCGATTGGCCTAAATAAGTTAGAAGAGCGCATAAAGCCGCTTCGTTCAACTATACCCACACAACGTGCTCCAATGAGTCTCGTTACGAAGACAGTTTGCAAACATAAAGTTCTCGGCATAAGCACCGCAATATAACCCTATGCAGATGAAACTAGTAACAAGCGACAGAACTGCAATAAAGGGCCACAGCGCAATCAAGAGAGGCTACTTCGAGAAGCCGTCAGTTCGATGCTCAAAACAAATCTTGAGTCAAGAGGTGAGCAAAGTTAAACTTGGCCATAAAATGCGAATGCTGCTATTGAGGGTTACAAAATAATGTTCACATATTCCCGTTCTCAAGTAGATCTCACAACTACTGTCTGCCGATATTAGCCTACATTTTCCCGTTTGAATCATTGTTAGTTGGATTCTCCTTGTGGTATATGTGGGAGAGACAAACGGTCACAAACCCAATGGATGCGAATCTCACAGATTATTAATTTGTCTGTTCCATTATTAAACTATATATCACCTACGTTTCATCGTCTCCCGAATTCCAATGGTTCTATACGGTTCTATTTACACGCATATTATATTTTTATTTCATTTAAACAAAGCCAAAGGACGTAATATTATACATATTCAGCAAACAGAGATAATTCACAGTAAAACAATTACGTGAGTGACTAACAAATAATGGCAAAGATAACACACAAGTAACAAATATCCAATAGCAAAAGGTGTTATTAGCAACATTGAGAGAGCGAAGGATTAAGGAACGAAGCATATTGAAAGAAGTGTGAAGTCCGGAATTTAATCCGTATAATTTGTAACCAGGGTTTGTATAGGGGCCTACCTCAACAATAATAACAATGCATCATTTATTTAAATGTTATGTACTAACAAAGTAAAACACAATAACACCCAATAAGGACCCAGAGCCTTCTGATATAGAATATATTATCCCGGGCTGAAAGTTGGCTTCGTTGGCCGGGGCTGGGAACTCGGTCCAGTGATCCCGATCTTCAATCCCGGTAAGCCTTCTGATTCGGCCAGTTGCAGAGCCATTAGTCTTCTCTAAAGCCTTGCCAGGTCCGACAAACAATCATTGTATTGCGATGCCTTCAAATATTGTTTCCACTACAAATAAAATAACTGAACGGGTTCGTTTACTTTGTCCACGACTACGACCCATCTCATTGGCGACTAAATTACGGTTAAGCTCTAAGATGTTTCGTCCTTTAGATATTGCGAAATTACCACTCTTGAACAAAAAATATATGAAAATGAAACTCTGAATTCGGAAGCTTCATTTAAACAGTAGACAAGAGCATAAAGTGAACGCTACCTGAGCCCATTTATTTATTTATTTATTTATTTATTTATTTATTTATTTATTTATTTATTTATTTATTTATTTATTTATTATTAATTAATTTATTTATTTATCTTTGTCTGAATTATAATATTGTATTTCAATTCATAGTTGTTTATTATAAAATTGTTCAATCAATGTTAATTTTGTTCAATGATATTAAAATAAGTTAAAACCTCAAAATATCGTGAGTGTTCGGTTCTGTTATCTATTAATCCCATCCATCGTTTTCTTTCACGATAAACCTCCCTTTGGAATGCAATTAATGACTGAGGTAACTCCCTAGTTCCGCACGACGTGAGACATCCAGAGGGTGGGGGGGGGGGGTAGCTAACGTTGAGTCCGCACGACAACCAAAGAGTTATTATTAAGCTGACAGTTGAATGGGGGTGTGGAGGGCAGCACAGCAAAGGGCGGCGAAAAGGTCAAAGAGCACGGATAGAAAGATAACCTGGTAGTATGTGCTCTTCTTTGCTTTCATCTTGAATACACCCTATTGCGGTTTTCATCAGGCCGGCCATCATTTTTAAACGTATACCATGTCCGTGTATTCAATAATTCGTTTACAATATCTTCGTATTGTTTTTAGTTGTGTCAGAATGTATATCGAAGTGTTCGTCTTATTAACTTGGCACTTATGGGTTCATATCCGTTTGTCAAAAATAAATGAATATAAATATAAAACAATTGTGATGATTCTTAATGCTTAGTCACATAGTTATCATCGAGACGATGAGTGGTGATAGATGACGATGAAAAACTCATGCGTGATGCGGGGTTCGAACCCGCGTCCTCGTAGAGCCACGCTTCGGACCAGCGCACGAAACGAGTCTGTAGTAGTTCAGCGTATAAAGTTTTAAAATGTGTACCCGAGATTCAAGGCGTGCCGGTATTGATGTTGACTGATTTTACTATCGCAATAATTGAACTAAAGTATGCTTATGTTATTTCGAATAAATAGTTGAAAAAATATTTTTTGCAACTGCTCAGAATTGAATACAATATTGGATTCATCGCTTATGACATGGTGGTGAGTTTAAAGTTAGACAATGTCAAGACAGATTTTTTATCTTTTTAATCCAAATTGCCAAAATGATATTCACAACGAGATCACGATCATCAATAATCCTATGTTCTGCAATCGCTAATTTTCAAAGGTGGTATATAGTTCCATATATTAATTTTCATTGTTACGATTCCAGTGAGATTAAAGGTAAAAGTAATTACAAAGATAACGGCTGAAGAAAAGGCTTCACAGAGAACCGTCGCACAGTGTTGTGGCAAGTGGTTTAGGCGAGGGGGGGGGGGGTGATTACAGGATTACCACAACTCTTAACGAAGCAGACTGGCTAGGCTCGAGAGGGAAACAGCAAACGACGCACAACAGGCAAACAATGTGTAACAACCTTTGAACTTTCTACTCTCCGGGCTGCAATCAACTAGTCTTTTTAGTTCTCCGTCTTTGTTTTAATCTGAGCTCGGAGTTTTAATCTCTTTAAGTGCTACAACTCATTTGAATAGAGACAAGCCTGACTTTTATTCATGGCTTCAAACTTAAAAGTGGGTGAGCATTGTTTTATTCGTTTTAGTACATTTCCAATGAAAGGTAAAAAAACTAACTCCGCAATTTTGTTCGGAATACTAGACTATTCGTCAATTAAGTACGATTCGTCGTGTTGATTGGCTTTTGTCATGAAACGATCAAACCTATCCGGATATAAAAGGATTGCCTGGCTGTTTGCTGATAAAAAGTGCTGAGGGCTGCATTTGTAATATCGCTCGCGATGCCAACTAGGATTAGTATTCCATGTGATTTTTTTAAAACGTTGTAAATGAAACTGCCGTTCTATGTTGCGGACTTTGCAAACATTTACATTAAGGTTTTTTTGTTTGTTTTATTTTATAATTTAGCTCAGGTACGCGACTTTAGATGTATACACTATCAAGCTTCAAAGAGTCTCCGATGCAACTATAATCACTTCAGTTTTAGCTAAACGCAGATTCTTCCACCGGGCTGGTGGAAGCTGGACACTCGCCCGAATGAATACATTTTTCCAAGTTCACTTTTACCCATTCAAATCAATTTATTGTAGGTTTCCTTCTCATTGTTGAAATTTATTAGGATGGTTTATAATGGCTAGATTTGTTAAAGAATATCTGTTCGCTCTTCCACCAAACCAACTATACCAGGAAACCGCCATAATCGTTGTTAGACGAGTGAGTGATCCATGTGTTGAGTACACAGTAACATTCCCTTTCATCCCCTTACCTAAGGCTGGATCTAGACAGGGGTCTTTCCTCCCTAGCCTATCATATGCTAGAGAAGTGCATTATGGCCTCACAGTTGACGCGCCCTTATATCAACTAAACTCAAAACCCTAACATTTATACCCATATATCAATCAACTTAAATGTAAATGTTCCAGGGTACTTAACACATGAGTCGCTCACTCGTCTAACAACGACTTTGGTGTTTTCCTAGCTAGTTTTAACACTAGTTTTATCCTTAGACACAATGACGATTTAAAAACTAATGAGGAAACCCCAAACGAATATTTAATCATGCTTTTAATGTTGCTATTGTAGCCACGTTTAAACTTATTGAATTTAATGAAATATATCATTTCTGCATTCATCATCATCATTATCTGTTGCCACGTCCATCTCTGCGTTGGGTCGGCATTGAAGACAGTTGAAGACAGACAGACAGACAGACATTCATTGTTTTAATTCAAATATATTGATAAACATACTAAGTGATTAGTATCTATGGAGACTCGAAAGACATTCAGTAAACCTGCCATCTCGCAAAAAATAGCGCAACCCGCCTTTTTAATTTGCAAACATAGTTAATTAAATTACATGTTTGAGAGGGAGAACCCCTACTAGGCCATCTAATCAGTGCTGGTTTCTGACAGGCCTGTCAAAACTTCACTGAAGCAAAACCAGCATTTTCACTCGCAACGTTGGACGAGAGAAATTGATGAAAATATAACGTCTTTCAAGGCGATTCCAAAGAGATCTTAAAGGTCAAAGCGGCTTGAGAAGAACTCAAGTCAGCAGATTCGAGATCTGAAGGATGGGAACGGTAAAAGTATGAATAAAAGAAGCGGTATGAATGATTAAATGTACGAGTGAGAGAGAGAGACGACTCAACTCACTTAGTGCAATCATGTCGTGAAGTGTTGATATCCTGATGTGACACTGCGTGCGCGTCGCCTCATGCGGCTGGGAGTCGAGCGAGTTGGTTCGAGTCCCGGATACAATCCGTATTAAATAGCTCGGGTGCTACTTTTATATTTCGTGTTTGAATGTTTTCTTGTCTGTTTATTCGCTCAAGCGGACGAATGGCTTCTCCTGTCTTGACGAAAGTTTGAGGGACACGAAATTTCTGAATTTAGATACACCACGATTTGTTTTGCACGAACGAAGAAATACTTTTTACGTTTTACTTTTTTGAAACTAGGAATGCAAGGAGATATGTCAAATACGCTGAAAAGCGTTTCGCAAAGCAGCCTAGCGACTTAAAGTCTGACCATGTCTGAAGTAGATTATCATTGAAATATTATTTTCTCGGTCCGCTACAGATGTTTGCCTGTCGCCGGGCAGATGGCTTTCGCAATTGTTCTTTAATTAAATCTTAAGCGCAACGTTGAACCTCTAAACAATTATCTTCCTGATTGGACGTACGCCCTTGATTAAAACCTTCTCAATTAATTTGTTTGTCTTCTAGATGTGAAGAAGCCAATCATCCAGCACTCTGCGACTTCTCTCCTGTGACCTTGAATGTCTGGTGTCGTCATCCCCTCAAGGGATTCACCAACTGTGGTGACGTGATAGGTCACACGTGCCACCCAAGCGTGACTCTTGATAGCCACACCTTAAAATGCAGATGAGAGTAAGCCTTGCTTTGCACATTAGCCATTGTACGCAAATACGGGTGATTATTTGGTTATGTTTACCGTACACCATCAGCTAAAGATTTTCAATAAAATATACAATATTTGCGTACAATGATATGTGTGCATTATATACAGATACAAAACTCTGAATCATTATGGTTTCTTGTTTGGATATATTATTTAAAAGGTGAAAAATAGTTATTTTAATTTTAGTTCCAATGCTAAGAGTAGCAGCTCAGAGTGAGAAGCGCCATATTTTGGTTGGAATATGGATAGGCTTATCCCGATTATTCACGTTTGAACGAGTACACGAGAGAAGATGAATGAGAAGAGGCTGAATGACATTTAGTGATGACGTTGATACAGTGTGACGTTGTACAAGATGATGTATGGTTTGTCAAGTGAACAGCTCTAACGAGAAGATTGAAGCCGTATAACGCTCGGAGCCGTCAACCGTTCTAACCAAAGGGGTCTGGTTTTAGAATATCGGCTTTTCTGCCCATCCTCAAGCAAAGTAGCTTAATTTCGTGCTAATATGGTAGCCGGCTTTTTGCCGCGGATTAAGTCTTGGTTAAAATGTGCTTGGTAATAAATACTGCGTGGTTTAAAAGTACACAACCACTTGCTGTGCTAATAAGCATTATAAATGTGTATACACAGTGAGTATACCCTGATGATATAATAGTGTAATGTTTCACTTTTTTTTAACTTTTAAGTTTGTGTTTAACAAGTACTTCACACAAAATGCTACCATTGTTGAAGTTGATTTTCAAAGCTTCAAACCGTTTTTAATTGGAACACGAAACTTACATTCAAATTAACCACGAGCCAGCTACAAAATACCATGACAGATTTCGTATGATAAAACGTCTCCAATCTAGGTATGGATGCTGATATTAGCGATTTAGAATATTAAAGAATATTAAAATTAATTGTTATATATTTTTCGGAGGTCGGTATTGAGACGGTGAGTGAGTGTTCCGAGCTGGACTGGTTTCAACATACACAATTGAAATAATAAACCAATACTGTTGTATTATAAGCCAAATGCACAACCCTCTACAGTAACCACAAAACAGCCGTCCTTAAAATGTAATACATAATTTCGTAATTTTGAAAAGGTTTGACCGGTATGCCAAATAATTGTACTCGAATTTGACTACGCAGTAAAGATCACGAAAAATTAAGAGTTACTTCCATTTATTATGCAATATCCTGGAAATCATTGCATATGATATGCAGTCACTAAATTAAGATACGACCATACTTACATCATTGCTAGTGTATTCATTATTCAACTAAGTGGATGGGCAATACGTAATAATAAATGTAAATTTCGTAATATGATCATGGGATAATCCCTCTCTGAGAATGATGAAGACATTTGGAAGTCCGGACACATGGAGAACAACAAAATATAGATTACCAGCCTATTTTGATATGTTGATATTTTATTGATAATGTTGATATTAATAAACTAAACAATATGTTTATGGTTACACTTTTGGGAACAGAAGTGAGGTGACATGAAATATCAATGGTATTATCATTCTACAATAAGGGTATTTACCCGCTTCTCCGGAAATACATAAACAATAACTGTTAATGAAATTAATTTGGTATTTATATACCGCGAAAAAGTGAGAATAAAGCCCGTAGTTAATTAGACAATTTCAAATCTGTTATTTTTCGAAGTAGGTCCCTTCGGAAAGTTCTTTTATAAGAACAAAACATTGCGAAGGTTTTTCTACCTCTTAACCTAGAATTATTTTAGTTAGAAAAAATAATGTTATCAACATAGTCCGACATCTTTACTCGGTTTTTATCATGTTCGTTTATGAGTTATTAGTTTGGTTTGTAATATAGCACAAGTGTATAACAAGCATGGGTTGAAATCGGGGGCGAAGCTTACCGCTTGTTCCAGCATTCACTAATCGTGGAGGTGTCAAGTAAATGTATATTCAAACTTCCTGGGGGTAGGGGTCACCCCCAGGGTCACCAAAATCATGATGTATTATCCTTCTTGAAGGGCAATGTCAGCAAAAAAAACGTAATCGGAGATACTGTTTGCTTTTCATCGTGAGATGGTTTTTCCACGGAAAAGGAGAGGCAAAATCCACTGACGATTTGCAAAACTACAACATGGCAAAATTACATTCCCATTTCATAGGACAACGGATGAAGCCATATTAAACAATTAAGTACAATTTCATTATTTTCCATCATGCATGCAAACAAATTGTCTTCGGAAAGTAGAGGGAGAATATTAACATTTGGTAGCTGAACGCGTTATCCAGACCTGCTTGCAATGCGATCAAATAGAGAATATTGAAAGAGATTTCTGAAGAGATTTGACAACACAGCCTGGGGTAAAGCACTGAACTTCCAATTCCACTGGGAGAGGTCTCAAAACATTTCCCATGAAGGGGCTATCAAGATTGCTTTCTGTAGGATACAATCTGGACGTTTATGTACACCATATTTTTACCTTAGTGGGATCGCCTTTTCTTTAGAACGCCCAGTGTACGTAGTGACCGAAATAGTTGGAAACATGGCCAGTGTGCCGTAACATAATTTTATTTTATTTACCATGTAGGGCCAGGTCAAAATTAATATTAAATGGAGATTACAATTATTTTAATGATACACGATAACTATAGTAGAAACTTGTGAAAGTTCATTAAAAGTACTTATAAGAACTTCATGTAAAGACGTATCATGTAGGCCTAAGCTTATGTCATATAAAATCAAGAATTAACATCATATAAGCTCTGTACAAAAGGTTTACAAAAACTCAATTACTCACAAAAACAAATAGTATTGTAGTTGTTACATCCAAAGATTCATAAACAGGACCTTCATAATCACACTGCAATTCTAGAGATTCGCTTGAGACGCAGATTCCATTGGTATTGTACTAACCACTTAAAATAAGTGAATTAATACAATAACATTTAGTTAATTGAAGTTCGTCTGTTTAATTATTGCCATATTCATAAATCACGTTAAAAGATTTTCTAAAATAATAATACACAGTAATACAAAATAATATTTACTAGGAAGCTTCGCAAACGCTTTTTTAGTCGCGTTGATGGATGAGCTTTTTTAGTTTTTAGTTTGCATGGGATATCTTTACTTTTGCAAGTGCTTTGCTATGCTTTGCTGCCTACGCATTGTAGGTGATTGTTCTCAAGTTTCTATTGTAACTTGTCAATTATTATTATTTACCGTAAAAAACTTATATTAAAAGCTTAATTTCTATGGATTCTGGTTAACTTTTTCAACTTTTTCTTTCAAAAGGCACTACATCACCATAACCTTAATGTCCATGTACAATATGAACGTTGTAGCCCCACCCGTTTGGTCAGAATCGGCCCAAATGGCACGAAAATATCGCACTAAAAATCGAAAAAAATTGTAAAAGTACGATATTCATTAGAAATATTTCTTCGATTGTACCAAAAACAATACATCTCTAAGTTTAGAGATTTCGAAGGTCCCCTCCAATTTTCATCAAGATAGGATATGCCGTTTGCCCGGTAGAGAGCGAACAAACAAACAGAAAAAAAAAAAAAAAAAACACGTCCGAGCTAAATTTTTTGGGGGTCAGTGAAATTGAAGTCTTCGCTTCGCTCATTCAACTATAGCACTTTATATTGATTTTTAAATGCTGTGTTTCTCGTTAAATGATGCGAAAACTTTCGGTGTAGGGGTCCTTGATGATAACAATTCGTGAAGTATGTGGCCGACTGATATTACATGTAGTTGACGAGTTTGAGATCACATTTGGTGGAGGTGCCGGGTAGGCCAATAATTTTGACTGTAAGTGTTGTATTTTTACTGAGTGAGCTGTTACTTAACGTCTCCATGATGCAATTAAGTCACGTCAAGTTACGTCAATGTACGTTAAGTTTCATCAAGTTACGTTAAGTTACGACAAGTTACGTCAAGTTATGTCAAGTTGTGTTATTCGTCATGTTTAATAATTGTACTATTCAACACAACATGTATGAACATGAAAACCCCATCCCCTACGCGGGATTCTAACCCAACTGCCTGGTGTGATCCACTTTGAATGCGCTACAACCGTATAAGCAGAGGCAGGGATTTGGGGTGAAAATAAAAGAAAGTTTTTGGTTTTATTACGACCGAAAGTGGTGAATTGGTGGCGAAAATAATTCAACAACTACAGGCAAATGCTCTATATCTCTTCCCACTGATCTTTTTGAAAATTTTGGGTGTGGAATCTTTTAAACGACTTTCAGATATCAATAAAATGCAGTTATGAGAATTCAGATACAGGTATTAATGGCGTAACTTATTATCATCTTTGTTTTTCTTTTATCCATAAGCGGTGAATTATTTATAATTAACGGATTTTAGCGGTAAAAATTCGTTTTTACTATAAATACCTGTGTCTGCGTATGAGCCACCGCGAAATGCTGGAATATTTCAGCAACAACAAGGAATATACAGCAACAACAGCTATCTTCTCCTAGCAGTTGTCATTTTTAAGATCAGAAATGGTGGAGGTGCCGGGTCACATAATATTAATATTAATGTAACTAAAATCAATATAACTAACTATTATTAAACAATTACCATAATGAATTGTAATATCAGACAAATAATATTTTCACATGATGGCATTTCCAAAAGCATTTCCACATACAGATGTTTTCATGAACGCAGAGAACTGCATTTCAATCTTATTTCAATATCATAAACGTTTGACATCCAACATAAAAATTGGCAATTTTGTTCTAGTCATTCCCAAGTTCTTATTACTTCCTCGTTGCAGGAGAGGTATTTCCTACATTCAATCTGAGTTGAGAACGAGGTGTAAGTCTAGTCGATCCATCGATCACTCCTGAATATTTCTAAAGAAACCTGGAATGAATTCTATTCACAATAACGCTAGCTACAACCCGGACCACTGGAGACCAGGAGGGCATTAGAGCTGGATATAGATCGGAGGGGGCGGATTACAAGCTACCGCCTTCAACGTTTATTGAGCAATAAGTAATATTATGATCATTGCTATTACAAACCGGCCATCTTTAAAACAGATTTAGATGACGACTTGGTTGTAAATATGTCCAGACCCGTGTAACGTATGGATCGAGGGGTGGAAAGTTTTCAGAGGCGAAATAACTCAGTTTTGTAAATTAAAATAGAGAAATTATTCATGTCTTTATTACCACCACCACATTTAATAACTCTAATGCACTCATGCAGATTGCTTTATCTACATTCAGATAGGATAGTGCCATGGTGCAACACCAACACATTCATGGCCATGCTTTAATTATATATATTTTGATGAATGGGTCACGTTAAAGAAGAAATTATCGATAGTATCTTCGCCTTCTATTCAATAATCCATCGAGCAAAATTAAAAATATGTGTCAGATGAGTGCTAAAAACGGTCGTCGATAAATTTTACATTTAAAACGTAGAACAATAATTGCACGAATATATCACTAATTTTGTAATTGTTATTGTTGAGTACTATCGGTGAATATTACAGGCTCTTATTAATTATGGCTTTAATAGAATCTTGTACTCTATACGTCATTTTAAATATTATTTTAAATTGAAATATTACTTTGAGTTGTTTATAACAAAGCACACTGGTAATATACTTGTCGCCTCTGCATTGGAGATTTTTTTGCATATCCCACTTCTTCAGAATAGAAACTACCGAATATTAAGCTTGAAGACGCGTTAAATAAAAAAATTACCCCACTCAGACGTATATTAACCTAACATCGTTGAAGAGATAATCTAACGAGATCTTTGCTTTTCGACTGAGGGGCGAGATACAGGACGAGACAAAAAGAGTGCTTGCATGGACGGCGACTAGGAAATCCAGTGTATGAACAATGCCAGTTCAGTATTAGTTGTTAGGGAATGCACTAAACATTTAATGCTCATCCATAGGATGATATATTTGCACTTATAGCATTTTCTATGATGACGACGACGACGACGACGACGACGACGACGACGACGACGACGACGACGACGACGATCATGATCATTATTATTGATTAGAAAAAGAGTTGCCGCTCAACCAATATTTATAGGATTGTGAAACGTAGATCTTGTGTTTTATGGCTATATGCGTGCATGGAGTGTTTTTTTTTTTGGGGGGGGGGAGGGGGGCTAACAGGGTAATCAATCATACATTCTATTATAATCCAAAGCCAAGTTTAGATTGTCATTTATAATATTTAGAGCCCACAAATTTATAATCGCATTAATTAAATTGAATTGAAATCGTACGCACACGTTGACTAATAACGACTGTTAAACCTATCTGGAGCTGAAGATACCTGGTAGAAATATTTTATGGCCAAACGGTCGCTAGCGGTCACTCAAGTTCACCAAGGCTTATTTTTTGATCGCCACAGGTTACAGTGATTACAGGGTCGCCACGAAATTTCAAAGTAATAATGACAGCCTAAACGTTCACCAAAGGCAGCAACGGTTCACAACTCTGCAATGCAGTATTTTGACACAAAATACTGTTGGCGACATTTGGCTGCTGTGGTGAAATGCGATCACTTGCATCAGTTGTGAACTATTGGTGACCTGTTGGTGACCACTTGGCAACCATTGGCAACCAAATATTTTACTAGGGAACTTTGATTTCGCATTTGGCAAATCAAATAGCTATTCATCCTCAGTTCTTGCTGAAAAGAATTAGATGCATGAAATATAAAATGGGAATCGCGAAAGCAATTACTGAATCTCTTTGTTTGTGAAGGTACGTCAGCGAATGCCGTCACATTCGTAAAAATAACATTCTGTTTAATTCTAGCCTGATAGGGATTTATTATAGGACTATACATTTTAGAATATGAAAAACGTCATCAAAACGTTTGAATAGCACAATATTATAATTTATTTAAAAACGCGAATCAATTGTTTCGTTGGTACAAATACTTGAAACGCAAAATTAAATTTTATAGCGATCCAGATTTTACTGAGATATTCATACAGGAAAGTCACTGTCAGATTGTCAGATTATGTCACGAAGAAAAACACTATGTTTATTTTTTTATAAAATACCTGTTCCGAACTTAAATTATGACATTAATTTCTTACGATCAGATAATTTCCTACGAAAATATTTAATTGTTGAAAGCTATTTTCAATTAAGAGTTGTTTCTAAAGCTAAACACTCACTCCCTGCTATCTGTAGAGGTGTTTCGTTGGTTGGGTTTCCGGATAAACCCTCGCTCACCGCAATGATTATGAGGCTTCCCCCATCATCAGGTAACTCGTACAAAACGGTATTTATAGGAAGTGTCGTGACACTCGGTGCAACATCCACGTCCAACAGAGAAACCGTACAGCATCGTGCAACGTGACTCTTTCAACACCTTAACAAGTGACACATTGAGGTTTATCCCTATACTTCTGAAAACTGTTGTAAGAGCGCGAGATATAGCTAATTTCCGAACCTTATTTTGGCTTCTGAAATGGACTTAAATAATTGTTTTAAAAGGGGGTATTAATTATGTTAACTATCGCATCGCCTTATCAACGAAGCACATAATGCTTTACCCCGTTGAAAACCAGTTCTTGTCATGTAACTCAGTGGGTGGACTATAAATAAATACTAATTTATTTTGATTTATTTCTATGAAAAAAAAAAAACACAATAAAATTAACTAGGCCTACCTCATTAACCCGACACATTTTACAAATAATTTTATTCCATTTAAGAATGTAACGATCGGCCAATAATTGACATTTGTTCAGTGAAGGCCACACAAACTAAACTAAACCCACATTTAATGCCGAATTTTTTTGTGAAAATAATATGCAAATAATTCTGCTTATTTGATCAATTGATTAGTATGATGTTTAACGTCTCAATAATGACCAGGTTTCAAGGGAAAGACTCGATTATGCTCAGCGTTGGATTAGTCATTAGTGAGATAAACGAAAATTAATTACTTTTCGTAGTTACATGAAGTTTAGTCGAACGAGACGTTGCATTCATAAATAGTTGTGAAAAGTTTTCAAAACTCTAGAACATCGAGCCAGAAAAGTTCCAAAGGTTAAAGTGTTGAGTCTACACTGTTATATGCTAAACGAAAATTAAAATCTAAAGTAATACTCGAGTAGCTTTGCATTCTACAATTATGCTACCCTACTAAAATGATTCGCCATTCCCAAAACACCAACCTAAAAAGTAGCAATAAAAGGTCAAAACTAGTCATAACATTAAGTGAAATACATCAATAAGAGAACGATCTATCATTTCTGGAGCACATTTGCTTGTGAGATTCCTGGTAGAAGTTGTATTTACCCTGGTCTAGAACTGGTGTGTTACGTAGAAGGTCAATGTGTCGTGTCAATTATTCAACTCAACCGCAAAACACCGTATATTTGTAAAATTGCGTCCCAAACTACTGGGGTACGAGGAACATCTAAGTTTTAAATCATTCCAAAATATATTTCAAGTTTATTTTTTTGATATTGCATAATGACGTTTATACCAAGTTTTCAGTTCCAAAGTAATGCAGTTAGTTGTGATATCGATAGTTTTTCTTGATAATGCATAACTTTCGTTTGAATGTAGTTGTGTCAAGTCCAATCCTAAATAGTAACTCAACTAGTATAGTGATTTTGACTGTGATTTTAGTACGAAATTAAAGAAGTAGATCCCCATTCCCTACTGTTAAATCCACTATTAGCCAAATTGTCTAAAAACGTCATCACGTTGAATTATTTGTCTTAATTGAGTTGGTGTGTGGTAAATTTGAAGTCGTTCTATAGTAATTGAATAAATAAACAAGCACAGGCCCGGGAGTACCCAAAATAAGGAACGAAGCTACTTATAAACAGACTGTCGAGAATCGTACCTTGATTTGAAATTTTGGTGGAGGTGCCGGGTACGGATTTAAAAATACCAGCCGAGGTCCCTGGACTCCAGTTCATCACAAACATTCTGTATGATTCTTGTTGAAGGGAAATGTCAAGAAAAGAACATTCAACCGGAGGTCTGGTTCGGGTTCTATCGTAGGACGGACGAACGGAGGAACTATACTAATATGTATTGCATAATATATAATATATAATATATATTGATTGCACACACGATTAAAAATACGAAAGTGTAACACTTAATTTCTCGCTTAAGAAAAATGAATCGTAAAATAAACACTTGTGTATAAAAGAATTTTAATTTAGGTTCCTCTATTGTTAACTTAATAAGTGTGGTTGAAATTACGGAGACCAACACAACTTTGTGTAATGGAAAGTACAATACTTTCTACTCTCCGAATCCCAGCAGGGTTCACTCGCCATGCTAGAAATGCCAGACTGTTCTACATTCGAGACCTATTCTAACAAATGTGACAAGTGTAATAAACAAGAGTCTTTTTAGTGGCCGAGTGTGAAAATGGGGAGGTTATAAAACCTAGGACGTAAAGCTGTAAAACGCGCGGACGCGACTGAGCTTACGCCACTATAGTTGGGATATCGCGTCACGTACTCGGTGATGTAGCAAAGGTTCGTGGAGGCTGTGCTTACAAGGCTCATGAAAGACCTGGGTGTTCCTCAAGTGGAATGCTGTTATTGCGGGGGGGGCACGTGTCTTGATTCCCCATTCGAAACACATCATTTATACTTTGAATATAAATGCACTCTTACGGGCATATTTTCTCCAAGTTTCGGGTACGACGCTATACTTCCAAGTCAACATTTGTACGGCAATGTTAAATATCTACATACATACATTTATATAGATTTATATTTTTTTTGTTATGACATTTTTCACTGGAGGTATAATTTCAGGTAGATTTTAATACTGAATATAGAAGTGTCTATAACCAAACCAAGCTGCCAAACCTCAACGTCTCTCTGCCACATATAGCTAATAAGTTATTACGTTAGTTAGTTACGTGGTTAGTGCAGTATTTTCTAGTACTCATACCTCAATATATATTACCTCATATCCATGGAATTGATGGCATGGTATTCAAATGGATTGAGGATTATTTAACTAATAGAAGTCAAAGAACAAAATTTATGGGGAAGATTTCTGAAAAAGTTTTGTGTACATAAATGATATTGTGTGATGTGTAAACAAATGTTCACTTAACGTGTATGCTAATGATACACTAATATTTTTCTTTGGCACTGACTTAAAGTGGGTATGATACGATGAAAGATGAATTGCGAGTGATTATGTATTGGTTACAAGTAGACTGCTTGAAACTAAACTGTAAAAAGTCTAAAGGAATGTTTCTTGGTGCTGGCAAACTTAAAAAGGTTACAGTGGTTTGCCTGTAGAAGAAAAACAAATTCTACTTAATGATGAGATAGTAGAATTTGTGGAGATATTGAAATATTTAGGAATAATTTTAGATAATAAGCTTAACTTCAAAAACCATGTTGAATATGTTGGATACGTAAAAATATAGTTTTTTATACAGGGTTATTGAAAATTTGTCCTTATACACAACACTGATGATATACTAACACAATAGTGAATCCAGATTTCACATTTTGTGTAACTGTGCTCCATCAAGCATTTATAACTGATATTAGTAAATTACAGGTCCTATAAGGGAATTCGAATAATATTAAAATGTGGAAAAAGAGTAGCCTACCGGTAAAATATGTGTTAAATATACTTTGATGGATAAATATAAGAGATTTGATAGGAATGAGCGAAATGTGTTATATTTATAGAGTGCAAAATAGACTACTTCCTGAAAACATTGTAGAAAAATTAGTACCTCTGGCAGGGAGACATGACCATGTAACTAGGAATTCAGATAGTAAGTATAATTTACGAGGATGTTCAAAGCAAATTATGCTAAAGTCAGAAAATCTGTTAAAGTTAATCAAAGATAATGAGTATGTATTTGGATGAATTTGAATTTCAGATAAAGTATGTAATTAATGTAAGATAGCGTAATGTCGCTTATAAACAAATATTATTATATCGATTTGATTCTGGCGATTCTCGATTTTGGATACAAGTGAATATACATGTCATATTTCGAATCATGAATATTTTACGTCCCAATTAATAGCACTAGTTCTAAACAGCATTGCTTATAAACAACAAAATATGGTGACTATTTAAAATGCTATTCAATGAAAATCGCTAGAATAGAATTTGAATTGGAAGAAAATCATAAGGTCAAAAGTAGAATTTATAATTTATTTAAGCAACAGACTTACTTTTTATAAAATCATACTATAAGGTATACTATTAAGTATTTATGAGGTTGGTAAATATTACAATACTTGAAACATGCAGGTTGTCAGTGATTGGAATAGCTTTGTTGTGTTATGAGATATCAGTAGCTGTCAAAAACAAAGCCAGGGATTTAAAACGTGATGTTAATAGTAATAAATAAATAGCCTATTTCAATTTGCTTTCGTATAACTAGAAATAAAACAAATAATGCTCCTCTACACGCAGCATTCAGTTTTGATTCAGTCACTTTGGGATATTTTTCATGCTGTTATTTGATTATTTTGTAAATCAAAACATTGAATTGGGAAATGCCGAATCTAGACCACGTAGTAAATATATTATATTGTGTTAGTTTAAATCTGCTACGATTATAAAGACACGTTTTAAAACTATATTCTTGGCAAATAACGTGTCCTTTCAGGACACACTTTACACTTTCAGGACAGTCCTGAAATCTCACCCCATTCTAAATGGTTCTTATCTTATGTCGCCGAAATTGGTAGGTCAAAAATGGGCAAGGTTCATAAATTTGATTTCAAGGCATCTCGACTATTAGTAAAGGAACTATGTTGGGAAAAGAGAAAATAGCAAGAGGATGCGTTGATAGCATTATCAGAGAGTTTCCTAAGCCAGTCAAGTATAGCACCTTCCCTCCAACATGGTTTCCTTCACTAAGTAAATTATTTTTTAATAATCGCCTTCTTTTGATCGTTTTTGAAAAGTCATCTTATCGTTAATCTAGCTTGCCTATTGTCTCTTGTTTCTTTAGATGCCTAGGTGTTTGATAGTAATATTTTTATTCCTTAATAACCTGGGGAAAATGGATGGGATGGGGGAAAAATACATTTTCCGAACGTTGTTATTTTTATAGAAATCGAGAGTTTTAGTTTATGGAAAGAAAACACCATTTTGTATGCAGGATTCGAGCTCATATCCCTGGTCTGCATACGCTCGCTCCGTAGACTTAGCTACCCACCTTACATCGCTAAAGTACAACATTATGATGAATAGGTGTCGATACGGTTAGATTGATGGCAGAGTTCGGCGTGCACGAATGTTCTAGAATACATCAGACTTCAGATCAAAAACTACATAGTTTAATATAAACACCTCAAGGTTGTGGCAAGTAAAGCCTGTCTCTGTTTTCTAAAAAAAAAAAGTCAGCAAATAATGATATATGATTGGTTTATGTTTTAACCTACTAATAGCATTAACTTGTGCAATGGGACAAATATTAGTCAATTGCAGAGGGGAAAAATTGGAACGGTGCAATGGTTTAATCGTTATGTTTGCCAACATAATAGGTTGAAAATATCGAGCTCGGCCGGTTTTTGTCGGGGTTTTGGTTTTCTTGGTGTCTGGGTTTAGGTCCAGAGAAAGCCGAGAAAGTCTAACGTGTTGCACACGCAAACCAAACGAATGGTAGACCTATGTAGGATATCTCATAATTAACAGTCTTCTGCAGCTTGAGCCTTATTCAAATTTAATGCAACCATTCTTCACTATGGCAGGTAGGCCAAGAACTTTTTATCATTTAACAAAATAAAAACAAAATATTTACTTGAAAAAATCCTCAAAAAAAACCAAAACAACAACAGTTTTTTTCAGTCTTGACAAAATTTCAGAACCCGTATATACCGCGATTTTATGAGGGTATAGCTTGCGATAGGTGGTTTTGATTTTAAGCCAGGATTATCACACAATTCACTTAAATGCCAAAAATAAATCTAGTAATTTTGACTAGAGCGGAAAGTAATTGATAATTTAGAGTAGGCTTGTTTGTTCTCCCAAACTTTCACGCTGTACTGGCAAAACTCCAACTAGCATCGGCATCCAATCATAACTCTAAGAACTCTTCTTCGACCAGCAAAACAATGCCTGATGTTTCACCGGGAAGTCAGTGCGAAGGTTAAATGCTTTACTAGATTGAATTCTCTCATTACCGTTTGCCCTAGTATCCATAACACTAATAGATTCTGTTATCAACGTCGTGTCAAACAATTTAGAGGAAGAGGCCGGATCGTTTATCACCAGAACACTACGCCACAACAATAGAGGTATTGACACACTTTCGTGGAATAGTTCACCGATTTTATAGAAGTTATAAAATAGTGGTAGTCACAGTAGTTAAGTGCTAGCAGTAAAACAGTTGGTCGACATAGAGTGGAAAACAATGGTATTAGAAGAAACAATTTTAAGAAAAAGTAGTATTAGTAGATTTATAAATTTTAGGAGACGCAGTACTTACGGTAATGGTAACAATGGCGGTAGATTCTAATTGACGAAATATTCAAAATGGATTGTATTTACCATATGCAAATACATAAAAAATCAAATCAAATCCAAACTGGTACATTTTAACATTCTTCGTTGTTTTCATTCCCAACCAAGTGGTTTTGTCAAGTGTTACATGGTAACATTTCTGAAAATGCTTGGGATTATGTGATTCAAAGTTTCTAGACCTACTTCGCAGATCGGTAATTAACCCACATATAATTACTTTCAGGTTTTAGTAGTACATGCTTACCCTTCACTATGGACATTTGATATTTTTCTCAACATTTTAATCTGAATCTAAATTTTGCTCGATGTAGGCCTACAAATTAATGTATATGCACCATACATTAGAAGACATGTAATAATAAGTAATAAGTTCACGGGATCTAAGGTATTAGCACAACATACTAGCCCTTGCACGAGATATGGTTATATGGATATATGGTTCTAAAATTCAGTCACGATTTGCTTACGTTTTTATAAATTGATGAAATTGATTAGCATAACGATCTTATTGGTCGCTGTGCACAGGCGTCATAAATTCTATGTTTTATCTTATTTAAATCGGTCGCATGGCGCAAACTGCCGTTGAGTTGTCACATACTCCTTATCCATAACGCCGACTTGGTACATGGTCTATAATGTTTTATCACCTAAATCGCTCATTGTCACACTCATAACGAATGTTTTCCTTCATCACGCGAACTTGTTACATATATTTCGGTGTGTTTTTCAAATCAAGTACTTTCCTAATTTTACCATTAAGTCAGGCGAGCTACAGGTCAGCCGCTATCAACGCGAATGTGTTACCACTTTCAAGGCTTACTGTAACACTTCAAAGGGCTTACATTATTGATCACAGAACATGTTTAACTATTTAGCGCGGTAGTTCTACACGAAACATTTTTCATTCGTAGTTTTCACCGAATTTGTTTTTAGCTCTATACTGTCTTGTTTGAAACTTGTACCACACACAAACTTTATAATCTAATTTAAAGGTAGTGTTTTACGTTCGCTGTCTCCCTCGCTCTGGTGCTATCTCCCATGTGCTCTGTGCGTAGCACCTCCGCTACCTTCATTCATTCAAGAATCGCTTACTCACGCATGCACTAATAACATAATAAAATATACTAATTTCACTCACCCTCAACTTTCCACCTGGGTGATGTATGCCGACTCTGACCCTGGCGCTGATCATAAGATAAGCCACTTTGTAAAGTCAGGGTGAACAATTTTTATCTATATTAAGAACACAACACTTATAGCTTAAAAACAATTCCAAAAAACATGTTCAACGTTTGACAATGAAAAATTAAACGAAATCTTCTAACAAATCGATCTAAAAATAAAAAGCTGTATGTTTGTGTTTGAAGTGCACGTAAATAAAATCGCCTGTCTGTTTCAACAAGTGCTGTGTCTGAGGGTTGTCTAGCGTCGAGCGGCGAGCGCGCGTCTGCCCTATGAACGTGCACCACTGCAGTGGCACCCGGCATGCGTACGCTGAATCAATATCACCGTGACCACGCAGGCTACCGTGCTCCACCCCCGGGTCCCGCGAAGCCCTTCAAACACTACCACACTTCCACACTTCCACACTACCACACTACCACACTACCACACTACCACACTACCACACTACCACACTACCACACTACCATACTACCACACTACCATACTACCATACTACCACACTACCATACTACCATACTACCACACTACCATACTACCATACTACCATACTACCATACTACCATACTACCATACTACCACACTACCATACTACCATACTACCATACTACCCACACTAAATGCCTCTAAACGGACAATCAACTTGTATTAGTACGTGGTAAAATGTTTACAATGTTTTTGACACCATGGACTTTCAAACCAATTTCTTGTAGCTTTTCAATTAAAGGAGATACCTGCCCCGGCATTTGCATTGGCTATTTGAATTGTATAGGCCTACATTGTTTATAGATTATCCGAATCCATAAAAAAGGGATCGGGTAAATTAGGACCTCATAGTTGATAGTAAAAAGCGTAAAACAAAATCTGGTGGTAATAGTGAAATACAAAATTATAGTAAAATAATTAAAATTGCTGCTTCTGTTTTTCAATACCGTACAGCTGCTAAATTTTATGAACACATGCAATGAATGCATTAAATATAATATTGGAATAGTAGTCACATCCACAATACATGACACCAATAAAGTTATGATACATTAAAAGCAATTGATTTGATGTGCAAAATATATATGGAGAACTAATTACATCTACCTTAAAACCTTAGTACCTAACCTTTAAAACAAGTATACATACCGGTACATGACATTCAATAATCCGTACATTCAATTGTTTTTACTCTAAGAATTTGTATTTTCAATAAACTAGGAAAACGCTCAGTTGGACGCGTTGATAAGCGAGCACGTGCTATATAATTTGTTGATGGTTCAAATTTCAACCTGATCTGAATCTTCGTGCAACCGCTATTATGAGCCAAAAAAGCTGCGCGACTTTCCATTGCCATGGTAACGGTACTTTGTTATAATGTAATTTCCATTTACACTACTTATCGGATCTAAATAAAATTAACAAATTCGTAACCGGACGGACATTCTAAATGATTTGGCCACCTCAGATTTTGTCGCCGTTTAGTTTGAAAAAAAAACTTTCGATTAACTATAATGTAACTTTTTAACTTTTAGCACGATTTTGACACAACTAATGGCATTCAATCCAGATCGAAGCTTGCGGATGGTCAAAATTTCAACTCGATCCGAACCTCCGTTCGACCGCTATCATGAGCCAAAAAAGCTGCGCGACTTTCCGTTGCCATGGTAACGGTACTAATTGTTATAATGTAATTTCCATCTACACTACTTATCGGATCAAAATAAAATTAACATATTCGTGACCGGACGGACATTCTAAATGATTTGGCCACCTTAGATTTTGTCGCCGTTTAGTTTGAAAAAAAAAACTTTCGATTAACTTTAATGTAACTTTTTAACTTTTTGAACGATTTTGCCACAAAACTAATGGCATTCAATCGAGAACGAAGCTTGCGGATGGTCCAAATTTCAACTCGATCCGAGCCTCCGTTCGAACGTTGTGGCGAGACATACAAACAAACAAGCAAAAAACAAAAAAAGCGAAACAAAACCAGTGACTATTTTTTCCGGCAGAGTCAAATGGAAACGCTCGCTTCGCTCGCTTAAAAATGTACAAACTTCACATTAAGTATCCAAAAATTACAAAGGAAAAACATCAACCGAATTATATTATTATTTCTTTGTGTGGAAATAAATGTAACAAACATAACAAAAAACTATGGGAGAAAGTGCGATGAACCCACATGAACTATGGCCGTGCACACACGTTGAGTCTCTAGGAATCGGGGGATATAAACACAACACAGTTGTACGAAGAAGTCTCGCGAGACCGGTCTCGTTTACAACTTGTCTCAGTCTTGCGTCGCGCGCGATATGTTGCATGGTATCGGGCGTGCGCGTCAGAATAATCACTAGGTATGTTCGTATGTTGTGTGAGAGGTTGTACTCACCCTGCAGTTTTGGGCGGTGGGTCGTTGAGGATGATTACAGTGGGGGTCAAGTGCTCCATGGTGTGTTGAATCCCCTACCGACGCCTGGACGTGTTAAACAAGGGAGATTATTAACACATGATTTCTCCAAATATATTGAACACGTGTAACTGATTCAAGAGCAAAACGTAATTTGCACACCGATATTAGTGAATGGTGTTGAGCGCATGCAATCAATGTCACGGCTATGTATGATCCGGTAACACGCACACGCACACGCACCCCTCGGTATAACCTCACATCTACTCTCCCTAAGGTGATGCACCCGAGTGGCTACAACATCATAATGCATCACAATCTCGTCACTCAGCAGCGGGCAGGGGGAGTCAGGAGTGACTACGTCAAGGTTACAGGTGCCAGTCTTATCAGTGGACTCTGCACCCTTCACTCTTCGCCGACCAAGCCCCAATCTGTTCTACAACTACGATTCAGAATCGGGAAGTCTCGGGTTCGAGTCCGTCGTGACCTGGAATCTAACTTAAGGTTTATTCCGAGGTTTTCCTTAGTCGTTAGGGATTGTGCCATTTAAACAGCCCTCGGACATCCCTTGACCATTGACCTATCTGCAATATATCTAGTTCACCTGAAAAGACTCATACATTTCACCTAATGCGAGATTCGAACCCACGTCCTCGTAGAGCCATACGCTTCGGACCAGCGACCTAATTGTATGTGCCACCGCGGACGACATCGAACCCACGTCCTCGTAGAGCCACACGCTTCGGACCAGCGACCTAATTGTATGTGCCACCGCGGACGACATCGAACCCACGTCCTCGTAGAGCCACACGCTTCGGACCAGCGCCCTAATTGTATGTACCACCGCGGACGACATCGAATCTAAACTAACATGCTCATTGTAGCCTCTTAGCCAAAAAACTAAGCTAGCATGATTTGATATAAAATCAATCAAACAAATTTCTAACACCAAAATTTCAAAACTAGCTTACTACGCAAATTTTGAATCACACGAGATATAGATTTGTGGCATGGGGACATTCCACAATGGCAAATTCTATTTTCAACTTCAAAAAACGAGCTCTCAGAACCATGCTTGGCCTCAAACAAGAAAATAACTCATATGTCAAACCTCATTTGTGTAGTGGGTAGACTCTAAATACAATTTATTTATTATTTATAACCTCATTTTATAAAACATGATATATTTACATTTTACAGACTATATTTATGAATCTATCATGAGCCTCATAAAGGACAGGTCAAATCTAACGATGATAAATATTATCCATTCACATGCAACTATAGGCAAGCCACCAACATACAAGCGCAAACTCACACAAATACATTCAAGCTACATGAACATAAAATTATTTAACAAACTTCCATCAAACATAAAAAAATATTTCTAACGTAAATTAATTTAAAAACAAACTCAAATCACTCTTAAAGAATAAGGCATACTACTCAGTAGATGAATTCCTAAATGATAATGGTAAACATATACATGTGCCAACTTGTGAAGTGTTATGTATTGTTATACTATTAGGTAGTCAAACATTTAGACCTACAACTCGTAGGCCAATACATGTACATATGTAAGTAGTAGGTAACTAGCCCATTAATTTGTAAATAGGTCCTACCATTTCCCTAACTACAAGATGTACTTTTTATCTTAGGGGTCAACTGTGTTATGTAAACATAAAACTAAATAAAGCAACATTCTATTCTATTCTCTGGAATAAGGAAGACACCATCAGACATCGGAGCCAGTGACGCACGCTCCACTCGCAGGCTGAGCCTGTTTCTGGAAACTCTGCTAAATGTTATGCAGAAATATGCACACCGAGGACATCAATAAACAAGCAAAACAATGTTTATTATGTGTAAACAGAAAAACAACGTTTTATTATTAAAGATTTTATTGTGTGGTTTGTTATTTTTAATGTGTATAATGATATTTTATATCACCAATTCGTCACCTAATAAATCATGATAGACCTCAGAACAGTTACTATTGTTTTGTAGTTTGTTGTTCAGTAATGTTTAATATATTTGCACTGAATACTATACAATAGTACTATCAAATCAAATGTTAAAAGCTAGTCAAGGGATCATTGAAGACGCCAGGCTGCGGACGCCCATACCCATTGACCACCACTCACCTCAAACCCAACACTGGTAGTAGTAGTGGTTACAGAAAAAATATTAGTTTCTTCATGGTACGACGAGAATTATGTCCTTAAGCAATGGTCATCGGCTGCTCATTTGGGTGACCTTGTTCTTTTTCAGTTTATTTAGCACAATCTTTTGAGCGCGCATTTTAAAACCATCACAATTACATTCCCATCTGACACGGGTATTGGCTTGTTCGGGAAATTTTCATCATATTGGCATCGATAACACTCAATGATTAATAGACCTACTTAAGTCCACACATCGACCGTCCACCCCCATGGCCCCGAATTTGTGTGGTCGGGCCGCCACTGGAAATAACCCCTAGCCCCACCAGTAGTCTCATATTATACACATGACCATACCATGTTCCACACAAAACCCCTTTTATATCTATTTTGATTTTTTATTCATCACAGATTCCCCAAGGATACCAATAATTGCAACAAAAAACAAAACAATAATAGCCAATGAATGTAGAATATAGTATTTTTACATTACAGGGTGTATTTTATAAGGTAGGCCTAGATGATTTTGTGAACAATTGTTAAGTAACTAGCAAATATAGGGTTTTGTTCTTAGGCCTAATGTTCATTGGCACGTTAATTCTAGGATGTTGTATGTATGTACATAACACCTAGGCCTACATGCTTTATCAGATTGTAATGATTTTTTCACAGAACCTTAATTTTATGAATTAATATATTCGTGTGAAATTTGAGCGCAATCGAAAAATTATTTCTCATGAACACATGGCAGCTCCATGCACCAATTACGCTCATCCAACAACGCGACTGAAAAAGCATTTGCGAAGTTTCCTAGTAGTTTTAACGTGTAGTCTGTAAGCGCGCCGGTAGGCCTAGGGCCTACACACACAGAAACGTAAGCACAAAGAATTTAGGCCAAGATATGTCAGTTGTCTTTTAAGTTCTTTGCAGAGTGAACATGAGAGAACTTTGATTCAATTAAGTAGGATTCGAAGGTTATAATAAAGATTATTATAATAATATATTTTTTCCAATCGATGTTGATAATTATGCTAGCAATGCTCCCAAGTCCTGCCAACTTTAGGGCTATATATTTATTACGGAAGCGTTGTTGACTGTAGTTGTCAAGCCTTTCAAAGTAGGCTAGATGTTAGTTTGACTCAACTTTTTCGTACGTAAGCATAAGGTTTTGACGTATAGTTGAAAATTGTTCAACTTTCTTACGCATTAAAACAGTGTCTTATGCCTTAAAACTAGCGCATTTGTGTGAACGCCAGTATGTGTTCCCTATGTTCCAACATTACGTCTCCCGCGTTAAAACCTTATGCGTACATGTTATGATTTTATGTGGATCCGCCTTTAAGGCTAATTATGTTGAAGGTATAGAAACTAACTTAGGGCCTACCAAATTTATTAACTCAACATAGGCCGCCATCGAGTAGTGGCCGCTAATTGACACAATATGTTATCAACACTTGACAATACTTTGCATAATGGCTGCAACCCACATTTTTAACTTGTTTTTTTCAAATATGTATATAAAAAATATATATAAAGCATATAATTGCATAAATACAGTGTTGTAGATAATAGCTCGTGAAGTAACTGGTACGTGGACCTGGCATTGTATGTGTACGCACCAGAAGAGTGTGGTCATTGGTACAATGCTATCTTCTTAGAAAAGCCCACACAATCAACATGTTAAACCAAATGTGAGAGTATACTCAGCCTTTATTTTAAATTTATTCATTTATTTATGAATTGGCCACATACAGCATAATATTATGCCATTTTACAGTGACCGGTTTAACAACTGATGATTAACAACGATGCATGATGATGAAGGGAGGAGGGGCAACCCGGTACCGGCACATAGCCTACTCCTTTCGAAAAGTACCAAGGGGACCAACGGCTTTATGTCCCATCCGGAAGGAATGGATGGTGTAACTTTGAAAGTCAAATAGGTTCCTCCACTAACCAGCACGAGCAGACGTCAAGGAGAATGAAGCCGTCACACAAGGTTTCGAACCCTCGTCTGCTCTGCCCTAGCCAGCGGTATACGTGTTTCAGGGCAGAGCATTCACCCACTCAACCCCTGACCACGCCCGATGTCGCTTAACTTCGGTGTTCGAGTGAGAACCGGTTAAACGACCGCGGCTAAACCGCTGGCAATACATACAGGCAGGGTTGGGTCATAACATGTAGAATATTATTATTCTACTTACGAGTAAAAAATAGTGTACAATATGTAGAATATTAATTCATTTGTTAATCGTTGTTTATATATCATCAAAAAAGTTAAAAACAATAATTATGGAGCAGACTCTTAGCAGCAGCACTATTACTTATTAATTTAATAGAATGATTTCTCATAAACAAAACATTTAATTTGTATGATAGGCCCTAGTAATAATAAAAATAATAATCTAAGGCTTTTGCGGCCCGGTAAATTATAAATACAATTACTTATTGGCCGGGTCATTTTGCCGCGTCGGATATTATTTTTTTCTTGGGGGGGGGGGGGGGGGGGGGGTGAAAAGTAATAAAAGAATATTCGACGCGGCGAAATGAAATGGCCAATTAATTGTATTTATAATAATAAAATTAATAATAATAATAATAATAATAAAAATAATAATAATAATAATAATAATAATCAATACTACATTTGAATTTAGTCAAGATATATGCATGGAGTTTGGAGTAGACAAGTGTAAGACGCTACATATCGAAAAGGGTAAGGTTACGCAGGCAGAAGAGTTCCAGCTGGATGATGGAAATAGTATTGGAGTAATGAATGATAACGAAGTATACAAATATTTAGGATTCTCACAAGCTGCCAGAATTGAACATAAAGTAATGAAAGAAAAAATGATAGATACATACAAGAAGTGACTAAACTCTATCCTCAAGACGCAACTAAACGGTAAAAGCAAGATCACAGCAATAAATACATATGCTATACCAGTACTGACATATTCATTCGGAATCATTAAATGGACGCAGACAGACATCCACGCGTTGGAAATATTAACTCGTACTACACTTACCAAACACAGAATGCATCATCCTAAATCAGCAATAGAGAGATTGACACTTCCAAGAGAACAAGGAGGACGAGGCCTAATCGATCTGAACAACTTATATTTTAAACAACTAGACATTTTAAGAAAATATTTTTTTACAAAGAGCAACCAATCAACACTGCATAGGGCTGTGGTGCTAGCTGACAAATCATTAACTCCACTCAATCTAGCAAACGAAAATGTCAATCTACAAGGGAAACTCATAACTGACGCTTCAAAAGAGTTACGTCTCTCAGAAAAGACCCTACACAAGAGACATTATGATGAACTACACAAAGGTCACGTAGATATTAAAGCATCAAATAGGTGGTTAAACAACGGGGAACTATTTGGAGAAACAGAAGGTTTTATGATGGCTATTCAAGACAGAGTGATTGCAACGAAAAATTATAAAAAATACATTATACAAGATGCGACAGTAAACGATCAATGTAGAAAATGTAGTGTAAGGGGTGAAACAATCGAACACATCATATTCGGGTGCCAGTCACTATGTCAAACGGATTACCTCTACAGACATAACCAAGTAGCTAACATTATTCACCAAAAACTAGCAATCAAGTACAACCTCATTGATACTCACACACCTTACTACAAATACAAACCGGAGAAAGTACTAGATAGCAAATATTTCAAATTATATTACGACCGCACAGTTATAACAGACCAAACTATACATCACAACAGACCGGATATAATAATAATAATAATTGACAAGAAGAAACAAGAAACTACCCTTATTGACGTTGCTGTCCCAATGTGCCACAACGTCGAGACTACATGGAAGAAAAAAATTGACAAGTATAGTGAACTTGCAATTGAGATCAAGAAGATGTGGAAACAGAAAAAGGTAAATACAATCCTATTCGTAATATCGGCCAACGGCATCATACCGAAGAAGCTACATGAAAGCATTAAACAACTAGATCTTCCACCCAATGTTTACATCGAGACTCAAAAGGCAGTAATACTCAACACGTGTAGAATAGTTTGTAAATTTCTAAACTAAGAATTATACTTCGAGATTCCGAGACAGCTTCCATCCTGACATGGTTTTCGTGGTTTCCCATAGTCCGAAGAGCAAATGCTAGGATGGCGACGAGAAATCGGCCACGACCGTACACAGCAGAAAGAAAACATCATCTACAAACAATATTACAATTTATTAATGACTTATTTTAGTTAGAGTTAAGACAGAGTAATAATGTAGATATGTAATATAGGTACCGGTAGTACACATGGAAGTACTTGACGTAAGTCCGTACAACATGTTAGCTCCGGTTTTGACCGAGTTTGTATGAAATACATCCAATAAAATAATAATAATAATAAAATAAAAGGCCTAATCCTAATTAATAATATATAATTTCAAGTTGCATAATTTTGAGTTGCATTGAATTTCCGTGTCTGGATCAAATACGTCCAACCCAAAAATAAGCGGCATCTCATTTACCTGTAATAAAATTCTTCTTGATTACAGCAATTCCCCATCGCTGTGCAGACTAGAAGGTGAGAAGGTCTTGTCTGTCTCCACACTCACAGTGCAATATAATAATATAAGTTGCATGAGCCAATGATAGTAGTGCATAGGCCTACTACTAGGTCTATTGATGTTAGCAATGATTACAAATAATTCAAATTTGCCACCATAAAGACAATAGCCAAACAGTGGCTATTAAGCCATAAATCCCATAACCAATCAGGAAGTTTGCTTGACTTATTTCCTCCCCAGTTTCCAAAATGGCAGGTTGGCCACAGCATTGCCTGTGGAGTGATAGAGGCTTAAATTTTTCACAGAAAACAAGTACTATATAACAAAAAATAAAAAACTTCCTCCTATAATTTATTAGCTGTAAATGAAAAAAAAATTGTATGTGTAGAATAATATGTAGAATATTTAAACATTCTACATTACATACTCTACAGTAGAATATACGCTTAGATTAGGCATTTTCTGTGCGCAATATTCTACTGACCCAACCCTGCTTATAGGTAAGTAGTGATGTGGAGGTGTGAATATTCCCCCACTGTTCATTTATGTTTAAATACGGTTCCACCACCCAAAAATAATGGTTTGTTTCCTACCGGTTAAAACCCGGTGTTGCAATGATGTTATGTTTTACTGTTAAAGTACACTTGACATGACTTTCTTATCCGAAACCGACCACCAAAACTAACCAAATTTCGGTCTTCGGTTCAGACACTTTCTTATGCAACGGTTTTCGGTTCAGGGAAAATAGTTTTTTCCCGGTTTTTGGTTTAATGCCCTGATAATACACATTTTAAAGTTTCAAACCCATTTCACAGCCTCTTTGATGACGCTTACTGTTGCCATAGTCAACTGGCCATGTACATTTTTTTTAAATCTACAAGTTTTACTTCCTTCAGTATAAAAGCTGTGTTTTGTATTTACCAACTTTGTATTTGGCTAAACCTATTTTATTTCTAATAATACACACATGGATGCATATTTATTATTTATATGCACAAACAATTAAAACATGTTTAATAATATTACATTATATGATAAATTATTCTTTTATTTCCTTACATAGTCACTCAAAATGTATTTAAACTGGAACAAGAATAAACATGTTCCAGTGGAGGGAAAGGAAAGGTACAAAAGGACAACAGCTTACCTGAAAACGTTAGGTAGGTTGCCCAGACACGAATAGATGAGTAGACAAGTTGCTGATACGTTTCGACCAACAAGTGGTCTCTTATCACTCAGCGTTTTATAAGGTAAGCTGTCGTCCTTCTGTACCTTTCCTACCACTGAAACATGTTTATTCATGTTCCCAGTTTAAGTATCCTAGCCATTTAGGCCTCATCTATACCTAAGACTAGGAAAACGCTAAAGTCCCGCCGCGTTGATGGATGAGCTTTTTTGTAAGTTTTTAGTTTGCGTGGGATCTCTTTACTTATCAAGTACTTTTTGAATGCATTGTAGGTGATTGTTGTCAAGTTTCTATTGTTACTTGTTAATTGTTATTAAATACCTCAAAAAACTTAATTTAAAACCTTTATTTATATGGTTTCTGGATGTTTTCAACTTTTTCTTTAAAAAAAAATACATCACTATAACCTTAATGGCCATGTGAAATATGAACGTTCTAGCCCAACCCGTTTGGTCAGAATTGGCCAAAATGTCACAAAAATATCGCACTAAAAATCGAAAAAAAACCCGTAAAAGTACGATATTCATGAGAAGTTTTTCTTCGATTGTACCCAAAAACGTGGCACGTCTAAGTTCAGAGATTTCGAAGGTCCCTTAAAAATTTCATCAAGATCGCATATGCCGTTTGCCCGGAATCGTGCGAACAAACAGACAGAAAAAAAAACAAAAAAAACATTGGAGCTAAATTTTTTGAGGGGTCAGTGAAATTGAAGTTTTTGCTTCGCTCATCCAAAAACAACCCAAAATGTATGATTGACACCTAATAAACTACTTGGGCAGGGTACTAGTACTATACCAGGTTTCAATAAAACAAAACTAAATCTGGCATTTTTATTATTTAATAATACCATACATAATTGCTTAAAACAACAATTATTATCACATTTGAATCAATACGTCTTACTATTACAGTATAAATATTATTATATATAAATATATATTGAAAAATAAATAGGCCTATGATAGGGGTGCCACTAAATATGTTTTAAAATCTGTATGGAGAAGGTAAAATACACTCAGATCTCCATAAAAGTACATCAATACATTTATAATTTTGAAAAAAATTAAAAACATGATTTGTTTTATCATCCTCCATATAAAAATGCATTTTCTCAATTAGCTGGGTTCAAAATATGCAAGGTTTGACTGGGGCTAGTACTGTTGTTAATTTTTCAGAAAAATACTGTTTGATATCTGTGGCTTCCCCATTTCCCATTTCACCTGGTTACAAGGACCTAGGCCTACACTTCAAATCCCATTGTTAACTTATTTCAGGTACCAATAGTAAAGTAGAGGTTCGCATCATTTGCGAGGATTTTTTCAACTGTGAAAGCATCATTTTTTAAATACAATGAGCATATATTTAAATAGCGCATGCTTCAAGATGTTGCCAAGTGACAACTCTGTCCATTAGCGACTGCGTGACAGCACAGTATAAAACAAGTCTGGCCTCGAGTTGAAGAGTTATCAAAAGTACCTATTATTTATTACATGACACCAGGCTTTATTTAAAATGTTTTTGATAGATGGAAGACGTCATGAGAGTTAAGCGTCAACTGCTGCAGTGGCACGCAGCACGTGGGAGATTACTTGAATAATACAGGAAACAGAGCTTCTTCAAAGCTGTTCCACCATGCTTTGCCAGTTAATTAAATACTGTAGGCTATACGCGTTTCCAAGCAAAGGGGTTGCTACCTGGTGGCGAAAAATGCAACTGTCCGATCAGTGATAGTCGGAGGAGCGCGCTATGTGCTTACCTGAAGAACACATGTCATTCCTTGTTTGTCACTTATAAATATGTACAATCACAGGTACATTGTCGTTGCTCTCCCAAAACGTTGTTAATTGATGATAATCAAAAGCATGGGGGTGCACCAAAATGATAAAATCGCTCTCCAATATGCGGGATTCGAGACCATGTCCACCAGAATAATATTACTATATTCAGACCAGCGCCCCATGCACCCATGAGACACCGAGGATGGCATTTGTATCCATATTACAATTGTCTAATTGTAATATCATAATAAATCATTGGTATTTATAGGCTATATACTAAATATAGCCTAACAGGGTACGATAAATACTAAATCAAATTTAAACCGTCAAGAATGTTAACAACTCATAGTAAACACACACATACAGTATCGCTCGCTTCTTATGGCACTTTTAATTGAGATATACTTCTTTAGTTTTATTATGATAATTGAATATAAATAAAGTCATACTCATAATAACAAAAATAATATTAATTGTACTAGGGCTTATGCACAAGTCCCAACTCCTTTTCTACCTTATATAATTAATGTAGGCCTACATATACCATTTACCGTCATTGTTCATTTAATACATAATATTATACATAATATCATAATAAATACGATTTATATTATTACTATAGAATAAGTATAACGATATGACCTACAAGATTTTAAAGGTGTATGCAGAATGACGCGTCATGCCATTATTGACATACAAAACAATAATATAAAAATAGGCCATCAGCTATTCAATAGGCCTACTTTTAATAAAATTTATATATAAAAAACCGGTAGTCCTAAGTGTATAGTAGATAAATATTATATAGGCCTACTCCGATTGCGTTTACATTGTAAAACGAAGTAGAAAAAGTACAAAACAAGTGTAGGGCTATAATTTGCTAGAAGCTCTTTTGATTTTTGGATATTAAGTAAATTATTGATATTATTAGTATTGGGCAACATTTTCTTGGCAAAATATCATCGATCTTCATCATTCAACATTATTTTATACACTTGTTTCTGTATTTAATAGTTTAACAGTGTGGTTTGTTTTTTTCGAGCCAATATCATCAAATAATCTCAATTATTTGTTGTAATTTAAAATGCCATTAAATCCCCGTTTTTAATAAAGCCGATCCCCAAAACTTACGAATTTTACTAATAAAATACGCAGACGATATGAGATAATCAACAATGTTTTCGCAAATGATCAGAATTGTAACAAAACTCAAGTTGAAGCCAACTGAATATACAGCGCCCGCCGTAAGCAGCTCGCCTCTATCACCGATCGGTCCGACATGTTGCGTTTTAGTGCTGCCATCTATCTTTGCTTGGAAACGCGTATATGTATGTAACTTAGTAAAAATATAGTGAAAGGAATTGAAACCTGGTACTATTAGAATAGAACATCAAAACACATCAATTTTTTCTAATCGGGCACATGGCAAATATATCATCTTTAATATAATTTCAAACTGCAACTACATGCACCTAGTATACCACTCAAAGTAGAAGTCTTTCTGCAAAATTAATGTTCAACTGTTTTTAACTAGGAAAACGCTAAAGTCCCGCCGCGTTGATGGATGAGTTTTTTTAAGTTATTTGTTTGCGTAGGACCACTTATCCTTTGCAAGTGCTTTTTGAATGCATTGTAGGTGATTGTTGTCAAGTTTCTATTGCAACTTGTTAATTGTTACAATAAACCTCAAAAAACTCATATTAAAACCTTTATTTCTATGGATTCTGGCTAACTTTTTCAACTTTTTCTTTCAAAAGGTACTACATCACCATAACCTTAATGTCCATGTGAAATATGAAGGTTGTAACCCTACCCGTTTGGTCAGAATCGGACCAATTGTCACGAAAATATTGCACTAAAAATAAAAATAAATCGTAAAAGTACAATATTCATGAAAAATGTTTCTTCCATTGTACCCAAAAACGTGGCAAGTCTAAGTTCAGAGAAAACGAAGGTTCCCTCCAATTTTCATCAAGATCGCTTATGCCGTTTGCCCGGAATCGTGCGAACAAACAGACAGAAAAACAAACAAAAAAACAAAAAACACCCGAGCTAAATTTTTTGGGGGGTCAGTGAAATTGAAGTCTTCACTACGCTCATCCAATTAGTTTAACAAAGAGAACGTATGGATATTTTAAAAATCATGTTGCCTGCAAACTTTTCTGTTTATGGGGACAAATTGACTAAAAATACTGGTTAACTAAAAATTCGTAGAAAATACTTAAATGTAAAACACCATATTTTCTCTTTGTTAAACAAAAGACAAACAGTTGGTCATCAATTTCACAGAAACACAACCATCTATGTTGAATGCTGTGCTAGGTGCAATTGCAGTTAAAAATTACATTAAAGACGCAATATTTGCTGTGAGCACGATTAAAAAATTTTGTAAAGAAAATGTTTTGATTTATAATAGTGCCAGGTTTAAATTCCATTCACTATATTTTTACTTGGTTGGATATTTAAAAAAAAAATGGAAACACAAGAAAAGATGTTACAGCCTAACATGAAGCACATCCGACACAGCAGAGCAGTGAGTCCGGAGAGTTGATTATAACAAAATTGTTCTAGATTAGAACGGTTACCCAAATCCAGACCAAGGATTCAAATCTTTTCCGTGTACATGGTTTTGATTAAACAACTTATCATAGTTTCAGAAGGACGAAATGCGTCGTGGATTAAGATAACTTTAAATTAGCTGCAGTTGTCATCAGCAGGTGAAAAGTTTTGTTGCAAGTTCTCTTTGCTTTCCCAACCTGTCAACCCTTCTCCAATCCAACATAGTAAAACAATGCAAATTGATATGAATGGAAAAATCATAGCCACAGAAACTACCCTACAGATCAAATTTGTCTTAAATTTTTTTTTCTTGTGCAAAGTTGGCCTCTTTAGCCATTCTTCTGTCTTGCTATCCAATGTAAGACTGCCTCCTTTTCTATCTTGCTCAGTTCATCAGGCAGGGAGTCAATGTCACTCTTGAGGGCGGCACATCTAAAGAGATGCGCTCTGTCTTGGTCTTCTAAATTATAAAGTTTACAGGTGGCCGGTTCGTTGGTTATGTTAAAGCGGTGCAGGTGGTGTTGCAAGACGTCGTCACCGGTTGCAAGCCTGAAATGAGCGGTGGCCGTCTTTCTCGACCAGTCTTTGTCTGGCCCTTTCTTGATCTCGGTCCACCAGTTCTTTAGTTGTGAAGTCTCTTCTGTGGTGTTCCTGAAGATCTTTTTTGTGAAAATTGAAATATTGGGTTTAGTTTCCATGATTACAACTTTACCAATGATATAAATGTACAATGTTTTAGTTTATTGATGACCGAGAGGGAAGGGAGAGTCAATCTGAGCCAATGTTTGTCCTTCAGTTCAGTTCATTGTTGTAGTAGTGTGTTGGTAATTAGACTTCCAGTTCCAACCCAAAATACTACTTCCTAAGCAGTATTTTTTTGCCGAAGTCACATAAAACAAAATCACGCCAGTTATACGTTGAAACACGAATCCGAGAGGGTCTGGAAGCGAATACATATTTAAATCTAAATATGTACAGTAGAACATTATCTGTAAATTTGTATCAATAATCCAAAGGGAGTGTTAATAAAAGCAAATGAATATGATCATTATGATTGCAAGATTGTCTTGCAAGAATAAAAATATTGTCAACATTGCACAGTACCCGGTAGTGCACACAATGGAAAACTCCATTAGTAATATTAGTCGATAAGTCGAGTGAATGGTGAGTTGAATAGTACAGTACAGTCGAGCCGCTACGATTACTTTCGCCTGAAATTCACCAAGTTAACTGTATTTGTTTATTAGATATTTAGTAGGGATGACATGGCAGAATCGATTCCTCTCTGCATCGATTCCAAGTTGGAAGAATCAATAACTCACTATAGACAGTTTAAACCAAGTTTCGTTGTGTTTTGGGGCGTGGCAGAGCGGTCCCCCTGCTGTCTCTCCCTCTCCCGCCAGACGCTGATCGTACGCAGAGGCAGGCCAGCAGGCAGTACGGTCAACAGACAACGATCCAACGTTGTGAAATACGTCGCTCCGTGGCGTGAGACGTCATTACGGGCTCCGCGGAAAACGACCGCGGATATATTGGTGGACCACCAAAATAACTGTGCATACAATTAAAAAAAATCTTAGGAATCGATTCTTAGGTCACAATGATTGATTCCAATTTTTTGGAATCGATGTCATCCCTAACATTTAGCAAAGCTAAATGCACAGCACAGAGTATGGTGAGTTAACATAGATGTTTAAGATTTTGTTGCATGATTCAATTCAAGGCTTACAGTAAAAAAGGGCATTAACAAAGATCGCTAAGGAATACAGAACTGCCGTGGTCATATTGGCTGGTGTTAAGGATTAAACTTGTTGTGTACAGTGCGTATCAGAAATAAAAGTTACTTATTTTGTTAATCCTTAATTAATTAATCACAAGCCTTGTACTTTATGGCTGTGTCGCCTGTTCTACACCAAAAACACACAGTATAAACAATATATTAATTGTTTCTGGTCATTAGTCAATCGATATACACATTTACGATGTCACTCATTCCCTCAACAAGTTTCTGCTTTTTCTCGTCAACAATATATTTTTTATGTACCAGACCATTTACGCACTGGTAGAAGTTACTGGCCTTTCGTATTCTGTTTGTAATTTCCTTTTTTATCTTGCCATTATTTCACTTCCTGGGTAGCCAAAACTCCACCACCGCCGGGTTTCTTCTCTAATCTTGATCTCTGCATGATAGTTCCTTACGTCTCCTTCTCCTGGCATAGTCACAACCTTGCTCTTGATCACGCTTATCTTCATGCTGGCCTCTTCAATGTGCCTCTTCCAGAGGTCCGTGTACTTCTGGAGTACCTCCTCATACTCCGACCATGCCACAAAAACATCGGCAAACAGCATAACCTCTACCTCCTCCGTTCCCTCCATCTTTACCTTGTTGTGGATGTCATCCATCACTATTATAAATAGCAGTGGTGACAGCACACTACCTTGCCTCAGCCCTTGTGTTATTTGGAACCACCCCGACAGCCCAAACTGTGTTTTTTTTTCTCAGCTTTCACATACAATGTACATACTTCTAACCCAGTATATTAGTCCTTTGTCCACTTCTTTTCTTTCCAAGTTTTACCCCACTGCATTCCTTGCCTTTTTGATGTTTAGGAAGACCATACTCATTTTTCTACCCAGCTCCCAACTACAAATACAAATAACATAAGTACAAATATCGGGTCTATAGTCGATCTTCCCCATCTAAACCCATATTGTTCTTCATTCAGCATATGGTCCACCTCTACTCTCATCCTTCTGTCTATCTCCTTTCTTGTATATTGGTACAATCACTCCTTTCTCCCAATCTCTTGGGCCCTTGGCACCTTCTTTTCTTTCCATACCACTCTGATCACTCTGTATAGCCAAAGCATAACAACTGGGCTCCCAGCTTTGATCATTTCCACCACCAGTTCGTCAATTCCTGCAGTCTTCCCATTCTTCATAATGCCATCTCCACTTCTTGCTAGGTTGGTTCATTCTCATCTGCTTCTTCTCTAGCCCCTTCCAACTCTGCATCTCTGTCTTCTGCTTCTGCTCCCGCATTCAGCAATTGATTGAAATACTCTTTCTAAGTTTCCTTGATCTCATCTGCATCTGTAATGAGTCTCTCCGAGTCATCCGCTAGGTACCTTTGTTCCCCTCTTTCCTTCATCTTACTCTTCACTATGCCATTCAGCATCTTCTTTTTTCCTTCTGCATGTTTCTCCAGTTTCTTAGCAAACTTCTTCCAATCTTCTGCTTTCTCTTCTTTAACAGTCAATCAATGACCAGAAACAAATTAGATATACTGTGGAATGTGTTTTGATTGTAGAACAGTGCTACACAGCCATAAATATATGTGTAAACCAGCCAGTAGGAACAGAACACTTGTTGAGTCTGCGAGGTTGAATGGATGCTAAGGAGACTTTGCTGAAATGCCAACCAGGCATGCTTACATCTTGGTAGGAAAAACAATACAGATCCCAAATATGTAAGAAGTAATATTTTCACAAATGCCATATGGCTTGGCTGGGACCTGACAAAGAAATAGGGGTGTACGAGCCTGGGATTTTTAAGTCGAGCCGAGCTTTTTAAAATTCCTTAAAAGGACCTACCTGTTGATGAACCAGTAGGTTTAGGCCTATCCGCTTGATTGTGTCCACTACATCCGGTATACAGCAAACCAAGGGACCTAAATATCACGAGCTTTATATAACCCAGTCGTTAGTGTACATACAAGATTATTTCATGTTGTGCTGTTCATGGAGAAAGAAACTGGGCCAAGTCAACGTGTATCATTTAAGAAGATCAAGAGTGGGATGGGAAGCGCCCTAGCTGGCTGGCAACCAACTGAAAAAGCACAGCAGATTTCAACATGCCTAGTCGTCAAATTTCACAAGAAAGCAAGGTCATTACTCAGCTGACACTCGGCTATTGGCCCGTCAGTTGGAAAATGAACAGCGCCTACAATGTTTGCGTGTAACTATGTGAACAACACGAGGTTTTATTTTACTACTGCATTCAAAATAAATCATCTGATATTTTTTGCTGTCTCCACAAGTAGGCAGGGTTGGGAAAACCCAGATAACCACATTGCTGGCTAACAAATACGTTAGCAAGAACATAGTACATTCAGTACTCGATAAAATGTGGATACCGTACTTGAACTTACGAAATTCTTTTAATATTACCGCGTGGGCTTAAAATTATGTATTAAACAACACACTTTCTATATTATTACCATCCACGGGATAGAAAATGAGTTAGAATTAGATGATACTATGTGAAATTGGTAATTATCCGATTTTTTTACACAGAGTTCTCTATAAATGTGTCTGGGACTTCCGTACTGGTTTGCATTATGATGGACACGCACGATCTACTGTAGGCCTACGATGATGCTCGTTATTGCTCACTGGCTGCGGCATTCTTCCATCTCGCGCTTCTGAGAACAAACAATCCTGTCGAGTGTTAATGAAAATGAGCAAACCGCGTGTTTTTGTAGGCTCGGCTCAAATAAAACAAGCCTCAAACCAAGCCCGGCTCGAAACGAGCTCAAAAATAAAGCTTGAAAAAGCTCAAGAAAATGAGTACTCGCACACCCCTACAAAGAACACTACAAGTACAAAGATAAAAACTCCCGCAAGATCTTAGAAAGGTAAAAAAAATCATAAAAGGTACAAAAAGTTAACTCAAAAAAGCGGTTTTAATCCAAAATCTAGAACCGACAACCCTTGCCTGTTATCTGTTGTATCAATTTTAGGGGTTTTAGGGGGGTGCGAGTAGCACATTTTGAATTCTAGTCGAGTATTCCTTTAGATACTCGAGTATTTATTTCAAAATTGATTTTTTTTATTTAGTAGGCCCACTTGAAACACAGCAATTTTTTATACAGTATGTTATCTATAGTTTCTTTCCCCATTACAATACTGCTGCGATGTTTTAATCCGAAAAAAATCCTCCAAATTTGCACGTCGCATTATAATAATTGCGGTCTAGGCATTTCCAATGCTTTTTCAGCACATTTGAATATTCTGTGCCCTTGAATGGAATAAGTTCCAGCGATGGCCAACGAGCAAGCCACGCCAGTGTGCTCTGGGTTCTTTTCGTTCCCAACCAATCGCGTCACTCGGTGAGTTTGACCTTCAAGCTTAAGAGTCAAAGCAAAGATGGAAGATTGAAGGAAGAAACATAAAACATGTCAAACTACGCCAACTACGATTTTAAAATACGTAAAAAGTGCATAAATGGAATATTCACCGGCATTCTTACTTCACGATAGTTGATCGAAAATATTAATGAAATAGACGGAACGAAACCAATAAAGGATGTTTGTTTTCACCGCCGTGGCCTAGGCCTATTCCCGGTTCCCGCATCCAAGTCTCCTTTGTTTATCGTAATAATTTTGAAAAAACGCAGTCTCTAGGGCCGAGGTCAACTTTTTGCTGTCACAGTACACACGTAGTATTCCTAGGTTGTTATAAGCCTAGGCCTCTATACGTAGGCATAGCCCTACTGTGATGATGGTTCTTTTCAGTTTTCATAGGATTTCATGTTTAAAACTCGACTCGAAAACTTTGAGCCTAAAACCAAACTCGACTCGATGTCGAGTATAAAAAGAAACTCGAAAAACTCGACATTTCGAGTACTCGCACACCCCCAATCAACTTTAAATAAATAATAATAAATTGTATTTAGAGTCTACCCACTCAATTATCTAACTGATTTTCAGTGGGGGACAGTAAATCAAAGTGACCAAGCCAACCCTGTAGGCCCCGACGCAATCGACGAGTGAGCGATAACCAACCAAAAATCAATATTTTTAATAGGAAATATAGCAATTAGTGGTATGGACAGTGCGAACACCCGCGGATCAATGCCAGAATCAACAAGGCCGATTCAGAACAACTCTGAATTTATTATGTGCTTCGTTGCTAGGACGGCTCCAAAGTCACCGTTTACAAACTCCTAAGACAAGAACTGATGGAATTAAGTCAAAATCAGAAGTTAAAAAACTTCTGACTTTGGCGGGAATTGAGCCCTGGACCTTCTGCATTGGAAGCAGATACGCTAACCACAAGACCAACGAGCCACACAACATCTAACAACTTTTTCTAAACCTCAAATAAATGTAGAAAAGGACAAGGAATTATAAAAAAGTGTATATAATTTTAGGCCCTCAAGAAATGAAGATTGGTAATGAAAACATGATCACAGTGTGTGGACGGCAACAGTCTTGTTATAGTAACACAGGGGCCTCTCTGAAATGAAAACAAAACAGGAGCATTAGCAATATGAGCTTACAATCATGAGACAGTCAACATACTGCTAGTGCTAGGCTTAATTACAATTAAGTCCCAATGAATTCAAAGTCAGGGCACCTTAAAAATCCCACTTTAAATTAGAGAGGGAGAGTTAAAAGAGGATTTAATGCATGTATTTACAGTCAAAAGACATTACAACTAACGCAATCACCATTATACCGAAAAAATTTGGTTGTCCCGTCCGAATTACTAATGTTCGTAATGTAAAAAAAAGCCATTACAACGAAAATATAAATTTATAGAACTAATAGTTATTTTTGCCCAAAAGTATGACTAATAAACAAATGCTCTTACAACTAAATTTGTTCCTGAATTGTGGATTTGATGGAATTCTCAGCCGCTCCAAACGGTTTTTCCCGCTCGCGATCTATTTCACGGGACAGAATTGACTACATTGCATCATTACAACTCGCCTTCCCGCACCTGGCTGGCCGCTGTGATCGTCTTGTAGTCGTAAACAATGCTGGCTAACCTCGTCTATTGTAGTCTTTGTGGAGGTTGTTCTTCTCGTAAGTCTGGTCTCTTCAAGTTTGATTTCAGCAATGTTTTGACAATTCAACTAATTGTTTCTTTTATTTACAGTGTTATTTAAAAGATAGAGATACAGAGATAAAATAACCAAGTAGTGGGCGCAAGCATTGTTGAAGAACTGACACTTATGGTTTGGACGAGAGGCGTGCTGGAGTCATCGGGATAGCGGCGAGGCTTAGCCTCGAGTGACCTACGATCCGATATTGGTTGCACTAGACAGATGCGCCAAGTCAACTAGGGCCTTCACCGAATAGTATTTTTACGAACCGGATTATCGTTTAAGAAACCGATTAAAAACCGGTTTCCCGCTCCACAAGATTTTGTGTGTATATTCCCCCGCCGCTGCACTAAACAGCTCTCAGGACAAGCGCTTATCAATTATCGTAATAGACGTAATGCTGTCCTATAAACAACGACGTGCCGATGAAGTAGTATTTCATAATCACGAAAGAGGAACAACAGCAGGCCATTAAGATAACACTCACTGGTCCTTGCATCTGCTTTATATCTTGTCACAGTCTAGTCAAGGTCACAATGCATTGGCTGCTGGAGTTGTAATGCTGGAGAGCAGATAATTATAACAAGAAAAGGAAAGGCCAACCTGTGTACTATCTATTCCCAAGTGCTTAATTTCAGTTATCATCACGGGTGATAGCTTTTGACTTCTAGCAGATTGAAAATATTAGAATTGTTATGGTAATTATTTACGCAGTATAATCTCTGGAAGATCGCGGCTGCCCAACAAGCTGACTGGTGAGCGACAGCCGGCCGAGTGCTGGCTGCCTGGGGCGCCGCGCGACCTCAAGGCCCAACACACAGTGGCAGGGAACACGAGAATGCGCCTTGTGTTGCACGGGAAAGCATGGCAAATAAAAAAATCTAGATTTTTTGATTTCCAAAAAAAACGGTTTCCGAAATGAAAGCCAGTTTCCGATTATTCGATGTAGGCCCTAAAGTCAACAATTTCGTAAAATCAGTGTTCTCCGCTTGATGTTACTCCCGTCCGATACATCGTGAGCAAACCAAATAGTCGAGCCGAGTGTTCTGCCCGGCAATACATGCATGCACTACAGGGGCAAAGCATCGCCCTTCGTATCTCACGTCGTACGCATGTTGTGGCCCTGTGGGTCTCGCAGTGTAGGCCTACACATTGAACAATGGGGAGACCGAGGATTGATCATTTAACAAAAAAACATGACTGAAAATTTTAATGAAAAAAGCGAGGTCCCCTAGGCTTAGTTATAATGACGTCCAACTGCATTTCACAATTTTTTGACGTATAGTGTATCCATAAATATATATACTATATATATATATATATATGTTTTAAGTATCTTTACGGTAAATAATCACGCACAGTATTATAAAAATAACTTTTAATCCCAATGTTTCAGAAAAACTGTTTCCATTTTCAAGGGAAGGGTAAAACAAAAAAATTCAATAAAACAACATGGGCATTATAAAAATAAACAAATAGAAACAAAAAACACACTACCTTGCAAACATAGAAAATTACAAAGATCCAATTGCAGTGAACCTAAAATCAAATCACTTGGTTGCATTGTGAGTGTGACTTCTTGTGACTATTCGAGTAGGCCTATCGCTGTCTTCATGTCTTGGTACCACAGGCGGCTCAGTCTCATACTTTTCAAGAGCTGCAGTATGACTTCTAGTCATTCTGCTGGATTCCAAATTTCTAGACAAGATGGTTGGGTCCGTCCGGACCGTCCCACGTTCGTCTAGAACTGCAGGCACTCTATCAGCCGCTATACCGCTTTCTTTGACTAACCTCTCAATCAAAGCAGGCTTCCACGATTGAGCCAAACGCTTGCCATCGTCTCGTTTGTTAAGATTGAGTGGGCATTTCTCAATTTCCACTGTCTCTCTGACGATTCGACTAGATAGATGGCTGACGGCAAGAGGCCTCATTCCATCAAAATCAATGGAATGACCCTCCTTCTTGACATGTTGTGCCAAAGCAGATGTTGTTTCCATCTTGTTGACGGCGAGCTTGTGTTCCTGTAGGCGCATCAACATATTTCAACCAGTTTGTCCAACATATGTCTTCGAACAGTCTCCACACGGAACCTCGTAGACGCCCCAACCCTCCAAATGAATCTTGTCTTTGTGGCTACCAATCATTTCGCCTAAGGTTCTATCTGTCGAAAAGACCGTCTTGGTGTTTTCAATAGCCAGTAGTTTGCCAATTCGGTCGGTGGTCACTCGAACATATGGCAAATATGCAGTGGCTCTTGGTTTGTCTACTGGATCGACTTGAGTTTCTTCTGCTCTGGTTCTTCTTTTCCAAGCCTTGTGGAACAACCGGTTAGGAAACCCGTTACTGAGCAGTGCCTCACGTAGAATCTTGCCTTCTTCGTCTAAATGTTCTTCTTCGAGAACGTGTAGCCAAAGTAAATGCTATTGATCGAAGTTGCGAAGGATGATGATGTGAAGAGGCCTGCAAATACCTATTGGTATGAGTCGGCTTTCTGTACACAGTGTGGCCCAAACGTCCATCAGGTTTCCTAATTATCAAGGCATCAAGGAAAGGCAGTTTTCCGTCTACTTCAACTTCCATGGTGAATTGAATGTCAGAATGGATAGAGTTTAGGTGGTTTAAAAAACTCGGTAGCTCTTCTTGCCCATGTTGCCAAATTACAAAATAGTCGTCAATGTATCTCAACAAAACTCGAGGTTTGTAATGGGACGATTCGAGTGCTCTGGTCTCGAAATCTTCCATATACAAATTTGCTACCACTGGTGATAATGGTGAGCCCATCGGTGCGCCTATGACTTGTTTATAGAATTGTCCTTCATAAACAAAGTATGTAGATGACATACAATGCTGCGACAAAGTGACAACATGCTTTGCGACAGGGTATTTTTCTGAGATTATTTTCATAGCTTCATCTACTGGTACCTTAGTGAAGAGAGAAACAACGTCAAAACTCACCAGTATATCGCCTGGGTCTAGCCTGATGTTATCCAGAAGACTTATGAAATGTGCAGAGTTTTTCACGTAAGATTTTGCATCTTCAGAAAAGGGCTGCAAACAATTAGCGAGATGTTTTGCCAGAGCCTGTGTTGGTGACCCTACTGCACTGACAATCGGTCTCAATGGTAAGCTTGCTTTGTGGATCTTTGGAAGTCCATACAGACGAGGGATTCGAGATGACTTCTCTCTATGAATGGGATACTTCTGTGTTTGTTTGTCAATAGGGGACGCAACAATTAGAGACTTGGTCTTCTTTTCAAAATAAACTTTAAAAAGTTATTTTTATAATACTGTGCGTGATTATTTACCGTTAAGATACTTGAAACTAGGGCTGGGCAAAAAAATCGATATTTCGATAATTGGAAAAAATTTCGATATCGATATTTGATTTCATATCAAAATATCGAAATTTACACAAAAAATGCTAAATTTCGAAATTTTGGAGGAGGTGCCGGGTAGGTAGTCTAAATTAAATTACCCTGGCTGGTGCATTTGCTGGAGGTGCCGGGTCATAAAACATGATTGTGAGATCGTAAATAGGTGACATCTTATCAACCCTATTTGGCCAAAATTATGATAAATAACACTATAAAAAAAAATTTAATTTTTTTTTTTTTTTTTACAATTACATTTCGATATATCGATATCATATCGAAATTTTTCGTGTGATATCGATAATTGAATGATATGTCATAGCCCAGCCCTACTTGAAACATTAACCATGGATCACGAAAGCTTAAGACAAAACAAATATATATATATATATATATATATATATATGAAAAATTTATACCAACTTATGTCATCTTCATATATATATATATATATATATATATATATATGAAGATGACATAAGTTAAGTTAAGTTAGGTGGTGGTGGTATATATATATATATGAATATTAGGTTTTTAAGCATAAGCCCGCTTTAAGGACATAGTTATTGATTCATAGCAGTTGTCGAAAAAGTTTGCCCCGACTGGGGTTATAGCAGTTTCGTAAAGGTTTTGTTCTGTGGCCCCGGTAGCTTAATTGGTAAAGCTATGGCACGTTAAGCCGGAGGTTCTGGGTTCGAACCCCAGTCGGGGCAAACTTTTTCGACAACTGCTATAATCAATATATACATATATATATATAAGATGACATAAGTTGGTATAAATTTTTCAATATTGGATTGAATTCTCTAGATCTAGGCCTAGTTTAATTGAAAGATTGCAATGGTTTAAACTTTGAACTTTACCCTTCTGTATAATAATACTAGTCTAGTTGTCTACATACCTGTGAGGGATCAAAACCTAATTGCCGTTTGCATAATATCAGGCACCTCCATTTTCAGTCTCTTTAGCCTTTGCAGCCCTTATGCTTGCATACGATTCAGAAAGCCCAAAGATGTTACCGCTATACTTTTCCTCATCCATGTCGTCCTCAAAGTACATTTCACGCATCTTGAAGAAGATCATGCCCGTCAGCAGCGAATCACTGCCGGCCTGGTGCTTTGGCCCGATGCGAGTGATATTTAGTATGTTTGCTACTTCTTGAAGACCCCCTGTCAAATTCCGGCAGCTTCTCATGAGATACCTGATGTCGTAGACCACAGGAAAGTACGTCATCAACAAATCGAAGAACTCATGCTCTAATTGCGGCAGGGGAAGGTTAGAGAGAACCTTAATCAGGTACGCAAAGTCATAGCAACTGTGGAACGTGAGAAACTTGATGTTATCCACGAGCACGATTCCAGATGACATCATAAGCTCTCCAAAGTGAGTCAGTGTTATACCCTTTTTAGCAAGCTGGTCAAACTTGATGCCAGATGTTCGCAGCAGTTCGATAGAGTCTGCCGCGTGCTTTTCCTTACTCACATCAAAACAAAAGTTGAACTGCCACGTAGAGTAGGTATCCGTCGGCAAATTTCCTGTGGGGAAAAGTAACATTCGTTAATACGGGTAGGTCAAGCGGAGTGTTCAAAACATACAAACATTTTGATGCAACTATAAACTATTAATACACGCATTCTTTCTTGATGTTTTTAAGTAAAACCTAAGAATATTCAGATGAATAAACTGTAAATAATTGGGATAATTCACACAACAGACTTGATTCAAAAAGCCATTTTATGCGTCAACAATTCTTGTTACCCCGGTAACCAAATACATCACATATAGAGTGCAGCACATTAACCCACAAGCAAGGCAACCAGTACAACCAACATATTAAGATTATTAAACAATATCATCACTCTTGCTCTTCTTCTTTAGGCCTATATGCTTAATTATATGTTTCATTTTGTAATGTTCCTTCCAATTTCTAATACCTCTCCTCGAAATGAAAATATATAATTTTTCAATCAGTATCAAAATGACGATAACAAATAACAATAATCAAATTATGTCATTATATAGTACTAATACTATCTATGCCACAATGCACATTAATTATTGATATCCAAGACATAACAAAAAAAAACTGTATGTACTCGTCTCATTTAGTAAATACCTAACTTACTAGAAAGACTCTTAGTCTTTGGTCCAGAAAGAGGCTTGGTGAAGAGATCTGCTAAATTTTCATTTGACCTCACATGTTCAAATTTCACCTCTCCATTTTGTATCAGTTCTCTAATATAATGGCACTTGATATTGATATGTTTGCTTCTGGCAGATACAGCATTATTATTTGCAATACAAATTGCCCCCGTATTGTCAGCTAAGATTGTACATGGCCTTGGTATAAACTTATTCTCTCCCAACTCATGCAGGAATCTCGTAACCACTCAAATTCAGTGATACATTCAAACATTGCAATATATTCTGCATGTGTAGAGGAGGTAGCTACACATCTTTGTTTCCTACTTTGCCAACACACTGCTACACCTGCTAGAATGAATACATAACCTGAAATTGACTTGGCGTCAATCTTGTTGTTAGCCCAATCTGAGTCAGTGTATATTTGAACGGGCTTCCCTGTTTTCTGGAAATGTAGACTATAACCCTTTGTGCCCTTCAAACGAATATCGTAAACCAACAAACACGTCACAATATTTGAATTTTGAATCTAATCATCCATTACATACCAAACAAGGAATTGTGAAATGTCTGGCAGCTAGAGCCAACAACATCTGCTCTAATCCACAGAGTCTGAAGGAAGAACTCTCGCACATCTCAAATGTTTTCACTCGCAATAAATATCCACAGACGGTGATTAACAAAAGTATCAACGCTCCTGTTAATAAACAACAGGATGAGAAACCATTAAAAACTCTTTGTCTCCAATACATTCCTGAATATTCTGAAAATCTATGAAGATGTCTAAATAAATTTAACATTAGAACAACTTTCAAATCATCTAGGCCTAATACTTTATCGAGCATATTAACTACAAATAAACCTTTTAATGAGGGTCAAAATTCAAAAAATTCAGTTTATGCCATTCCGTGCGATTGTGATAAGACCTATTTTGGAGAATCAAAGAGACCATTAAACATTCGTACGCAAGAACACAAAAATAATGTAAACTAGAAATTATCATAGCCATTTCATTGCTAGCTAAACATTATATAAGTCGAGAACATCATTCTATAAAATGGCATGAAACCAAGATTATTTTAAAAGAGGAAGATAATATGTTAGAAGAGGAAAATCAAAGAAGCTGCTGTAATAAATAATAATTTAAATTCAATCAGTCAACCAAGCTATGATTTACCAGTGTTTTGGAATACAATCTTAAATAAAGAAGTTGCTGTGGCTGTAAACAGAAGAAAAGTAACAAGAACCTGAAGAAAAAGCTGGAGTAGCTTTGAAATATCGTTCAAATATAAAAATAAATATAACCTATGTCAAGTTTTAAAAATGTGTTCATTGTAATATATCCAGGTTAATAAGTAGTGCATTGTGTAAATTGTAGGATATGTTTCACATTTACCCAATCTCCTTTTACAGGATCTTTGCAGAACTGACTAACTAAACAAACTGCATTAGCTACGTCTGGCCTCGAGTTCCCCGATATGTGTAATAAGGACCCAACAGCCTTCCTGTAAATATGTTGACAGAATGGGCTCACCCATATCTCTGTCTACATTCATCATTCCTATCTCTAGTGGCGAGTTTAGACCTAACAATCTGACATAGAAAAACTTTATAATATCTCATCTATATAAGACTGTTGATTTACATTCAATTCTCCCCTGGACGGTCTCTCGACTGTCATAGATAGTAGATTGGCAACATCACCCAAGTTTTTGATTTGCATATGATCAGATAACTCTTTTGAGGCTTGGTCTACAGAAGCTCTAGTTCCTATTAACATGAAATCATCTACATACACTGCCATAATCACTCTGCTTCTAACATAAACGGACTGATCTTTTACGCTCTGGCTATACCCTAGTTTGAGCAAAATACCGTGCAAGTGATGGTTCCAGTTACACCCAGCCTGTTTTAAACCATATATGCTCTTTTTGACATTGCAAACATATCTTTCTGCATCCATCGAAGCAAAACAAGGGGGTTGTTCCATATAGATAACAGTATCTAAATCACTGTTGAGATAAGCCCCAACTACATCAAGATGGACTACCTCCCAGTCGTTTTCTATAGCTATGGCCATCAAAATTCTAAGAGTCTTTCGGTGTAGCACTGAGCTAAAGGTTTCCTGATAATCTATACCATAGGCCTACCACTGTCAAAAGCCCTGCGCTACTAGCCTAGCCATAAATCTAACAATTTTTCCATCCATTTTCTTTAGGGAAAACATCCACTTACTCCCTATTACATTTGAATCCCTAGGCCTCCTTACAATTTCCCAGGTGGATTGGGCCCCCATGTTACTTAGCTCTTCCAACATGGCGTCTCTCCACTCCACTGCCTGGGGTCCACTGAGCGCCTCCTCAGCGGTCTCCGGTGTCCCGATGTCCATGGCCTCCTTTACTTCGCACCTGGACACGTTACAGCTTGCACACGTTTTGGGAACCCTCCCTCTCTCGGATCGCCTCAATGGTAGCTCTCCCCAACATCAGCAACATTTCTGACTTTACCCTCACCATCCAAGCATTGTAATTACGCATTGTTAGCTTGGGAATGGTGAATCTGTGGTCCATGCTAAAGTTTCCTCCAGAAGCCATTTTTGATATTTGTAGATGTCTAGGCTATGCCTTGCCTACTACACGAATTTAATCCATGTGAATCTGCACTCTCCGTCCGATTCTCCTATGGTTAAGAGCTACACACACGCCACTCTTACCTTTACACATGGTCAAATAAAATATATTTTTCTACAGCTAGGTTCACCCTTTTTAAGAAAGTTCGACCAAGTTAAACACTTTAAATAAACCAAACTAGCCTAAGCTCGCAACTACAAACAAAAGCTTTATGTGACGATCACGCTTCTCAAGACCTACTCAATTCGGCCTTCGCAATCGCGCACACACTAGTATGTTCACTGTTTAAAAGTAATTCACTGCTCTGTGCCCATAACCTATCAATACACGCAGTCTTTCTTGATGTTTTTAAGTAAAACCTAAGAATATTTAGATGAATAAACTGTAAATAATCGGGATAATTCACACAACAGACTTGATTCAAAACGCCATTTTATTCGTCAACAATTCTCGTTACCACGGTAACCAAATACATCACATATAGAGTGCAGCACATTTACCCACAAGCAAGGCAACCAGTACAACCAACATAAGAATTATTAAACCATCCTCTTGCTTTTCTTCTTTAGGCCTATATGCTTAATTATATGTTTCATTTTGTAATGTTCCTTCCAATTTCTAATACAAACCACGTGTAAAAAGTGGTAAAATTCAAAAAAATTTATAGCCTACCGGTACATAATATTTTTTCGTAAAAGGCTGCAACTTGCTACTTGGTGGGGATTGACAGGGTTAAATATATAACTCACTGATTACAGCTTGCACACTATTTTATTATCAACTGCGAGTATTCCCATGTTTAACCTTAATACATACTACTAAGGCTCGGCATTGACATCAATTATTCGATGTATTATTGATATCGGGAGTATATTTCAACATTGATTTTTTTGTGTGGAAATCGATGTTTTTTGTTAATTTTTTATGTAAATAAAAATAAAATAATCAATTTTGCAAATTTTGTAATTCCTGCTTAAAACGTTGGAAAGTTCATTTCAACGCAATAATTTCAAATTACAATTGTTACCTCGCAATTTGAGGTAGGCCTACTCTTCAACAGTTGCATAAACACGTTGATCGATTAAGTTTGAATGGCCCGCCGCCGAGCACTAGAGCGGCTTTGTATCTGTTGCCAAGCAACGGAGGACCACTCACCTCCCTCAAGGCAAGACACTCGACTCTCGCTCTCTCTCTCCCTCGAGGGACCCGTCGCAGGTGGCAGCCAATCCGGTGACCAGCGCGGAGACAGCGCGCAATTCAAATTGACGCAAATGCAAGAAAATCGAGTTTTATGTCGCTAGTATATCTTAATATGATTACAAAGTGACAGTATCGGCGGGATATTTTTGTACGTGATATTATCGCGATTTTATTCTCATTTTGGCGCAATTATCGATATGAAAGTTTAAATTTTTTTATTAGAAAAAATATTAATTCAATTTCGATGTCGAACTCGACATCGCAGTGTGACTTCAATTATTTGACTTTGATGTTGATGTTGCTATTCAACATCAATGCCCAGCCTTAACCCATCGGCTTACCATTAAAAATCGCTGTGCAGGACCCCTGACATCCATTTATTTTTTACGATGGGGTTGCGGAGCGCACCTCAGCAAAAAATTCACTGCTCCAACAAAAATAACCCGATTTACTTGAAATAAAAACTAAAATGTAGCCTAAATAAATGTCTAGGGTGTATGAACTTTCCTTCGAATTTTTCTTGGTGTCAAAATATCACACCCCTCATCTTCGTCATATCCTTCAAAATATTGCAATAAGCTGTAGCCGCCATACCACCTACGAATGCAAACATAATCTTTCCTTCAAGCATAGACAGGCTAAAACTTAACCGAGTGACGAGCCAAACACATCGTTGGATACAGCAAAGTGCGTTAAGTGCGTAGAATACATCAGGCGCGATCTCGTGGTGATTGGACGAACCATTCTCAGACAACGACCGATAATGTAGCTTGCTGTTCCAGCCCGTCGATCCGATGGCCAGGTAAGTCGGAGCGCATTTTAAACAGCCCGTCGATTCGACCGGCGAGTAAGCCAATGGGTTAATACTAACACGTTACAATTACTTAACTGTACTCTACGTAACCCAGTTACCTACTTCCTACAACTGTTCCTACTTTCCTACCTACACCTGCCTCCCTAGGCCACCAGCTAGGTTCTCACTAGGGATGGGCAAATGTGTGTACTTTCCTAAACATGCACACTCTTTGCTGTCAGCGCGTGTACACGTACACTGTGTAATGTTTGCCACTTGCTAAAAAAAATATGGTGAATATTATGTTTTACACAACAACAACCCGTAAAATAAGACAACACCAGTAGCGGGTAGATTTGCGAGTGAGCAGCATGTAACAAGTCACGTGACCTGCACCGATTGCACGGCGCGACGAGATTTTAGCCGGCCAACGGCTGGCCGCACACAGCATAGGGATACACACACATGTTTATTATTTTCGTAGAAACATTTAACGTGTAAATGCATTAAAACGTGTACATGTTTACACGTGTACACTATCCCATCCCTAGTTCAGTTCAGTTCAGTTTTATTAGCATCCATGTAGGTTAAATTATAACACTGGATTTGTCAATACATTTTTAATATAATAAACATATTATATAATAAAATAAAACAACAATACAATACAATTTGGTTTACTATAAACTAACTAAAAATAGCCTGTTACATAAATGAGCATTTACTACTCCGAACTAATTACCATAATTATATAAACATATATTACAAAATGCTTTTCCACAGCAATGATGTTTGTTAATAAAACAATGATAAAACAGTGATATATGTGCTATCTACCAGGTAAACATGTCATCTCTTTCATTAGTGATATATTCATTTATTGTGTACAAACAGTTTTCTATCAGGTATGTTTTTATTGCTAGGATCTGTTTGTCGGTATTTGTTAAGTTTTTAATGTTAGGAGGTAGTAGTCTATTAAATAAGGTTATGCCCATATTTATTATTAATGTCTGTCCCCTTTTTGTGTTGTGTTGGCTCGGATGAAGATGCTCTTTCTGTCGTGTGTTGTGCGCGTGAACTTGTGTGTTTGATGTGAAATCGTGTCTGCTTTTAATTGTTTGTTTTAAAATTTCTAAAATGTATAAGCTTGGCATAGTCATAATTTGAAGATTTTTAAAAGCTTCCCTACATGATTCCATATTTTTTAGGCCTGCAATGGTCCTGATTGCTCTCTTTATTTTACATAGTTGACCCTTAAGATAATAGAACTATATCTTACAGTAGGGTATATGGAAAGTATGTGCGTGCACATTTACAATTTCCTATTAAACTATTTATTGGATGAGCGTAGCGAGCGAAGCGAAGATTCCATTTCACTACACTGGAGAAAATAATCTGGAAGTTTTTTTTTTTTCCTGTATTTTTGTGTGTCTGTTAACACGATTCCGGCTAAACCGATACTCCAATTGCGATGAAATTTTATGGAAGCCTTCGAAATCTCTGAACGAAGAACTGCCACGTTTTTGAGCGCAATCGAAAAATTATTTCTCATGAAAATCGCAATTTTACGATTTTTTTCGATTTTTAAAAAATTTCTTCAGCTTATAACACCTACATGCTTTGTCCGATTTTAATGATTTTTTCACAGAACCTTAATTTTATGAATTTAGGTATTCGTGTGAAATTTGAGCGCAATCAAAAAACTATTTCTCATGAAAATCGAAATTTTACGTTTTTTTCTTTTTTAAAACAATTCTTTGACTTATAACACCTACATGCTTTATCCTATTGTAATAATTTTTTCACAGAACCTTAATTTTATAAATTCATATATTTGTGTAAAATTTGTGCGCAATCGAATAATTATTTCTTATGAAAATTTCAATATTACGATTTTTTTCCTTTTTTAAATTACAATTAATTAAAAAAAATTAAAATTTATGTTAATTTTTCATTTAATTTAATTTAATTTAATTTTAAAAAAATCTTCAACTTAGTAATGATTTTTTCACAGAACAACAGAAAATCCGCATAACACATGGCAGCTCAATGCACCAATTACGCTCATCCAACAACGCGGCGGGACTTAAAGGGGTATTTAACCGCTAAACTCAAAAAATATATTTCATTCAGGCTAACTAGTAATGAATTTAGCAATAAACAGAAAAATTATTGGGGCCACCATGACCTCCCAAAAAATTGTCAAACATGACATTTTTCGAGCTAGGTCCCATCGGCAAAAATCTCCCATAAGAAATAACATGGGGACGATCTTTATGCCCCGTGACCTTGGAGGATTTTGATCCAAAAAAATATTGGCCATTATTGACGTACTCGACAGACTTTTCTGTAAATTCTCTATATTTTGTTTTGTAATTTGGGCAAGTAGTTCGGTCAAAATATGCTGATTACCAAGATGGGGTGTGATTTTGGAATGCATATTTTTGCGTGTTTGAGGGTATATTTGGGCACAGTTTCAAGACACGATGTTATAAAGGGGCATTTTAGATTGGTTCTATGCTCTAGTATCTATGTGGACCAAAAAAGAAGCAGGTTAAAGCCGATTTAGGAAATTTTCCAAAACACCAATTTTCGCCAATTTCTGGATCAAAAAAAATAAAAAATTCGTGTTAAATCACAGTTACAAGATATCATTTTTTGAACGGTCATTTAAGTGTAGTATTGTGCTATAGATCACGTGGTAAAAAATATTTTTTTGGGTTTTTAGCCCCTTTAAGCGTTTTCCTAGTTTACTAAATACTAACAATGCAAGCCAAAGTGATTTAGGAGCACTACAGTTAAGGTTTGGTAATAAATTAATAGTAATGCAGTTCGTGCAGTCTAACACTATAGGCCTATATCTAGTAATATAATACTCAAAAAACTAATACTAGGAAAACGCTTAAGTCCCGCCGCGTTGTTGGATGAGCGTAATTGGTGCATTGAGCTGCCATGTGTTACGCGGATTTTCTGTTGTTCTGTGAAAAAATCATTACTTAGTCGAAGATTTTTTTTAATTAAATTAAATTAAATAAAAAAATAACTTAATTTTATTAATTAATCGTAATTTTTAACAAAGAAAAAAATCGTAAGAAATAAATATTCGATTGCGCTCAAATTTAACACGAATATATTAATTCATAAAATTAAGGTTCTGTGAAAAAATAATTACAATAGGATAAAGCATGAAGGTGTAATAAGTCAAATAATTGTTTTAAAAAAGAAAAAACCCGTAAAATTTCGATTTTCATGAGAAATAATTTTTCGATTACGCTCAAATTTTGCACGAATATCTTAATTCATGAAATTAAGGTTCTGTGAAAAAATCATTACAATCGGTTAAAGCATGTAGGTGTTATAAGTCGAAGAAAGTTTTTAAAAATTGAAAAAAATCGTTAAATTGGGTTTTTTATGAGAAAAAATTTCCCGATTGCGCTCAAAAACGTGGCAGTTCTAAGTTCAGAGATTTCGAAAGCCTCCATGAAATTTCATCGCAATCGCAGTATCGGTTTAGCCGGAATCGTGTTAACAGACACAAAAATACAGAAAGAAAGAAAAAAAAAAACATTCCGGATTTTTTTCTCCAGTGTAGTGAAATGGAATCTTCGCTTCGCTCGCTACGCTCATCCAATAATACTAGGCCTGTATATACAATATATACAAATGATAACATGTATTTCACATGTCGGTGACATAAGTTTAGGTCGTATATTATAATCTACATCAAGGCCCTATCTATACAGTAGTTAAGGATTGTAGATCATAGGGTTGTAATTTAACACTATAGGCCTACATTTTTATGATGAAACTCTTAGTCTATTCAGGACATTTAGACATTTTGTAATACTATGATCATATTATGTCACACTATATTTTCAAACCTAGTAGGGCCTACATAATATGCTAGTGATGGCCTACCCTATGCTTACAAAAGTATTGTTTAGGAATTCATCTACTGAGTAGTATGCCTTATTGCTAAGGAGCAATTTGAGTTTGGCTTTAAGTTTAAATGAATATATTAGGAATTGTTTTATGTGTGTTGGAAGTTTGTTGAATAATTTTATGTTTATGTATTTCAAATTTATTTATGTGAGCTTGCGCTTGTGGAATTTAGTGTGTATGTTAATAGCTTGTCTTGTATCATGTGAGTGGACAATATTATTCATTGTTTGATTTGATATGTCCTTTTTAAGGCTCATAATAGATTCGTATATATATATATGAAAATATATGTTTTGAGGTAAAACTGCGTGTGATGATTTACAATAAAATAATATTTTATTACCGACGTTTCACTAGGGTTTCACCTAGCTTTATCAAGGTTATAAAACAAAAACAAAATGGAATAACAAAGTACAAGATGACAATAATTAAAACACAGCCATCTAGGAAAACAGATCTAGATGACTAGACAGAGAGTTGAGAGAGAGCCTCCAGATGTTAGCGGTGTATGTTATCTCCTACTTCTTGTCACGGGACCTTCCCGGAGTTGGTCTAATGGACGAGTTTCATTCTCAGATGGTGGTGGAGCATCAGCCTGCAATAGTCTAGTATGTCCACTTCTCGTTATACGAACACCCTGGAGAACTGGATGATATTCATTAATATTTGGTGGCGGAGCATCGTCCTGCAGCGGTCTAAGATGGGCATGTCTACTTCTTTTTTACTTTTTTACTTTTGTCTTCCATTTTGTTTTTGTTTTATAACCTTGTAAGCAGGTGAACCAGTGAACGTCGGTAATAAAAATTATTTTATTATAGACATCACCGCAGTTTTACTAAAACATATTTTTATTACGAAACCTCAAACTAATATATTATATATTAAATGTGTGCACGTTTAATTGTGGTTCTGAGGTTTTACATTATTTGTTTCTTGTTTTGAGCATTATCTCGAAGAGCTCGTTGTAAACTGAGTTGAAATAGAGTTAATATGGAGTTATCCATACGCAATGCACACGCAGTTTACCTCAAAAATATTTTCGATATCAGCTGTGAAACTCTATGTAGTATATTATTAAGTTTATAGCAAACTAGTTGAGTTAATAATGTGTCTGCATGAGATTGTTACATAAGAGTTAGTTTATTGTTTACCAAGCATGAATTCCGTTTTGAAGCTTGCAAATGAGTCCATAGTGTGACCATACCGCAATGCCGTCTATTTGTTTTTAAATTTGCGTCAAGTTTTGGTTTAAGAACTTTTGCTTTTCGGAATTCTTATAATGATTTTTGTTGGCTGTAAGTTGATTATTTTTTGACCAGAAATGTTGCATTGATTTGCGAATTAAAATTTTCAAAGTGATTTGCGATTTGCTGCTGTGATGATATTTTTATTGTAATAGATCCAAATACATAAATGTATTCATGTTTAAATTATCAGTTGTTTCAAAGGAATGTAATTCCATATTATGTGCAAACTCTATAAAAAGTTTGTTGGTTATCAAATTTGTTATTTCAGAACCACACTTGTTTAATTCCGATTATAATACAGTAAGTATTTGAATTTGCTTTTTTCTAGTTCATTTTTATAAAGTTTCTTTTGGACTTTATAGTCTTCTAGTTTTAGAGGGTTTCCTGATATTTTAGCTTGTCTATGAAGAGTTCGCAATTTTATCCCCTGTTCTCTTATGTTTGCTTGTTATCTTTGTGGTTTTTAGCGGAAAGGCCTCTTCAAACATACACTTGAAAGTTTTCAGAAAACAATAAATGTACTGTTCCTCGACATTAGTAGTCAAGGAATACAGTTCATGCCATGTTTCTTGTTGTAGCATCCCATTAAAATATTGGCTGGCATTTTTAGTGAAGTGCCTCTTTTAACTGTTTTTTGTATGGGCCTCATCTTTGTGAACGCTTGTTTCCCTAACATCATGAGCTGACATTTATGGTCTGAGATTGACAATTCTATATTGTTGGTGTTATACAGGCTAATGTCTAAATTTGTTAGGATATTATCAATTAGTGTTTCAGTCATTTCTGTGATTTGTGTGGGAGTGTCGAATGTCGTATGGAAATTATATGACTGTAGCAGTGTATGGAAGCTTACTACATTTCTATTGTCCTGTTGTAAGTTAATGTTAAAATCTCCGCATATTATAGCATTTTTATTTTCTCCCGCGATAATGTCTAATAGAATGCTGAGTTTGTCAAAGAAAATCTTTATGTCTGAATTTGGTGTTCGATATATCGATATTATTAAAAGACCTAACCTTGTAATTTTATTCCCATTTTTTTGGTGTGGTAGTTCGATGCCGCAGCACTCAAAATGTTTAGGCACACTTAACTTTTTTTGGTCTTGTCTATCCTTAATTATTTATTGGTGCTAAATTATCATTTACAAAAATACAGATGCCTCCATGTGGTTCTTCTCTACAGAAGTGTGTGGCAATGTTAAAATTTGGAAGTTTAATGTGTATAATGATATCATTCTCAAGACAATGTTCTGAAATGCATAACATCTGTGTTTTTAAGTTCACTCTGAAGGAGAACTGTAATTTTGTCTAATTTTCCATAGAGACTTTGGCAGTTTTGGTGGACTAATTTTAGGCCCCCTAGGCCTACTTTGCTTGACCCACCTTGCTCTTTTTTCCTCCCTTGCTCATACTTCAGGTTTTTGGGCAGGAATATTCTATTTGATAAAAATTTGGCACTTCCCTGTCAAAATGTTTGATTTCATCATTTACGAGTCCAACAATCAGTTTAAACATAGAACTAATCTTCTGAGTGTTCGCCTGGTCTGTGTTGTGGCACTGGATTGTTTCAGTGTTGGTGTCTGACTTTGGTGTCTGACTTCGGTGTCTTGACTTTCTTGTCTGTGGTTGGCGCTCGTTCTGCTTCTTTTGTAGTTTCTGTAATTTGTAGGCCTACCTCTTCCTCCGCACCAAGTGTAAGTGATCCAGCTACTTCCATTTTGGCTGAGACTGAAGCTATATCCGTGACAGTGGTTGGATCCTTATTTGTTAGGTCTTGAGACTCACCCTGGCTTTCTATGTAAGTTGTTGTTGTGTAAGTTGTTGTGGTCGCCCGAGCTGCAGCCTGGTCCTCGTAGCAGGTGGTCTCCGGTGCCGTAGCCCGGTCCTCATCGCCACCCAATTCTCACCCAATCTTTACAGCCAGAGTTCTTGCCTAGGTCTACACAGGCCTACACTAGTCCAGTCCTACTATCTATCTTCCTCCATCTTATGCCTAGGACCCCTAGGCCGCTGGCAAGGATCTTACCCGATCCGACCAGCATTTCTGCACCTAGGGTAACAAAACACTACACCGCACACCCATCACTCGGAGAACAACTGATTTGCACTTGTCGTAAGAGCAAGCAAGACTGATCCCCACTCACGGCCTGGTCGCATTTCTAGCAGTTCACCCCCACCCTCTAACACTCGTGGCTGATCCACCTCAAGTGGAGTGAAAGCGTGGTGGACGAGTGTACTGCAGCAATGGATAATCATCCGTTGCAAGGCAGGCATATTATCATACCATATTTGAATTTTCTCAGCCAATTTCAGACATACACAAAAATTAGTATAGTGTACGATAATTGTGTATTGATATATATCGATTAGGGCTGTGTGAGTATCCGAAATTTCGAGTCGAGTTGAGTATTTGAGACTCGTAGTCAATGCCTCAATTTGCGGTAATGTAGTTTAGTGATCGATCGAGCCACCGTCGCCGGCACGTTTTAGTTATAAAGTTCGCCAACAGAAAGCGCTGCAAGTCTTTCGTTATCGAGAAGTCGAAATTGCTCGCAAGCGATATATTTTCAATAAATCCACAGAACTAGCAAAATCTTAAAATGGTGTATTTTTCTCGACGCGTATTTTCTGAACACTTGAGATATTAAAAAATAGTAGGGGTGTGCGAGTACTCGAAATGTCGAGTTTTTTTGAGTTTTTTTTATACTCGACATCGAGTCGAGTTTGGTTTTAGGCTCAAAGTTTTCGAGTCGAGTTTTAAACATATGAAATCCTATGAAAACTGAAAAGAACCATCATCACAGTAGGGCTAGGCCTATGTACAGAGACCTGGGCCTAGGCTTATTACAACCTAGGCCTACTACGTGTGTACTGTGACGGCAAAAAAGTAGGCCTTGGCCCTAGAGACTGCGTGCTTTCAAAATTATTACGATAAACAACGGAGACTTGGATGCGGGAATCGGGAATAGGCCTAGGCCTAACCTAGGCCTACACGGCGTCGAAAACAAATATCCTTTATTGGTTTCGTTGCGTCTTTATCACTAATATTTCAGAACAACAGTTACTATCGTGAAGAAAGAATGCCAGTGAACATTCCATTAATGCACTTTTTACGTATTTTAAAATCGTAGTTGGCAACGTAGTTTGACATGTTTTACGTCTGTTCCTTCAATCTTCCATCTTTGCTTTGATGCCAGTGTTTGATGACGCGAGCGACGCGTGGCGCGCTCCGTCGGCCATCGCTAGAACTAGAGTCGATAAAGAAGGTTAGGTAACTTCTTTATCGACTCTGATGGAACCATTCAAGGGCGCGGAATATTCAAATATGCTGAAATAGTATTGGAGATGCCTAGACCGCGAATATTATAATGCGAGTGCGAATTTGGAGGATTTTTTTCGGATTAAAACATCGCAGCAGTATTATTATGGGGCCAGGAACAAAAGATAACACACTGTATAATTATAATTTTATTGAAATTGACCAGCACAAAGGGCAGGAAGGCCTCAATAGCCTGATACAAGTACAATGATTTATTTTTTATATGTTTACAACAGAAAAATCGTTGTGTTCCAACTTCCAAGTGGACCGACTAAATAAACAAAATTAAATTTTGAAAAGAATACTCGACTCGACTCGAGTATTTAAAGGAATACTCGACTCGACTCGAATTCAAAATGTGCTACTCGCACACCCCTAAAAAATAGTTATTTATTGTTGATGCTGGTGGATTTTCATCAGGCGATGCGTAATTTTATCGATCTACTAATGAGTTTCCAACGAAAAGTGACGGTCCAAATGTATCTCGTAAGCCTAGCTAGCCTAGGACACTAGCCTAGGGCCCTAGGCGCCTAGGGAGAAACAGATATTAATGTTGATTTTGATGTAATTGTCTTCAGGTTTGGCTAGGAATCTGTGAGCATATCTGTAAAGTAATCATTAAGACAATAGAAGCTTTAAGAATGAATATTTGTTTCAATTTTTGTTTGAAACGGTCATAGCTTGAAATGTTTTTAATAGAGTCTGGAAGATGGTTATAAAGAGATTTATGTAAGTAGTCTCGAGTTTACTTGGTCAAGTTTTGTGTGATATGAATTTAGCTGTAGGTGTTTTTTTTACGTGTGTCATATCATGGTCGTCCACAATTCTTGAGTGGCATTGCCGCTGAGGCTTTATTTGATCGATCTTGTTATAATTTTCATCGAGAAGTGATGATGGTGATATTGACGGTCCAAATGTATCCTGTAAGCCTAGGCTAGGTCGACCTTACCAAGACGCGTATTTGTTTAACAGTTGAAGAAGAAACCATATTAATGTTGATTTTGATGTATTGTCTTCAGGTTTGGCTATGAAAGTGGCATGTGCTTAATTTGATCAATCTTGTTATGATTTTTCAGCGGAAAGTGATGTTGATTGTTGATTACGTATTAGTGTTGGTTGGCTAGGCCTAGGCCTAGGCTACCCCAAAAACGATTTCCCCACATGATTAAAAATATATCAGAAGAATCCCTGCACATTTTAAGACATTAATGCGTAGTATTTGATACCCTACTTGTAATATTATTAATGTGTGAGATATAAGCCAGGGACCCTGACCTAGGCTACTTCTGGAGATGACTTTTCCAAAATGCCTGTTTTTTTAGCTTGCAACCTTGCACACGGAAAATGTATGATAGGTAGCCTTGGCCGAATGATGGTGAATTTCTAAACATTTTTCATATGTTGATCGCTCAATCTCGATATTTGCTCGATCTTGCTCGATCTCAAATCTCGCTCAAAATTCAAACAGGAATTCTGATTTCTCCTCGATCTCGCTCAAATTTTAAAATCTAGGTCCTACTACATAAGACTCGGAATCAAAATTGAGTAATTTTTAGGATTCGGATTCGGACTCGACATACAAAATGAAGAATCGCACAGCCCTAATATCGATAGGCTACGATACGCGACGCCATATCGCGATAATCGTGCAATATTATTCTGCACTTAATTCTTTAAGGAGGCCTACAAAGTAGGTAGAGTTCACACATGTGTTCTTCGCTCGCACTCTAGTTCTTCACAATTCTGGCATATGGTTGGGTCAAACATATGAAATGACCATAAACAAGGTGAAATCTTAAATACAATTATATGTTGTGCCTACCCTTTTCATCAAAGAACGTAAGCCCCAGTTGGATAATTGTTAACTGGTTCACATTAACACAAATCCCTCGGTATTGGTTGTCAGGTACATAAGGCTCAATTGGTTTTGCGACCACACCGAACCGGCATCGCGAATACGTACTGTTGATCCCAATCCCGAAATACCGCTTCTTGCACCTCCCAACTCAACAGAAAATTCCGCTTCCAGATTGTCCTCCCAGACCTGCAAAGATAACAGAAGGAGACATGATACACAGAGGCCTACAGTTTCTCAGATAAAAGACAATATGATTAAAGAACAGCAGAGATAAGTAAACTGACAAGATATGTTAAAAAGTCACCTGGGATTCATAACATATTGAATGAAAAAGAACAGTCAGCAGAGATGAGAAGCCAACTAGTTAATGCAATGAAAGACAATATATGATGAAGAGTCAGCAGAGAAATCTGAAAAACTAGGCCTATTGTTAGCTAGGATATCCGTACTGCAATAAAAGGCAATAGTGATTGAAAAGCAGAAGGCAGGGATGAGGAACACTAACGAACTAGTTATTGCAAGGAAAGACAATAAGATAAAAGAGTAAGAATAAGTAACAAACTGCGGTATGATGAACGAAGCGCATCTTCTCAGGCTGTATATATTTTGGAATTTGGATGATGGGAAAAGAGAGTTCACTGATTTTGCCATTGAACGTTATGATTGGCAGTGATGGCACATTAAAATGGACAGAACTTTTTTATTTTATTGGTTTGATCTTGCCAAGAACTTTTTCAGCACGATAGTCAACCAGCTGCATCGGCCTACCGTTACTAACATTATTTTCACTGAGCCTATTTGTTATAGGATAAAATTAAAATATGGTACATTACTACAGTTGTCAGTTGTCACTATCATTGCTTTTGCTCGAAGACAATCCACCAGAATCAACGGTGTTAAATGTCCCGAAAATACACATTTTGCAACAAAATCCCCTTATTTTACAAACAATTACATAACAACTTCAATTAGGCTTAATTCTCAATCACAATTAATTAAACGAGGGATCGGGGCGACTGAGTGTCTCCATTCAACTCAAACGGCCTTCATTCCGTGATTCTGTCTGTCTGTCTGTCGAAAATCAGCCGAACCCCAGAACAGATTGCGCTGAAATTTTAAACAGACATCCGGTACGAGTTTACTGGAACTGTTAACAAAATCAGCTAGATCCATTGCGATTTAAGCCTACAATAAATAAAAATGTGATTTTTTAAATATCGATAGCATTTGTTTAGTAGCAGCTAGCGGGACGAGATCTACCTGGCTGGCATGGCCTAGTGGTAAGCATTTAGCCTACCGCACGGAGGGTTGGGGTTCGATGCCCGTTAGTTAGAACTTTTTTATATTTTTACACCCACATATTATTTTTGAGGGGTGTTAAATGGGAAATAAAAATTAGGTGATTTTGTTTTATCTTGGAAATTTGTTAATGTTTCACGCTAATACGTTTCGAACACGATTCGCATTTTGAATGTTCAATTTAAATAACTAGGGAAACGCCAAAATCGTTGCTAAGTTAGTGAGCCAAGTGTTGAGTACCCGGGAACATTCCATTTACTTCCATATACCCAAGGCTGGATCTAGCCCAGTATGGGGAATGATACCGGGTACTATACACATGGCTCACTCACTCGTTTAACAACGACTTTGGCGTTTCCCTAGTGACTATGCAGAATTAGCATTACCCCATCCCTATTTTTCATTGAGACAGCACCAATACTAGCACTACACCAAGTTACATGTAGAGCTTATTTTCCTCCAGCAAGTCATGCACAATAATTTTCACACATAATTTTGTGTGTACTCTCTGAACTCCGCCGGCACTGGGTGGACAAGGCTCGTCGTAATGTTATTTGTGTAAATCTATGTGACCTTCAACTGTACACAGCCGCCACTCTTTGACGGGAAGCTGTTGCCTCCTAGCCTCCTATTAGTGCAACTCCTTGCATTAGTGAGTAATGCTACCCACTAATGCCTCTAGCACGATTTTCCTTCCTAGAAAGGGTAGGCCCTAGGCCCTAGCCTATTGTCTAACCAAAGATTTGTCTATTCGAGGCTAAGGATGACGTAGAGCCACAACCGTCTGGATGTAGGTATGTAAACAAATACCTTTAAATATATATACATACGGCGGTGCATATCTAGACTTCATATCTTTGTACGTCATAATGGGAACAACCAATCACAGCGTGTTTCGCAGTATGTTCCAAAATAGGGCACCTTAAGTCACAATATCTACCTATATCAAAACATTTTTTTTTATCTAAAATAAACATGATATTTGGATTCTGTACGTTTTATTCTATAAAGAGTGATACGTTTAACTTAAATCTAAAATTCATGCAAATAGCCCATTATATTTCTGAAGATTTCATGCCAATCGGTTGATTAACAGCCGAGAAAACAGCTTTTTGCTGGAAGTCAATGTTATTTTCAAAATACTGCCTATTTTCACATGTCCTATGGGTAATTCCGAGTTAAACTGGAATTTTCCTTGGACTAAAATAATGTCATTTCCTTGTATAAAACTCCAAGGGAATGACTATTTTTGACGTCCAAGGGAATGAGAAATTTAGTGTTATGATGCCCAAACATTTGAAGGCAATGCAATACCACATTTCATTGTGCATTCTACTCAGCATCATCTGCAGTTACTACTGTCTAAAAAGGCCGATTCTAAGCGATACTTTTAGCATCCAAGGTAATGACTAGTATAGTTTGTAAAACTCCAAGGGAATGACTATTTTTGACGTCCAAGGGAATGAGCTATATAGGATTATAATGCCCATACATTTGGAGGGAAATGTGACAAAGTGATGCAATACCACATTTCATTGTGCATTCTACTCTGCATCATCTGCAGTAACTACTGTCTAAAAACGCCTATTCTAAGTGATACTTTTGGCGTCCAAGGTAATGACTAGTAGATAGTACACTCTCCTGATAATATCTTCCAAGTATTAAATTACAACCAATTGCCAAAAAACTGTTTGACTCTCATCTGCTCTGTAAAACACACTGTCGGCTAAACTTTATGAACATGTGTGGCAACAGCAGGAGAGCCAACTCAAACATAACAAATACTGGTGTTCAAGATCCATCCAGGGGAATGACATTTTTTCATAGGACAGACTTTTTGACCTTGTAAATCATATACCAGTGTTGATTACAAACTTCTAGTATGACGTAAGTTCACAAGTGTGAAACAGTGAATTGAATGCAAAAAAAAAATGTAGAAAATGTTTGATAGAAATCTACTTAAATACAGATTTAAGTTTCAAATTATGTGTTTAGGACACCCAAGGGAATGACAATTTTGACCATATTTGATCAAATTTGGGGTAATAATTGGAACCAAATCAAAAAAAGTAATGGTGTTTTCAAATTAAGAAAAAAAATTACAATTTTTTTTGTCCTTTCCTTTTTTTCTAGTGCACATAGAAATATGGTTTTAAGCATGTTATTAGGCCGGAACAAGAAATTTCAGTTTAACTCGGAAATACCTACCCCTATATATTCTCTTAAGTGTACGGTAGTGTAAAGTGTAGACGTTTGGTTTGTGTAGTGTAGGGCTAAAGTGTGGCATTTCTACTTGAGCTCTAGGTCGTGTCGTGTACATGTAAGAAACAGATTAAAACATGATGAATGACACATTCTTGCAATGGCAAGTCGATCATCAATTATTTCTACTACGGGGTTGCCGTTTTAGTTTTTACATACTTTATCCGTTTTAACGGATATTGAGGATGCAAAACGGATCGACGGATTTTTATTCCAATTTGCGGATTTAAAAAAAATCCATTTTATGATGTTTACAACTAGGGCTGGGTGATATCGATAGTGGGAATATTTTCGACATCAAAATATCAAAATTTACACAACAAATGTCGTAATTTTGGTGGAGGTATTGTAAGCCTATGTATTGTTGTCAGGGTTGGGTAACGACGCGTCGCAAATAATATTCGACGCGTCGCGTCGAAAATATGTGTAGAATATGTCAAATATGTAGAAAATTTGTGTCGAAAATTAAATAAGGAATATTATTGTCATTCAAATTCCACACTTATTTTCATCAACCCTAAAACAAATGAACTCAACATTATATTTTGAACGTTTAAGCAAGTGTTTGTCCTTATTACAAGGCGAGCTGTGTAGATGAAAGTCCCAGAGGACCCCGCCCCACCAGCTTGCCGCTGAAAAATGACCTTAAAGGCTTGAACTGTCCCCCGAAAGCACTTGCGGATATTGTGCACATGCATTATCTCACTAATTTCCTACGATGAATCAATAATTCATAGTACGGTAATAAAGAACTTGAAGCAAAGAAATCCGGCATCTTCGTAAGATACCAACGTCACCGCCTCCCCAGATCTTCTTCCTCGCGTTTTATTAATCAAAGTCATCCCTATTGTAAACTTATTTAATAGTAACATTTCTACTAGTTATAATTTACATATTGCCAATGTATGTGGGCTAAGATAACTAGGTAAGTACAATGAAAAAGAAAAAATCACACTGATTTTGCTAAAAGTAACAAAACACCATAGACCTACCTAAGCTCTACCTCCCAGTAATTTTCGACGTGTCATTAATACCATAAAGTGTAATTCACGACGTGTATATTCGACGCGTATAAAACTAGGTATAATACCTGTTTTTGACGTCGAGTATTTGGGTTTTATTGGTTGGTTTTATGGTTTTATTCAAGTTTAGAGCTCTTTTGCTCGGTTACAGAATATTGAGTTTCAGTATTTTTCCCATATTAATTAAATTATTATTATTATTATTATTATTATTATTATTATTATTATTATTATTATTATTATTATACTCCCGACGTAGACTACACAAACTTATTTTTAACAAATTACTACAAAGTTACTTAGATTAGAACTTTATTAAAAATTCAATACATAGATATTTATAACCTATTATTACTAGGGCTGAGTGAGTACTCGAATTTTGAATACGAGTCGAGTTCACGGCGAGTTCAAACAAATTCGAGTTTCATTTATTTTGAACTCGAATATTCGAGTGTTGGTAAAAACAGCATTTTCATTTACCGACCCGTCAAAAGTTATGTGTTTCCTCCGTTAGATGGCAGCATACGAAGCAAGTCCGTGATACACGACAGGTACTCCTCCCAGGGACTCCTTCTGATGTGAAACTCGTTATGATTGGCCGGCTGAACTTTGCGAGATCCAATTGGAGCTAGACATGACGTCACATGCAAGCGTTGATTGGCTGTCAGTTTTTGTGAAATCATTCACGTCTACCGTGTATCACCACTTTTGTGTCTGCGATGTTGTTGACACTGCTAGTTGTACACGAGACGAGAGAAGAGGAGCCAGATGATTCGTAAAAATATGCTCGTTGGTCTTGTGGTTAGCGTATCTGCTTCCAATCCAGAAAGTCCAGGGTTCGATTCCCACTTAAGTCAGAAGTTTTTAAATTTTTAAGTCCATCAGTTCTTGTCTTAGGAGTTTGTAAACGGAGACTTTGGAGCCGTCCTAGCAACGAGGCCCATAATAAATTCAAAGTTGTTCTGAATCGGCCTTGTTGATTCTGGCGTTGATCTGCGGGTGTTCGCATTGTCCATACCACTGATTGCTATATTTCCTATTAAAAATATCGATCTTTGGTTGTTTATCGCTCACTGGTCGATTGCGTTGGGGCCTACAGGGTTGGCTTGGCTGCTTTGATTTGCTGTCCCCCACTGAAAATCAGTTATATAACTGAGTAGGTAGACTCTAAATACAATTTATTTATTTATTTACTAGGCTTAGGCGTAATTTCTTCTCTAAAGCATAGGCCTAGGCCAGCATGGAATACAGTTTCATATTCATGAGATGAACACTTGTCACAATGCAGGTAAACAATCAAACAACACACAGCGTGACAGTGCCAGTGGCGACAGGTAGCTAGTTGCCAGGATTAGGCCTAGGCCTAGGCTAGTATATTTTACCGATCTTAGGCCCTAGGCCTACAAACTTACATCGCAATACCAAAATGCACCCAGCACTAGACCTAGGACTGTAGGCCCTACAATAGGCCTAGACCTAGCCTATGGCACCCTCCACAACCAAACCTAGGCCTAGGCTTTAAAACCGAAGAATTTGATAGGCCTAGGGCTAGAAGAAAGTCTGAAATAGGCCTAGAGAAAACATTTTCTCAATTTGGAAATAAACTCGATTTGAACTCAGTTCGAACTCGAAAACTCAAACATTTTACTGAACTCGAACTCAACTCGAATGAAAATTTTCCGTTCGCACAGCCCAAATTATTACAAATAATTCTCTGTTTGAACTCGGGAACGTTTGTTGGTAGATGGTTGAATACACTTTTATCTAGCTCGTTCCAACTTTTAATTGTCGACCCCAAAAAAGAGTGTTTCCCAACATTCGTGTTATACCTATGTAAAAAATTTTTTTGACAGTAATCGTGTCTCCCTTTAAGTGCTGCATCTTTTAGTATTAATGTCTGCTATATAAGAGTGTCTGGTGCCAGGTAGGTAGTCAAAATTAAATAAATCCTGGCTGCTACATGGTGGAGGTGCCGGGTCATAAAACAAGATTGTTAAACAACAACAAAATTGTTAAATGCGTTTATGGGCAATACATTATCAACCCAATTTGGCCTTTTTTTTTTAAAAAAAAGGAAAGTATTTACGTGTAAACTGTTATTATATATTATTATATATTAATTATAACTAGAATGAAAAGGTTTGTAACTGAGAGAATGTTGAGGTTACTTGTAGATTCTTATATTCACTCCGTTATTGATTATTGCTTAGTGGTTTGGGCAGTAAGACCTTCTACTGAGTATGTTGTACTCCAGAAGAGAATTGACCATCTGTTTGATTCAATTACTTTGAGCCAAGATTTGCAATCTGATTGTTTCACTATTGAGGAAAGGATGAAGTATAGTGTGCTGGTAAATACATACTAAGTATTGAACGGTAGGTATTCTACCCAATATTTTTCAAATTGTTGAGCGAGAAAGAAATTCTATTCTAATGTACCGGTACACATTGCAAGTTCCTAATAATTCCGAATCATTTAGAAAGTCATTTTTGTATAGAGGGGTATCCTTTTGGAATTCAATTTCTTATGATATTAGAAGCCAGTTTACTGAGCTAGGTATTGAACAATTTAAAAGTAAAATTAAAGCAATGATAATGAATCAAAGAGTAAAGATGATTTTTATTTATTTGTGGTTCATTGTATTTGTGTTTGTGTTAGTGTAATGTTAATTTCTCGTCATATGTTTTATTTATGATTTTGTTATTCTCTTTGGTTGTTCATTATTGCTTTGGTAATAATCAATAATGTATTATTTTCGATGATATTTTTCTGCCTAGACTGTCTGGTTGCCGGCTACTGGTGGAACTTGCAACTTGAGTTAGGTGTCCTGTATCATTGCTGTGATCAGTTTTTGACTTGTACAATTTCAAATAATTATATGTCTGATATAATTATATATTAGAGTCAAGATCTTTTGTAGGCTTACTAAATTGTTGTCAAGATTTGAACACAAGAATGAAGATTCGCGTTCGGTGGTTTCTTCCGCGAAAGTTTGATCACTCCCTGATTTGCTGTTTCTGATTTTTGGCAAACCTCATAATCGTTTGAGTGGGATCGTCTAATAAATCAGTTTTTTCTTTTCATTTTTCTTTTTTGATGTTTTTTCTTTTTTTCTTTTTTTCTTTCTTTCTTTCTTTCTTTCTTTCTTTCTTTCTTTCTTTCTTTCTTTTCTTTTCTTTTCATTCCCCACCCTTTTTTATTTAGTTAATTAATTAATGGTAATTGAATAAAATATCCTTTTTGAATTTGTTACCAAAATCACTGTGTTATAATTAGAATACGTATTTTTAGCGTTTTAGGTTTTTTGATGCTAATCGGTGAACAAATATTTGGTATAATGCTACAAATGCTAATTTTACTAAAATATATGTTTTTCCATACCCTTAGAGAACTAGTTTGGCAATGTATTCTAACATTTGTTGTGCTATATTGAATTGAAATGTTCCCATAATTCATCATTAATCATTAGAGTGCAAGAACACACCACATTTAGGGTTTTAGTGGAAAGGAAAAATAAATGCTACAAATGCTAATTTTGAAAAAATTAATGCTAATATCCTAAATTTAATGCTAAAAAACGTATCTCTTGTTATAATACATTGCTGTTGTAATATTAGTATACCATTCATCATCATTATCTGTTGCCACGTCCAACTCTGCGTTGGGTCGACATTGAAGACAGGCCTCTCCATCTTCTTCTGTCCTGCCACCACTCCTCTTCTTCCACCACATTCCACTCTCCTCCCCGCTGTTCTACATTTTTTCTTTCTGCCATTTTGTCGTGGTCTGCCCCTTGGTCTCCTACCTGGAATTTCCAATTCCTCATCCTTCTCGTAATCTTGACCTTTCCATTCTCTTGACATGTCCGAACCACTTTAATCTCTCTCTCCAATTCGCTCCATTAAATTCCTCACGCCTACTTGATCTCGGATATCCTCATTCCGTATTCGGTCCCATCTAGTCTTACCTACAATGCTTCTCAAAACTTCATATCTACTGGGTGCACTAGACTCTCCTCCACTGCTGTCATATTCCAAGTCTCTGCTGCATATGTCAGTATTGGAACAAAGTAGGTCTGGTAGATGGTAACCTTGCACTTCTTTGGTACTTCTCTGTTCCATATGAGATCTCGGATAGATTGGAATAACCCAACAGCTTGCTGTGTCCTTCTTCCTATCTCTGGTTGAATCCTTCCATCGCATGCTACTATACTCCCCACGTACTTGAAATTTTCCACTTGCTTCAAAATCTGTCCTAGTAGAATCCTGACATTCTTCGCTTTACCATACATTTACATTTTACCATTACACCATTACATTATACCATTATACCATTACATTTTATACCATACAAAAATGCAAAAACTTGCAAAAAAGGGACCAAGCCGAAAACGAGGAAGATACAAGTGGCTCAACTGCATAAAGTGGTGAGATCTAGAAGTGTGGCCAAGCCCATTATTTTGTTTAAAATAATAAATATATTCATTAATTATATAATAAATTAATAATATATCAATGTCCATATTATTATCTAACTATAATTATGAAATAAATATATTAACAAAAATAACATAAACATTAAATAAATTTATTGAAACATTTACATGTGGAAATATCAAAATTAACAGACGCCATTCAAAATTAAAAGCTTGGTTGACGAATTTTTAACTTGGTTGTCGTTACTGACTAACCAAAACATAACCAATCCAAATCCATCGACCAAACTTTTAATTTTGAATGGCGTCTGTTAATTTTGATATTTCCACATGTAAATGTTTCAATAAATTTATTTAATGTTAATGTTATTTTTGTTAATATATTTATTTCATAATAATATGGATATTGATATATTATTAATTTATTATATAATTAATAAATATATTTATTATTTTTAACAAAATAATGGGCTTGGCCACACTTCTAAATCTCACCACTTTATGCAGTTGAGTCACTTGTAGGCCTATCTTCCTCGTTTTCGGCTTGGCCCCTTTTTTTGCAAGTTTTTGCATTTTTGTATGGTATATCAATAATTTTTTTAGAACGTACACGGTATGGATGTTAGCATCCAAGTAGAGAAAATTACTTTATTTACAATGATTCAAAATAAAATCTCAATCATTGATGATTAAAAGGTTTGAGCATCGCAGCTATAAATATATATATTTTTTTTTTGCATTAGGCCTATCTAAGCTTCCGGTATAGCACATGGCCACTGAGATGACTGACATCGGTGCAAATTTTGGCTTCTCTAACATTATCCATTGCTTAGCAAAACACAAATTAAATAATTTGTTATTTTTGCATTATCTAAGCTTCCGGTCATCTAATCCAATTACCGTTTGTAAGCACATGGCCACTGAGATGACTGACATCGGTGCAAATTTTGGCTTCTCTTTAAACATTATCCATTGAGGGCCCACAAACTGATACATAATTTGTCAGCCAGCCACCCACCCAGCCCAAGAAGAAAGTTATTTCGAACGATCTTGACGTCTCAATAACTTCTAGACGCATCATCAGATCAAGATGAAACTTGAAATGGGTCATCTCATAGTAAAAGCCCATCGATTGAAGCAAGTTGCAGGTTTTTATCTCACATGGTTTCGCGTCGGCGACACCGTGTAAAGTGCTAATGTAGGCGTGCAGTAATAGGCGCTAGTGGAAGCGGAGCCGCGCGTGGCTTGGCCCGGTGCGCGGAGGCGCACCTTGATTTCAAATATTTACTTAACTGTTAGTTCATTGCTGTAGGCCTACTTGTTTATGTAAGGTACGTAGATTTATTTAGTTGTCCTCCTTTGTAGGCCAAAATCATTTTTTTAAACTGAATAGGATAGACGTTAAATAAATAAATAAATAAATTTATAATTGTAATTCTTGAAAGAACACAATATGTAAATAGCTAAATAAAATAAATTGGCCTACCGGTAGCCTAGACCTACTACTTGCTCGGCTCCTTAGATACCAAACAGGCTTAAGTTCGGGGTTTAGTGATAAGAGGCGTGAATTTTGGATCATTTACTCAGAAAAACGTGCTGAGTAATTTGCCAGGTGGTCCCAATCGATTTTTGCCCCCGTTCAGGGGTGACCATGGTGCAAAGTTAGGGGTTGACATTATTTTCAAATGGACTAGGGGTGAGCCTAATAGAAGTAAAAGTGTGGTATTTAAACATTTTGTTTAAGTATTTATTCAATTTAATTATTTAAATCTAAAAAATGTTTTATTTTTAACAGGGGTGTGCAGAATTGTTATTTCGAAAATTCGTTCAAAATGCTAGTACCTAAGTAGGCTTATAGCTTGTGATGATTCATCTTTCGGGGATAAGTGATAGAAGCGTGAATTTTGGATCATTTACTCAGAAAAATGCAATAAGTCATTTGCCCGTGGGTCCGCATCGCAAAATGTTCCCGTTCAGGGGTGACCATGGTGCAAAGTTAGGGGTAGACATTATTTTCAAATAGACTAGGGGTGAGCCTTATAGAAGTAAAAGGGTGGTATTTAAACATTTTGGTTAAATATTTATCCAATTTAATTATTTAAATCTAAAAAGTGTTTTATTTTTAACAGGGATGTCCAGAATTGTTACATTTGCCCTTTGTTCTAAAATACGTTCAAAATGCTAGGAAGCATAGGCCTAGCTTGTGATGACTCATTTGGAAGGAATTTAAACACTGAACACGAATTTCATACATAATCAAAAGTCAAGGTCACCGGGGTCAATCAGGGTCACGACCTTTGAAATTTATTTACGGCGGGGACAGATGACAGCAATGGGAAAAGAGGCCTTATAAAGGCGATACTCGTTGGCGATATCCGAGGAGGAATAACTAGGGAATTCTGTAAAGAAACGGGACACCGGGCCAGGACATATCCTGGAATAAAAATCGAAGAGTTACGCCGAAGAATTGAAAGTTACAAGGAAGAGGACATGGTACCCGAAACAGTCACAATACATGTAGGAAATCGTGACCGCTGGAACCGAGAAAGTAAAATGGCTATCATAGAAGAGATAAGAGGGCTGCTGAGGGTAGTAAAGTAAAATATCCAACCGCAAGTGTAAATATGTGTGCAGTAACCACCAGCGCTGGCCAGTATGTAAATAGGGAAATCGAACAAGTGTGCGAAAACGAAAGGGTGAGTTTTATTGACATAGGAAGAGTAGGCCTAGGCAGACAGAGGTGGCAAAGTAAATGGGAAAGGGAAGAAGAAGTTGGAGAAAAACTAAGAAGATTAGTAATAAACCAGAAGCCTACAGACATTTACAATAGGTCGTGTGGGGTGACGACAACAGAAAAAACTAGGCCTACCACGAAGGATTTTTACCCAACCCGGGTGTGGATCCGGAGTATTTAGCAGCAGTCAAAGAAAAGAAGAAGGAACTGAAAAGAATGGAAAGAAGATGTGAAATAAGCATAGCTACACTTAACATTGTTACACTTAATGGAAAAATGGAGGAGGTGATAGATACAATGCAAACTAGGAAGGTGAACATTCTTGGGCTTAGTGAAACAAAGTGGAAAGGAGTGGGATCAAAGGAGCTTAGAGACGGGTATAAAATATGGTGGTCAGGTGGAAACGAGGGCAAAAATGGTGTTGGGATTGTTGTGAGTCCAGAGATTAAAGAAGACATTATTGAAATAAAAAATAGCAGTGACAGAATGATCAAGATGGAAGTTCTGATAGGAAAGAGGCAGACCAATATAATCCAAGTGTATGCTCCTCAGGTAGGGAGACCCATGGACGAGAAGGCATCCTTTATGGACTCGATAGAAAGGGAAATAACCTCCGAGAGAGTAATTATCATGGGAGATATGAATGCCAAAGTAGGGGAAAACCAAAAAGGATATGATGGAGTATTGGGGGCCCACGGGTATGGGAGACGGACAAGGAAGGAGAAATGCTGTTGGAGATGTGCAGCCGAAACTCTCTAGTCATAGCAAATAGTATTTTTAAGAAGAAAGTAAAGCACAAGATCACTAGGTATGGTTGGGATGGGGAGACTGAGAGTGTGATAGACTATATCGTAGTCAGCAAAGAAATGATGCCGGTAGTTAGGGACGTGAAGGTTATTCCCAGCATTGCTTTGGACGGAGATCACAGACTACTGGTAGCAACAATAAAAGCTCAAAAACCGGGGAAAAATACAAAACTAAGCAGGACCAAGAAGCTGAAGATATGGCAACTACAAGAAGAAGAACTAAGAGAGCTGTTTAGAAAGAAAATACAAGAAAAAATACCTCAAGGAGACCTGAAAGATGTAGAAGAAGAATGGTGTGCTCTAAGAAACACACTAGTGAGGATTACAGAAGAACTATGTGGACGAGTGAGTGGGAAAAGAAAGCTGAAAGAGACACCATGGTGGAACGAAAATGTAAAAGCTGCTGTAAAACAGAAGAAAGAAACATGGAAGAAGAAGGAAGAAGACCGCTCCATTGAAAATATTTTGAAATATGAACAGAGCAAAAAAGAGGTAAAGGAGATTGTCAAGCTAGAAAAACAAAAATCAATGGTTAAGCTGGCTGAAAAACTGAAAATTGACTTTGATGGGAACAAAAAGATGTTGTACGGTATGATCAAAAATAAACGTACAGACAGTGAACGCCCAAATTATCTTAAAAACAAAGACGGAGAACCAACACAAGAACCAAGTGAAATACAAGCTTTGTGGAAAGAGCATTTCTCCAACCTACTCAATGATACCAAAAATCAGGGCTGTGATGAAAGTATCAACATCTCTGTGGCGGAAAAACTGGAAGAATACTATGAAGAAGAGGAGGTAGAAATAACAAGAGAAGAAGTACGGCATGCTATTGGATATATGAAGAACGGAAGAGCAGCAGGGGTGGATGAAGTATACGTAGAAATGATTAAAGCAGCAGGACCAGCAGGGGTGAATGGATGTACCGTGTGGTAAAAGCAGCCTGGCAACAGAAAGCAGTTCCCGAGGACTGGCGGAAAGGAGTAATTGTCCCACTTTTTAAAAAGGGTGACAGGAAGGATGTAAAAAACTACAGAGGCATCACCCTAATGAGCCAAGGAGCTAAAATATATGAAAGAATAATACAAGCAAGATTAAATGAAATAATAGAACCACAGCTAAGGGAAGAGCAGTATGGGTTTCGGAGTGGAAGGTCAACCACTGATTTGATATTCGCAGTGCGACAAATCATGGAAACTAGATGGGAGGCAGGACAAACGGTGCACATAGTGTTTTTAGACCTAGAAAAAGCCTATGATCGCATGCCCCAAGGAAAAGTGTGGGAGTGCCTAAAAAAGAAGGGTGTTAGCAACGGCATGATCGAGAGAATAACTAGTATGTACCAACAATGTACAAGTTGTGTTCAAACAAACCATGGAAATACTGAGTGGTTCAACACTAACTCTGGCCTAAGGCAAGGCAGTGTAATATCCCCATTACTATTCTCAATAATAATGGACGAAATTTTAAATAAGGTGGAACCAGAGACGGCAACTGGCACAAGGACAATGATTTATGCGGATGACATCCTAGTGTGGGGAGAGACAGCTGAAGAAGTGCAGACAAAAGTGAAGCAGTGGAAACTTGTAACAGAAGAATTTGGACAAAAGATCAGTGTAGGAAAAAGTAAAACTATTGTGATGGAAAAATCTAGAAAGAAAGGAACAAGTAAAGTAACTAGAGAGAAAATTAAAATTGGAGATGAGGAACTGGAAGAGGTAGAAGAGTTTGCGTACGTAGGTAGCATTATCACAAAGGAGGCAAAGATGGGAAGTGAGATCAGTAAAAGGGTGGCCCAGGCAGAATCCTTCTATCAGCAAGTAAGGAAGTTACTTTGGAACGAGGATTTCCCTAATGAATGCAAGGTGTTATTGTACAAGGTATACTATCTACCCATCCTTACATATGCTTCAGTGACTTGGACACTAGGAGCCGTAGATGCAAGTAGGATTCAAGCAGCTGAAATGAAGTTCGTAAGAAGCATAGCCGGAATATCGAAGTTAGACAAAATTAGAAGCCAAGAAATCAGGACAAAAGTTGGAGTTGAGAAGCTATTATTCAAAATTGGACGAGAAAGGTTGAGATGGTATGGACATGTCAGAAGAATGGGAGAAGAAAGAATTCCAAGGACAGAATTTGAAAGTGGGGACAAAGTTAAAAGACGAGTCGGTAGACCAAGAGAGAAGTGGAAAGATCAGATAAGGAATGATATACAGGAAAGAGGTGAGAAGTGGGAAGAAGTCGAAGCAAGAAAACTGTGGGAAGACAGAAGTGGATGGCGTGAGCTGGTGGGAAGAAGTGCGAGTGAACCTGAAGAGGACATGACAGGCCTGGCAAGCCGGTGTTAACAACTCATAAAAAGCCCTAGAAAATTGGTGGCTATAGCCACCCCCTGACCTAACTCAAGTTGGAAACAGGAGTCAGAAATATATATATTTTGTTGTCCAATCACCATGAACAGACCATATAAAAGTGTTTATGTTGATACTTTTTACCTTAATCGTTCGTCCAGGATAATATATACATAAAAAGATCAATTCTATATTCAGGGTTGTACAAAATTACTTTCTGGGTCGTGAGTGCAAAGGGGAGTGCAATTTGTAAGCTAAGGTATGCTACTGACTTAAGTTTACTATCTACTGAAACCGTATGATTGTGTGTATTGTTACACCTCCCTTGCCCAACGCCGTACTTTCAGTTAATATTATTAATTAATTTCTACACGTAAGTGAAAAGCATTACCGTGACCAACTTACGATTAGCTTCAAAATGAGTGGTCACAACCTATGGTGGCGCAATTAACAGCATATTGGAAAACTCACGACCCAGAAAGTAATTTTGTACAACCCTGAATATAGAATTGATCTTTTTATGGACATAAATTATCCTGGACGAACGATTAAGGTAAAAAGTATCAACATAAACACTTTTATATGATCTGTTCATGGTGATTGGACAACAAAATAATAAATAAATTTCAAAGGTCGTGACCCTGATTGACCCCGGTGACCTTGACTTTTGATTATGTATGAAATTCGTGTTGTGTTAAAATTCCTTTCAAATGAGTCATCACAAGCTATGCTTCCTAGCATTTTGAACGTATTTTAGAAATAAGGGCAAATGTAACAATTTTTGACACCCCTGTTAAAAATAATATTTTTTTTAGATTTAAATAAGTAAATTGAATAAATACTTAGACAAAATGTTTAAATACCACATTTTTACTTCTATTTTAAAATAATGTTACCCCCAACTTTGCACCATGGTCACCCCTGAACGGGAACATTTTTCGATGCGGACCCACGGGCAAATGACTCATTAGTCATTACATTTTTCTGAGTAAATGATCCAAAATTCACGCTTCTATCACTTATCCCCGAAATATGAATCATCACAAGCTATTGGGGATGAAAAGAAGACGATATGCGCTCTGGTGGTTTTGTCTGGAACTATAATCGTGAGGATACCGAGTTGACAGCTGCACGGAATGTCATTGAGAATGGCTACGTTTTTACCAAAGAAAGCTGCTAATTTAAAACGATTGCTTAGTTTCCCAATGTAAGAACAAAGCAAGCGATCAACGGGAAATAAACTTTCATACTTTTGCAAAAGATGGACAATACGTTTATGTCTAAAATGCTTACGGTGATAAAGAAAAAGTTGACAGGAAGAAGGCGTGGATCACGGCATTGCGTATTGACAAAAATGTCTCGAATTCAATGGTTGTTTGTTTTGTTCTGAAATTATTCCTATTTATTTACCAAAGGCCTAGGCCTATTATTTATTATTGTTCATCCCGCTCCTAGTAGCAGTAGCTTCATAGTAGCAGCTATGCGTTGGTCTATCCCCCCCATTACCACGCCTATGTAGCCTAGCCAGGCCTATGAGGATGCCTTACTTACTAGACACGGGATTGTTTATTTGCATGTGTTGGGAGGGCTACAAGGGCAGGACTGACCATCTGCCTCACTAACCCTTTAACCTCTACTTAGTTAATGTAAGACCATGGAGTTTAAAATAGTAGGCTAGCCCTAGGCCTACCTATTGTCGTACGATTATGGGCGCGTCACTCTAGCCTAGGGGATATTTTTATGAGTCTAGGCCTAAGTTCGCCTCAGCCTTCGAACCCAAGTTTATTTCCAATTAGATTCACATGGTAAGACTAAGCCAAAGCATAGGTGATTGCACGTAGGCCTAGAATGTGTTGGAAAGGCTACATGTCGGTCCTGCAGTAGGCATTGCCGGGCTAGACTAGGGCCTGGGCTAGGCTAAACAGAACTTGGCAACAGGCCTCGACCCTACATATTCTTGACTAGTAACCACCAATCTCTATTTACGATTTGCCTAGTAACCCCTAGGTCTAGGCCTATGTGCTGCCTACATTTGTAGTAAAGCTAGCCTTGGTGTAGGCCTAGGCTAGGCCCTAGCTAGTAGACCCAATTAATGTTCTACTAGGGTAGGCCTAGGTTAGGCCTGGGTCTACGCTATAACTAAACCCCAATTTAATACATTTTCCCTTTCATTCAAGGTTTCGCGAGTCTTGATTACATTCTAAATAAAGAAACATTTCGTTAAAATTTAGGTTTAACGCCATGTCTTGCATCGAATTTATCCTCACGTCTTCCGCCATCTTGAAACGACACGACTGCCATCTATATTTAACTTTGTTGCCCAATAGGCCTACTTAGGTACTAGCATTTTGAACGAATTTTCGAAAAAACAATTCTGGACATCCCTGTTAAAAATAATACATTTTTTAGATTTAAATAATTAAATTGAATAAATATTTAAACAAAATGTTTAAATAACACACTTTCACTTCTATTAGGCTCACCCCTAGTCCATTTAAAAATAATGTCAACCCCTAACTTTGCACCATGGTCACCCCTGAACGGGGGCAAAAATCGATTGAGACCACCTGGCAAATTACTCAGCACGTTATTCTGAGTAAATGATCCAAAATTCACGCCTCTATCACTAAACCCTAGGGGTGTGCGAATATTCAAAATTTTCGAAGTATTCGAGAATAATTTACTATTCGTATTCGATTCGAAACTCGAATAGTAACTATTCGAATATCCGAAGTATTCGAATTCCCGAAGTATTCGATTTGAAGTTCCCGCTAGTATGCAGGAAACTACATTACCGATCGACGCACCCTATCGTCAACTCCGCGCAACGTGTTTCAGCGGTCGTACCAACCAAACCAAGCTGAACCAACTTCGACAAACAACAGCATCTGATATCACCGTTGTCACGACGTCGTTGAACGTAAGAAATTACTCCGAAAACGTGATGCAAACCTCATCTTTCTTGCGAAAAAGTTCTAAACATGGTCTTTTCTCGGGTGAATGCTCATGTAAAAACCCGCATAGGGCTCTCGTGCTTACAGATTACGAAGAAGAAGCGGGCCTTGAGCCCGAAACGGACATAGGCCTAGCCCTAGGCCTAGCCTAGCCCTACCCGCTTCAAAGTCTAGGCCCTAGCCTACGGCAAAAAAAGTGCGATTTGGTACTTTTTCAACCCAAAAGGGAACGAAGCCGAATGTATGCATTGCAATAAAAATTAAAAACCCCCACAGGTCAGAACAACGAACATTGTTTTTAATTCCCTGTGCTTTGCACAATGCTAGGCCTAGGGCCTAGGCCCCGAGCCTACCTAGACCTAGGCGTACGTACGTACGTAATAGTTCAACCAAGTACTTTTTTCTAATTAATTTAAACGTAATAACATGCAAATTTTATTTTGCCAAGCTTTTCGAGGATGCTGTTATGGGACACTGTACGTTTATGAATAAAGAATGCGCAAATGTGGAAGGGTAGATGAGCTTGGCCCTTTTTTTAAGATCTCATTTCTTTTGAGTGTGTAAGGTTTGGCTGTATTTCTACAAGTTTTTAATTCCCTGTGCTTTGCACAATGCTAGGCCTAGGCCTAGTGCTAGGGGCTAGCCATTGAATTTTGCCAAGGCTAGCCTAGGGTAGACCTAGGACCAAAGATCCTATTATTAATAAATAATATTAATATTAATAGCCATAATATATAAAACTTAAAAACAACTAAATGTTTATTTTTATGTGTGCGCACTGTTTTGACAACTATTCGATATTCGACTTCGATATTCGACTTTTTTACTGTGTACTATTCAATATTCGTATTCGAACTCAAAAATCACTATTTGCACACCCCTACTAAACCCCGAATGGTTTGTCTAAGCAACCAGGCTATACTCTTTTCATGTTGTTAGGCCTATATTATCAATTTTTTGCCGCAACAATTACATTTGATATTGATATCATATCAAAATTGGTAGGTACATTTAGGCATTAAAAGGATTTTTAAGGAATTCAGTGTTTCATTTAAGGATTACTAAGGATTTTTGATGTGTTCAAACGGGATTTTTATTTTTTCTTGGTGGCAACCCTGGTCTACTATAATAGGCTATTACCCTTCTAAGAATTTTTTTTTTAAATTTTATCCAACACCAGAAACTTGTAGGCTACATTGTACATTGTTCTCCGCAGAGCGGCTAAGGGTAAAAATGTCCCACCAATGACATCAAATATTAGTTCTGTTAAATACCTACTATTTTAGTAGGCTACCGTACCTAGCCTAAAGATGATGTCAAGATGACTTAGTTACTTTCCACCTAAACCGGTAGGCTATCCCTCCAATGATAAGTAGGGCCAATGTGGGTTCCAAAAGTTGCCATAGTAGACCTAGGCCTACTGTGGAGGAAAGGTAAAATTGTGTATGTTAGGTGAAACAAACCTCACATATGCCGCATTCTTCGTTGGTCTTCGGCACTGGCACTGGGCTGTAGTTGTATTCTCCCCCTTTCTTCATGCTAGCATAGCTCGTTGAAGCCATGGTTTCTGTGATGAAATCCAAAAGCGCATCACCCTGGAGGGGAAAGAAAAATAAACCGTCTAAAAAACAAATAATGATATGTAAAACAGAAAACGGCACTTGTGTATTACGTATAGGGACTCCTCGAAAAGGAAAGTAGGTTAGTGGGGTTGGGGGGGGGGGGGGTCCTAGCTGACCACGGAAACGCACTTCATGCTCCCCCACCCCCCTAACCTTTTTGGGGGGGTCCCGTTAATGAACAAGTACCCAGAAAACTACCTAGAGCACGACACTTAAGCTGTGTTAAAACTTAAAAGTATCTTAACCTTTTCTGTGCGGCCATCGAGTATACTCGATGCCGCCATCTTGTTTCCCCAGTGCGGCCGTCGAGTAGGGGGAGAAGGTGGAGGAGTGGGACAGGTGGAGGTGTGGTCCACTGAGCCTCACATTAGTAGTTTTCATAATTGAGGGTTAGGAGACAAATTGTGAATTCATTTCAATGCCATCTTCACACTGGTGAAGTTTGAGTCCATTCTGACAGTTGGTAACACTGCTATTGCAGAAAGTTTAAAAACAGGGTTCCAAGTGGTTGATGGTGTTCTGAATTGTATTTGTGAAGAAAGAAGCTATCACAGAAAGGTGAGTTGTATTTCATATAAATTATATATATTTAAGCTAAATGTTCAGCTATAACAATGCTAATTTTATTGTAGGATTGCATAATAATTAAAAGATAAAGTAAAACAGTGCACCAGGGGGAGGAGTGGGACAGCATGCTATGGGGAGGAGTGGGACACTCTATGTTATGACACTAATACTGCCTTTATTGTTTTAGAAATGCCCCGTATTTATTTTAAAAAGACTGAGAGAGAACCTCCCGATACAAAAACAATGGAATTGGCTGTGAAGAAAATTGTTGATGACGGTAAATCATTACGCTCAACCGCTCTTGCCTACAGTTCTTCTACAGTTCAATTCCTTACGCGGATCAGTAATGATTCAAGTTACAAGTTCATAATTTTAAATGAAAAGTTGTATGATGTTGATGACAATGACATAATAAGACTTTTGCCAAATCCCAGAAGTCTAGAAGAATCGACGGCCAATAATATTATGCAACTTGTTTTTGATTTCGATTTCAGACCATTTTCTATGTAGGACCATTGGTAGGACCTAGGCCTAATGTTCTCATTGTAATATGTATACCACCCTAAGGCAATTTTTCTGTTGATTGACAATCCATTAAAAGTTTACATGGTCAGAATCTGTAATTTGTTGTTAATTGCATCTCATGAATCATAACAAATTCATGCAATCCTATTACTGTCCCAAATCCTATTACTGTCCCACTCCTCCCTGCAGGGTGTCCCACATCTCCCCATCCCCGGGAGGTGTGGGACACTTTGCAGATGGTTTGAATTTAAATCATAGTACATTATATTGATTAGTTAATACTTAAAACTCAACATTATTATATTAACAAAGGGTATATACAATACTAGAAAAAAAATGAATCAAAATGTCACTTTTTCAGCCACATATAAATTATTATCCAAAAAGTGTCCCACTCCTCCACCCTCTCCCTATACTCGATCTGGGGTTGTTCCGAAACGCGCGCGCTTGTTGCTGCTGATAGATATAATACCGTAATCGATTGTAAAAAGTCGATTTTTAAACTGTGCTGCACTCTATGTGCAAGCTGTTTAACCATCTTCTAGATTGGTAGTTTGACCACAGATGGCTCTGTCAGTTATTTCAGTAGTGAAAATTGGCAAAAACAACAAGTGAAGATAAGATAATAATGGCGTCTGGAAAAGGTTAGGATGATGAAAGAACACAGTTTTCAGGCAAAATAGGTTGTAATTAGGAGGTTTATGATCACTATTCCGACTTGGTTAGCAATCATAGACTTTGAAGTCAAGGTTGAAATAATAGAGAAGTAGAGGACGTTGTCAGTAGGCCTAGGTGACAAAAACCAGCTCACACTTACGTAGGCCTATGCTAGGGCAATTGTCACATGTAAATAATAGTCTTGACAGTATAAAAGCAAGATAATCTAAACAAGGTGTATAGTGTAATGAAATTTACTTCATTTCAAGGATGATTAAACATTTTGATAAGTTAAATATTACTATCAAATACAAGTGAGAGGAATTGACTTTTTGCTCAAAATAACCCAGCACTAGGGTGTTGGGTGCTCCGTTCAAAACCCAGCATTGAAAAAAGGTTAAGAACTGCCAATCCGGCAATCCCGACCCAGAAAGTGAAATAAAGGGTTTAAAGGCAACAAATGTCCTAGCGCAGCACATGGAAGACATCTCAAACAGGTCAAGGACAAACTCAAACATTGCTCAACACAATATGCTCCCTCTCTAGTCTTTAAATAGCAAATGCCAGATCAACAAGCCCAACCAAGACAGTCATTATTCAACAAGACTCAGGTAGGCATCTATGCAAGTACTGTAAGTTTAATGTATCCTAGCCATTTAGACCTCATCAATACCTATGCAAACTACACAGAATGAGCACCATCGAGGCAAGTTCAGATTGTTGAACATTTTTGGGATGTTGCACAACTCGACTTGGTAATTGTGAAGAATCACTCAGCGATAGCGGAATCTTTGTGCTTTGGTGCATTTTGTTGTTGGGGTCCAGGGGCAGTGGGGGTCTATTAAGTTGTGCAGCAAATTTAATTTTAGAATCCAAATAGTTAATTGCTTGGAAGATCCAAATGTGGAGGTGATGGTGGTTGTTTGTTGTCGTTTTGTTAGTGTCCGTTGTTTTGTGTTTTATTTTGTGAACACTTGTGTGCACCTGTTTAACAATCATTTACAATTACCGTAACTGTGTAAGTGTTACAGGATTTTTAATGTTTTTTTCAGCGAAAAATTGGTTGAAAACATCGCTGAGTAACCATTCACTTTTACCCTTGACTTGACTGACTGGCGGGCAGTCGGCAAAATGCATAGGCCTAGCATATGTTATCAAATTAGGGATGTCAAGCTAGCCTATATGAAAATTCATATCAATAATCGCGCCAAAATGAGAATGATATCGCGATTTATCGTGCCCAAAAATACCCCCATAATCATATCACGATATATTGGCATAAAACTCGCTTTTCTCGCATTTGCGTCAATTTTAAATGCACGCCATCTCAACGCTGGTCGGCGGATTGGCCGCCACCTACGAAGGGCCCCCGATGCTCCTCCCACGAGCGAGTGTGCGATAGGGAGCAGTGAAGCGAGAAAGAGAGAGCGAGCGGCAAGTACAGATCCTCGATCGGCGCAGCGGGTAGGAGGAGGGGGGGGGGGTAGTACCGTAAAACAGATCGCGAGCGGAAAAACCGTTTTGAGACGTTGGGAATCTCATGAATTCCAGAATTCAGGAGAAAAATATTGTTGTAGTAGCGTCGATTTCGATTAGTCATTTAAACGACATATGCTACTGAATTTGCTATTAAAAATCCGGATCCCCAATAATTATCGCAATATCGCTAGCAATATTGATATCGTACGATTATTGCGATACAGCCACCAAGGCTAGCCTATATCGTGATAATAGGCTATCGATAATCATACAGCCTATCGATTGCACACCAACTCACAGCAACATAGTTGGGCAACTTTGTTGATCATTTGACAGACACATTAGTCATTTGCAATTGCAAACATTAAAGTCGAGAATTGATTACGAGGGTGGTTGAGACATGACCCAGCCCAGACCCCAGGTCAAGAATTGCATATGAAATACAGCCTATAATTTTTGGGATGGTTTGACCAAAAGTAAGTGGCTAGGCCTACCCCTAACAGCCTTATTAACTGGGAAGTTTAAAGACCTTGCCCACTTTTGTCAGAGATGTAATGGCCTAGGCCATATAAATGCCCTACACCTAGGAACTATCCGAATAGTGACAAAACACGTTCATTCCCTGGTCTTATTCTCGTTTTACGTCACCGTTACGCGTCATGATATCCATGACGTAGCTAGTAGCATCCGAATAGTCGAGCGCACGATCGAGACTCGCCGAAATCTGGGAATGAGAACAAGAATCGAAAAAGGTTACCTGATCTTGTTCTTGGTACTAGAACATGGCGGCTGTTAACGATACGTCCAATAAATTACATAAATAAATAAAAGATAAAATGCATGAAGCAATCTAGTAACAAGACCAGGAATCAGACCAAGATAAGTACCCGTAATGAGACCAAGAACACTATTTGGTTAGGTCCCTAGGCCTAGTTGAAATAAAGTTGGCAACAAGTGGTCAAGAACTGCCTAGGGCCTAGCCTAGGCGGCCCCGAAGGGAAATGTAAGAGGGGCTACACAAAGGTGGGGTTGCCTACCCTAGGCCTCGACATGCACGTTCAACAAGTGTCCACCGGTGAGTATAGGATTAGGTCATTGTGTATAAGCACAAGCTAGACTAGTCAAGGGTCAAAAGATACTGAGATTCAACCATTCACCGTTGTGTGTAGCCCAGGCCTAGGCCTAGGCCTAGCCTAGGCCTACCTAATAGGCTAGGGCTGAAGCATGGGCACCATAGGCCGCAATAGGTTAGGTAGGCCTACTAGGTCCTAGCCTACTCAGATAATGAGATTTTTAGAGCTCTAAGGCAAAACACATGATGATGTATGTATCTAAGCCTAGATTTACGTCCAACCCACAACTCTGGCAAAGAAATTTGCAGCTTACCCTGAATAAATCGGATCTTAATCTGATTTTAAAAAACAGGAGAAAAACGGCGCTAGACTCCTTCAAAGAACATAAAACAAAGCGGAATGAGTGACGTCACGTACAACCGGATCCGGATACACAAACCAAAGCCCATAATCCCACGCGGCCACGCGATGATTGGAAGATGTTGTTGAAACAGCTGTACGAAAAGAGCGGCAATTTAATTTAATTTTAAGTATACCTCTGACAGACTCATTTTGGAACTTTCACGACGGTAGGCCTACCAGTAGGCCTAACGAATACATGAAACACGGTGTGTGTAGCCTAGGACCTACGCAGACGGATAATGTAAGAAGGATCTTCTCTCAACAAAAGAGAGCAATAAGGCTGATATGCATCCAGCTTAGAAGATCGGGAGTCATGCAGGGACCTCCACCTAGGTCTATTTAGGTATAGCACTGGGATTACTAACTCTCCCAAGTGTGCATATTTTTAAAACAATTATATTTTGTAAATTTACATAAAAATCAGAAATATTAAGAAATGAGGATTCGCATCACCATAAAAGTGCCAGAAGAAAAAATGTGTACATGTATTTGCTCTCAACTTGAAATCATTTAAAAAGGGGCAACTTTTTTTGCAAATTCCAATTAATGTCAAGCCAATCTGCAATAATAACATTTTTGAGAAGAGCCTACATGCATTCGTGATTTAAAAGAAATTTTACTAAGTGGAAGATAATATGTTGGTGAATGTTGATAACCTATACTTGGCTTAGCCCACTATTGTTCCTTATATTTATTGACGATATAGGCACAGGAATAAATGGGAATGTAATTCTAAGACTCTTTGCAGACGACTGCATTATACAGCAAAATCAGAGCCATCAACGCCTGCCTGATCCTGCAAATGATCTTAGATATAGTAATGCAGAGGATTACTGAAAATAAAATGTGTAGGAAAAAGTCAGCTGATAAAGTTTACTACCAAGAAAATTCCCTACAAATTCCCATACAAAATGGGAGGCACAGATCTGAAGTACTCGGAGTCCGGTCAACACTTGGGTATAATTCTTAACGGAAAACTGAACTGGGAGGAACATATAAATAAAGTATTGAGCAAGGGAAATAAAATCTAAACATGCAAAATCTAAGGGGTTGTAGTGCCCGAGTACGGAGCAAAGCGTACACAGAAGTGGTAAGACCCACACTTGAATATTATGCTAGCTCCATTTGGGAGCCACACACTAAATACCAGAAGGAAGCTATTGAAAAGGTACAAAGCCCCCACAAGGTGTTAGGCAAGTACGGGCAAATGTAGAGTGTTTCAGAAATGATAAAAGACCTATCTTTAGAAGATAGAAGGGTATTCTCTAAACTTTGTGCAGTGTATAAGGCACAGTCAGGGCAACCAGCTTGGATGGAAATTAATAATAGACTAAAAGCAGCTACCTTTATTGGTAAAAATGACCATAGAAATAAACCTTTTGTGCCACGATTTAGGACGGAAGTAGGTAAAAGTTCGTTTGTGGGGTCCAAAGTTAAAATCTGGAATGGTCAAGATAAGAAGGTGTTGACCCCACTACCGGCTAACATAGCAGGTTTCAAAAACAGGCTGAAAACAGCTGTTCTACCTCTACCCAAACATAAGCAACTGGTCATAATGACTAATTACTGTTAAAGGTAGGGCCTATGCTAGGCAGAGGCCGATATGCAAAAAGTAGTTTCAGTAGTACTGTAAAAAGTTCCTTAGTAATAATATTAATCTAAGATTCTTCTGTAATTACCTGAAAATGTCATCATGTGCATATTACATGTTTCTATCTACATACTACAATATATTGAAATGTAGGCCTAGGCCTAAATGAAATGTAATATAAAATAGACACTGGTTCTGTACATGCCATACTAAATGCCTTGTAACATATTATAATAAACATACATACATACATACATACATACATACATACATACATATACATACATACATACATACATACATACATACATACATACATACAAATATATATTTTACTTAAGGGAAGACCATGCCTATATAATCGGTTGTACTACCGTTGAGTGAATAATATTTCAGGCTACAAATATTGTGGTTGCTAGTTGGGAAAGTGTGTATTATAAAAAAATATACCTAGGTAGGTTGGCTGATGATGTTGTTATTTTATAGGCCTATTAAGTTTTGTTAATTTAAAATTTTAATTGTCTCAGTTCCAAATTGGAATGTATGATGTGTGCCGTAAAATGATTTTGTAAAATTGCACTAATACACTGAAACTAGCCTTTGCTCATTGCTTTCTTAAGTAAGTAGGTTCTTTTATTAATAATTACAGACAATACATAGTGGCCTAATACATAATTTACATTTACAATTTTTGCTTATGGTCTCCACTACACTTTGACATAGTATATTGTCTATTACTAGGGAAACACCAAAGTCGTTGTAAGATAAGTGAGTGAGCCATGTGTTGAGTACCCGGTAACATTCCTTTTCTTCCCCATACCTTAGGCCTCCCTAGCCTATCATAGGCTAGAGTGGAGCATTATGGCCTTACAGTTGACGCGCCCTTACACCAACTAAACTTAAAAACCCAATTATTTATACCAATATGATTATCAATTTTGAATGCAAATGTGAATCGGAAAAGATTTTTTAATTTCTGGATTGTTTTTAAAAAATTATAAAACATGTTTTGAAATGCATACAATACTATGGAAAACATAGCCAGTACGAAATACGAGTAAAGATTGCAAGGTTTACTCAATGTCCCAGCGGAATTTAGGGGAACCTTGGTCGTGCCATATTCGATAAACCTTGATTACTGTTTTGCATGTGATCACAGCCTGAAATTTTTTTTCGATTAAAATGACTTCCTCAAAAACAAAAACCATTGTCATTAAAATAATTCCTACACATTAAAGCCTATTTTTCAGTTTATTAATTCTTGTAGGTTTAAATCGTAACGGATATTGCTCATTTTGTTAGCAGTTCTAAGTACTATATACTGGTCACGGATGTCTGTTTAAAATTTCAGCTCAATCTGTTTAGCCGTTCGGCCGTATGGGACCGAACAGACACACATTAATCACGAGAAGGCCTGATCAAGTGGCGTTATAAAATCCTCAGTCGCTTCGCTCACTCGTCTAATTATTATTATTATCATTATTACTATATATTCGTGAATACTCTAATCTAGAGAAACATACTTTGTGACTATTGGTGTGGTAAAAAATTATTTGCAATGCAATTGCCAACGTTGTATCTTGAGGAATATACACTCTTCGATCTGGCAACTCCCAGCTAGTAGGTATTCAATGGTATCAGAATAGGTAAGAAAAATCACACACCCTACCCTTGGATAACTAAGTTTTTATCAAGGAGATGTCATGTTAACTTAGGACAACCCCTCATCATTTACGCATGCCCCATTCGGGAAGGTGCTGCAAAGTCACACATAAAATAAATAAATAAATACTTCAATATCACTTCCTAGTTCATACCATGGTCACTCATCACATGCCGCACCCTAATTCACATTCTTCATCGCAACATTGCATCCCCTTCCCTTGGCAAAGGCCAACCACATAAACAACAACCCGAAGTCCACCGACAAGGTCTGCCTTCTGGCAGAAAGCATATGCACGGCACGTGTTAAGGGTTGTTGTATTTAAGAAGAAAATAAAGACAAACTTTATATTATCTATTCATCATTTATTATTTTTTCCCCTAAGGATGGCAAATATGAGGAAAACACCGTTATCTTAAATATTTTATGTAGATATTTTGTTATTCACGTGGAACGAAAATAAGTCAAACATACAAAAATACATTCATTTTATGCTGATAATATTTAGATAAATGCACAGAAAGGTACTGGTTAACAAGAGATATGCACATCTTTGAGATAGGTAACAATTTGCTTTATACATAGGTAAGGCCCAACACAAATTTTGTCAAATTTACAAGAAAATATACAAAATATACCTGGTGGCACAAAAAAGACGTTAAATACAATTTTATAGTCCTGATACCAAATTCTATCTAACATTTAGGCTATTGTAATCACCCTAGGGTCAAATCCTTAAAAGTCCATGAAAGTTGGCTGAATGAAAGAGTATAAAACAGCTAAAAAAATATTTTATTTTTTGGGCGGGACATAACCTCACTATCGGCTATTAGATGTCGGTTTTTTGACAATAGTGTAGCCAGCACATCTAGTGCAAAATTAAATTTTGAAATTCGTTTTTCAGGACATAGTTTCTTAACACCTTTAGCTTTAGCCTCAGCTATAAGGACACATATATTTCTAAAATAATAAAACTTGTTTTACAATTTTTTTTATCAGACGATACAAAACTCGAAAAATCTTGTGTTTGTACCGTTTGACAAAAAAAATTGTACACCGACAGTTATTTCAGAAATCTATTTGTCCTTATAGCTGAAGCTGAAGCTAAAGGTATTAAGAAACTATATCCAGAAACCGATTCTCAAAATTTGATTTTGCACTAGATGTGCTGGCTACACTATTGTCAAAAAAACAACACATACCGGTAATAGCCAAAATTGAGGTTATTTAGCAAGGCCCCAAAAACTTAACAGTTTTTTTTCTGTTGTTTGAAAGGCCCTCTTTTATTCAGAAAACTTTTCAACCTTGTTTCTTCGACTTTCAAAATATCGTCCAGAGGTGGATACAATAGCCTTAAGAGATTACAACAAGAATCGAGTAGTAAATTTTCAAAGTTGTAATGTTATTCCCATCAATAATAAAAGTAGGCCAACCAGTACCTCTTTAAAGTCACTTTCATGAAAAAATATTCCCTTGGCTATTGGGATTATCTTTTCAAGTTACATTTTGGAAGAAAATAATCAATCCTCAAATTTTTGTTGAGATACATACAAAAGCAACATCAGCTGTAAAATAGAGAGAATCTGATATTTTGGTCAGTTTGCCTATCTACAAAACAGCATAGAAACAATTATAATAAAAAATAAAAAATAAAAATAGAAAAACACCAAAAATCAATCAATATATACTGGTCACCTTACCACTTTACTAAAATCAGCAATGTTGAGAGACTGCAACAGGGCTTGATAAACGGTTATGTTATAAATCATCTGTTATTTACCAAAGGAAAGACTACAATAACTTGTTGGATGAGCAAAGCAGGCTTCAATTTCACTGACCCCATAAAAAAAATTAGCTCGTTTTTTTTTTGTAGTTTTGTCTGTTTGTTGGCGCTCTACCGGGCAAACGGAATCTGCGATCTTCCACTAACAACTTAACTCATAACAAAGCACTTCATCATGGTGAATTGAATAAAATGATATGTCATCATAATGTTAATACGTACTTGGTGTTCTTATATAATTTAGTGTTTGGTCCTTAAAATCACTTACATAAAATGTTTACACCCTAGGGTTGCAGCTGTGTCAGCACAGTGCACAAAGCTATGAGAACGTTCAAAATTAAGGAAAGCAGCTTATTGAGTGTAAATACTGCTTGTTATGAGTGAAGCTTTGACTTTTGAGTTGACCAGATACACGTTCCTCTTTTAAGCACTACAGAATGTTGGCAAAAGCATTAATCTTGACAACTAGTATTACACCACACCTGGATATCTACTAGAAACAAATTACATTGATACAAGAGGCTACCGTTTCAGTTCTGGTCATGCCAGCTACTGTCAGAATCAGAGGTAGGTATTAATGGATATTTTTTGGCCACGTTTATTTTTTAAATGTGGTGGTAGCTATTTTTTGGGGATTGTAGTCAATTGTAGTTTTGGGCGAAATTAACAATTAGTTAGGTACTTCCACGGTTACGAGGTAAAAGCGTCAATATTTATTAGCAAAATCAATCTAGTATAAGTGCAGTCAAGGGTGTTTTTGAGAAGGATGGTCTAAAAAGCTTGGAAAGTGAGTCTGCCATTTCTTGGGAAATGAACTTTAGTGCCAAGATTTAAATTTAAAAATTTGCCGATTTCACAGAATGAGTCTACAGTGATATCTTGCAATCTCCCATAGTTATTGCTGATAAGCCTATAGTACAATTTGTCGATTGGTCTGAATTTATGATGATTATTACCTAATTTCGTGATTTGTCGCCATTGAATTAAAGGCATTTTCAGGATCACAACGATGTAGTTTGTGCTCACTGAGAGAAAGACGTTTGGTATTTATCACAATAATTATTGTGGCTTTCAGAAATACCTGCCTCTGGAAGAAACAAAACAGTAATGTTAAGTGGTGCGAGGGGTGTGTTGTCCTATATAGTGGGATCAGCAAACCCTGTAACATGTTATTCATGAAAAGATTTTTTCAATATATTTTCTCAATTGTGCAGCATACATTTAGAAAATTTCTGGTTTGAGTAACACTACATAGTTATGTAATACCAAAACACAATTATATTCATTACTGTGCATTGTCCATTAAGAGTAAAATGTGAGTATGTATTATCATATAATATACAAATCAGTGCAACACCGAAGCGAAGTGTGAGCTCGTCGGGATAAGGTTTTTAAGTACATTGTCAGACAATACTGATAAATTGTAAATGCAATCATCATATAACATATCACATATTATTTTATCATAACTATCATATATCAAGTCAGTGTCATTTATTAGGCCTTCATACATTAGTTTGGCACCATTTTGAAAATAGAAGCTACTAAAAAACAATATCATTGGTTTACTTCTGTCCTGCATTTCACTGCCAAAAATACTTTTGCTACAAGTCAACATGTACCAGTTGGGTAACTTTATGTAGGGTTATCGAGCATGTTACCTCCAGCAGGGCCTATCGACATAATTAGATAGTTAAAATCTAAGACATTTTCCATACATTACAATAAGTTAGTTACAGTCATCATAACATAATACATAAATATTATATTAACTAACTACTAATCAAGCCGATTGGCCTAATATCAAAGTCACAGAAGAACTCCAGGAGTGGAGGTATAAAAAAGTTATATAATTATTTTCTATTTTAGAGAATGAACAAACACAAGAAAATGTGGGATGTGGTACCTTCTACAAAAATGCATCTCTTGCATCCTAAGTAGTAGAAGTATGCAATTCCTTAAAGTCAGTTATGGTACTTTATTATGCTGCTATGCACATCATTTGTCAACTATGCCAATATTCTACTTCATTGACACACGAGCTTGTGCAAAAAGGTTCAAACTGTGCAAGACAACGTCTCAGTCTAGAGGTTGAATTACTTTGCACAATTTGTAATAATATTCAAATGACAACTCTACACGTTCATTAGTTTTAACTTCAAATGCAAGATAAGCTTATTAATAGGTTCTCAGTCAAGTCAATCAAAAGTGTGTACGTATATATTTCTTATTTACTAACCTAATTTTTTAATTCATTTTAGATTGATTGGCATTTATGGATACATAAGAAATATGACTTCTTATTTGGAAGAACTGCAAATAAAATAACATACGTAATAAGGAGGTTACTTAGGTGACAGTTTTAAATTGTGTTATACATTGATCATCTATTGAGACTATTGAGTATTGATACATCTGACACAAAAACACAATTTATTTTCTACAACTGAATAGGTACTCTCTGCCTCCAACATTATATACAGTAGACTAGTACTAGAGTAGACTAGAGAGCTAACAGAGATTCAAAGCAGACACATGCAAATAATTAAGAAGAAATCACACAACCAGAGAGCATTTAGCATTGTGAACAGGAATTACATAGTAGTGAGCTCTTTCTTTGTCAATGGCACAATCTTAAGAGAGAAAAAAACAGTAAAGAGAGCATTTCAAATCAACAAAATTAAGGAATACCTTTTCTACTAACTCCTTATGAACAATGACTGATTAAGTAGCTAGGTTGATCTTCAAATGCACACTTTAACTTGCAAGATTGTGTCAAGAATCACAATTGCTTTGTAACACAACCTAAATGTACTTAAGGTATATGGCCCATCCTCCCAAATTCTCATAATATAGTACGTATGTGTATAAGTACAACTTAAAAACTGCCATATCTCAAGTTACAAAGTTGATCTGAAATCTGAACAATCAACATTTTACCGTGTTCAGTGGTTAAAGTAGATCCAGAGAAGTAACGGTTTTGCACCACTGTGTCATAAAGTACCGGAAACTGGGAATGGCCGAGGGGTCTAACTGCCTCTCAGGTTGTAGAGTGCTCAGTCAGGGGGACTAGATGGGGGTCGAGAGGTTGAGAAACCGAGCAAAAATAGCTCTTTGTGGTGGTAAAACCATAAATGGAAATATTAACTGAAATAAAAACATAAGATAAACAAATATTAATATGAAGTAGGGATGTTACCCGCTTTCCTGATCGTAAATATGCCAATAAAGTAGAGGCAACAAACATCCTCGCCACTCCTAACCCACAACAAAAACAATCAATTTTTTTAGGGGTTTTTTTTTTTTAAAAAAGCTATTTTTTTCAATTTTTTTGATTTGTTTTTGAAAACCGGTTTTTAACCCATCTGCACCCGTAAGCGGACTAGTCCGCGAATCATAGCCTGGCCACGGAAGCCATAAGCGGACTGGTCCGCATTTACGCGCGCTGCCATTCAAACTGCAGTAGTATCAGCTCCTATCGGTCAATTGTTGTACTTTTTGTTTCATTTCCCGCGTCAAGCATGTAGTGACATCTAGTGGTGTTCTTTGGTACTCTTACGGCAAAAACGTGAAGCTACAATCGACTTTGTTATCGACGTGAAACTTACCCGCCTGTCTACTGTCAATAATGGCAGATTCGGATCAATCAAAGCGTCGTTCTCGGCACAAACAATACTAAATCAGTAAATTTTTGGATGTTCTTCGATCAGATTTCAGTGATAATGATGGTGAAGGTTGTGATTTTAATTGTATGCGTAGAACCGGTGCAGATATAGTAGGCCTAAGTGACAGCGAAGAAGAAATGTGCGTTGGTGTGCGTGGGAGTAACATTGAGGTTAGGAATGGGCGTGATCACGAGGGTCGTACTCGTAGCCCTACAAATTCGTGTATTGTTAGTTGTGAACAGGCCTAGGCCTAGAAATAATGCTACAGTAATAATAAGTGATAGTGACAGTAATGATGTTGATTACGTTCTTACTGTACTACGCTGCAACTTTGATGTGCAGAGGGCAAAAGTGCGCGGTTTCCGTGGGCGCGCTAGCGTTTTGGGGCGCTGGTGCGGATGGGTTAACCGGTTTTGGCTTTTGGAAACCGGTTAGCGATTTTGCTAACCGATGTCATCCCTAATATGAAGTACAACAAAACTTTTAAGATAATTCATCAATACAATCTATAAAAATTAGTGCTGGTATGGCATACAGTCGGTATTATTAGTACTGGTATGCACACCGGCTCATACCGCCCTACTTTAACCACTGATCATGTTTGAATGACATCAACATTTGCAAAGCAAGACTAAAAATGTTGCAATGTTCTGATTTATTATCACAATCATTATCACAACCTCGTAAATTTGAGCGTTGCTAAAAGAAAATGACTTAGTTTTTGGTTTCTAGGAACAAAAACATAATGTTAGTACCCAGTGCCTTAGAAGAATATAACATTAAGCAGATTTGGCATTGAACACATCAAAAACAACACCTATGGCTATATGAGTGTTAGACAAGTGATGTAAATAAATATCTCAATTTAAATTTGTGAACACTTAACTGACATATGCCGTAAATCCACAAAAATAAATTCTCTTAGCACTAACAATAATGACATACCGGTATAGTATTATTATTTACACTTTCTTGATAAATATTATTAATCGATTCAATGCTTCTAATGAAGTCATCAGTGGCTATGACAATAATAACAACAAAAATAATAATAATAGCACAAATTACCAATGAATTATGAACAATGAACAACCTCGATTTACAGCCGCATACTTTAATTATAACTCGAGTTGTCGTGTATTCAGCTGGCGATTTGCAGTCCAATCCTCATGATACATACCTGTACTACTAGCCTAGTAATTCACCGATAACATTTCAAATTAATACTGCCGTAAGGTTGGGACTTGACATCGATTATTCGATTCAACATCAATTTAGCAACTTAAAAAAAAAAAAATTAAAATTGATTTGGAACTATATAAAAACCATATATTTTACTTTTTGCATCAAATAACATTACCTATTTTTACATTAAAAAACAGAGAAAACTAAAAAAAATCCCCATTCCCCCCCCCCCCCCCCGATGTTGAAAAGAATTTCGAGGTCAATTTTTTTTCGATGAGATGTCGAAATTATTGGTTTGGCATCAATTACGAATTTATAATCGTATCCCAACCCTAAATACTGGTATCCAATACAAATAATAACAATGACAAAGCTAAACTTGATGTGACTTAGCTTAGCTAATGACTCCCGCATTTCAGATGAATATATAATATACCCAGTATTGCGAAGAAGCATACTTCTTGCAGCATGTTACTTTTTCAATAGCGAGGCCAGTAGTGTACCACTTTAAACAACTGGATATGGTAGCTAGTAGCAAGCTACTATAAACACGTAACTGTGGTGTAAATGCACCTAGCCTAGTTTTAAAATAAACCAATGAAATGAAATAACTGCTTCACCAATCAATCATTAGTCAATCAATGCTAATTGGAATCAATTAAACTTAACATAGATTAAACGTTTTATTCATCTTGGAACTTGTTTCGTTAATTTTCTAGTAATACTTGTACCCTATTAATTTGAGTAGTAGGGTATGCACGTGAGTGCTTGGTAGATTGTTAATTATTTCATATCAATACCAATTTAATGGCATACACCTGTAGAAAATTACATTACATTTGTTTAAGTGACTCATTCTACACTACTTCTCCATAGTGATAAAAGCAAAAGTAGCATTACAATAGCATCGCTACTTCAATTATGTAGCGATACAAGGTAAAAGCTACCGGTACTTAGAATCAAATTAGTTTCTGAACTACTGTCTACGGTTTCTTCCCGAATGATGCATTCGAACCTTACTACACATTTGGAAGATACCCACTCAAGCCATCAAATTGTGATCCAGTAAAAACTTTTAAATGCAGTAGTCTTGATATAGGCCTAGTGGAATAGACTTTAGGCAAAATCAACCATTTGTACGTTGTTGTTAAAATATAAAATTATAAAGATATGCTATGCCAATTCATAGTTGTCAGCAATTAAAATTAAGCAGATAAAACAGATGATAAGAAAGAACTGTAGCCAATATTAGACTGCCCCTATTTAGGTATAAGAGTAATTACATTATTGTAATTGAAATAAATATTTTAAATTTATACTTAATAGTAAAGACTATTTGCCAAGTTCGGCCAAATATTTTTACAATGTTAAATGCCCATTTAAAAATACGCTTGATCGTCAAATCCAGCTAATTTCACATACAGTCTGGACCGCTTTTTTACCTTTAATTTTCATCCAAAAAATCTGCATTTTTGGGAGGTGTTCAGAAAGGATGAGCGCATGTCGCTACCAAAGCACATTTTGACATTTCAAATAATTGTTGCCCACACAAAATTGGGAAATTACTACAAATTAACTGTTTGGTGTCAAATTTACAGTCAGTTAATAAGAAAAGTGAGCAATATTTGGAAAATGTGGTTTGATACCGCATAATACACATTCGTACTTAACATTTTGATGCAAACCCCAACCAGATAGGACAAACAATAGAGCTTCCAAGTGATCCAGACTTTACTTCTGCGTTGTGAGTCAAAGACTGGTTTTCTCGAGTCTTAAATTTCAATAAAACATTATAGGCCTAATGGAGGTAACCATATTTATAAATATAAATTCATGAAAAAACAAAAGTGTAGTCACAGAACTTACTGTGAAAGACAAGAGTATCTCTCTTGAGGGACACAAGTGTTGCCTCAAAGCAGTAGGTGGAAAACAAACACACATCAAGGCATAATACCCTGTATAGGAGTCAATTTGTACTCGTCCGTTTTGGCCATGGTATAATTAGTAACAGTAAACCTATGAGGATGTTGATTATAATTAATTATCCCACCGTAGTGCTGTGGAATAGAGGCTGTACTATCCCACAGCACTTCCTGTAGTAGAAGTAGTATTTTACTTCCCAACGAACATACATAGCCTACATAAACATACAATATACAACAATCATGTACACGATTATACATTGGTATAGGAAAACGTCACGTCACGTCACAGCTAGTAGTCACGTGACCGAAAACGTACTGATGGACAAGCAGCCTCATTTCGCAAGTTAACTCCTGCAGAACGGCGCAACAAATATCACGCTCTAACTTTTATTCTATTCATTATTTGGACAAAACTTAAGAGGAATAGTATTTAGCAAACATATCATTCCTTCTAGTAGCGATTCTTTTGATTTTTTTACACAGCCGTTAGCTTGTTATAACAATGTACATTATAAATGTCAAAATTATCAACGACTATAAGTCTTCTCAACTTTAATTGACAAAAAACTACTGGTCGGATTTCGACAAGAATTCTTTCTTATATGCATCTAACTATTTAGACAAGAAATAAATTAACTTTCTAGATAGAAAAAGCACTGAACGAAAATTTACAGCATAGCGTGCAGTTTTTCACGGCTCATTCGCACGTCAAAAGTGCGTATTTTAGATGAAAACACAATACACTGCATATTACCCTATGCTATAAATTTTCGTTCAGTGCACTTTCTATCTAGAAAGTTAATTTATTTCTTGTCTAAACAGTCCGATGCAAATTTTGAAAGAGGTCTTGTCGAAATCCGATCACTAGTTTTTTGTCAATTGAAGTTGTTAAATTTAATTTCACAAAAAACAAGTAAAAGCCTTAAATTTTATTTCAATACGTACATCGATATAACACGTTAACGGCTGTCTAAAAATTCAAAATAATCGCTATTAGAAGGAATGATATGTTTGCTAAATATTATTCCTCTTAAGTTTTGTCCCAATAATGAATAGAATAAAAGTTAGAGCGTGATAAGTGTTGCGCCGTTCAGCAGGCGTTAACATGTGAAATGAGGGTTGCTTGTCCATCAGTTGGGCTCGAAGCGGAGAATACCCGGCATGCTCCTGGATGCGTGACGTAGTTGCTATCTCGAAGAGTGACAAGTGAATTAATAGTTTGAGACAGTTGCACTTATAGTATACTTATGGTATCACTCTACTGTACATATCAGTTTGGTTGTGCATAGCATAGTGAAGCTGACTTATGGTGTCCCAAAAGGAAAAAAAAACGGGCTGTGGACAAGGCCAGTATAAGTTAGTCGTAATCATCATCAACAGGTGAAAATTATATAGTTCTAGCTTAGAATTGTCTGTATAATTCTGTGCTTTTATGTGTACCGGTACTCGTTTTAATTTTCCACAATCTATGAATTATTCTCAAACCCAATCAGAGCAAGAGTTGGCATTAAATAAATATGGTTACCCATACATTAGAAATGCCCGATCATCGGAATGTTATTTGTGTCCAACCAGGTATCACAACAACCAGAAAAACACCACGTCAACTACAGAGCATTATAGTACCAAGTTTACCATAATGAATATTCTTTTGTCTTTATAAGCAAATTTAGTCTAACAGGTACCTAATAACAACTTTGACTACATGTACTTACTCAAACAAAAACATGGATGTTTTGAGTAAGAAACTCATATAGGCAGTATGCCAATATAGTTCTTGTCCTATCACGTTAAAACTTAAAATTAGAGTCTAATATGGCATTTTATTCGTGCTTTAGGGCATAGTTTGATTGGCAAAGCAATATGGCATGACATTTCCGTGGTTACAAGGTGATTCTGAGTGAGCCAAAAGCAATATAACTCCAATAACTGTGATCAATATTCCAAACAGACCCAAGGATAGTGCAGGCATCTTCCGTCGAGAGAAGATGGGCCCTTCTTCTAGCTTCACATAGGAAAGTGCGGGAAGTATAAACGCCAACGGAATAGCAGCCAACACACCCTAAACAACACGATTGTTATTAGCACAGAATTATTGTCTATTACTTCTGGTCGAGGGGTACACCAGCGATCATAAGTTAATCAAGGGGTCTGGAAGATACCTACCGTTATCGGCCTCGCTCGTGAATATTCGGTTCGTTCTGCTGACGTCATATAACAGACTGTGAGGAAACATGGCAGCCCTATTTTACGTAGCATTTGGCCTATTGGGACTTTTAAATACTGGGCCCAGGGCGTAGTTAATACTCACACAAGGTTTGTATATATTACTGGATTCACCAAACACTGCATAACCTTAGTGCAGGCTTATTTCTGGTGTAGAAATTAACTAGAGGCAGTTTTTCTAGTGACATAAATAGGGCAAGACGTCCACACTTTGACAGTTAGATGGGGCTAGATTGTGTATTTAGCGCTAGCTTAGTGTGACTTTTAAAGGTGCCTTATCCGAGATTTGCCGAGTGTCGGTGGTGTCGGTAAAAGATTACCCTTGATTTACTTCTGACGCCGATCGTGCAAGATCTACCCAAAGAGGAACAAATCATTTTACACAACTAAAATGTGTGAATGTGTGGGTAAGATTGAGGGAATGCTTAAAGTTAAAGGATGAAAATCCCATCAGGCACAAAATCTTATCAAAGGAATTACAACTTGGGGATAGAAGATGAAGGAAGTCTGTGAATGTGAACTCTGGGCAAATGAACAAAAAGCTAGCTGAAAAATGTTGGGATAGAAACATGTAGTACAGGAAACAATGGAATGTTTTCAGTTAAAGAAGAGACACCCCATAAGTGATTAAAAAAGAATGATATCACTTGAATGAAATAACATGGTAACAGTAAACTCCCACATGTAGGGCTAGAAGTTATACAGATGTGATGTTATAATCGCAAAACTTTAAAGTGAAGAAGATGACATTATTTCAACTTTTCCGTTGTCACATTACTTATTTGTCTGTCCAATCTACAAGTTCCCCTCAAGTTCCCAAGACCATTTGTATACTTTAAATGTTACCACAATATTCGTAGCCATCTTTGCCTAAGTCCATTATTAGGCAGGAAGTAAAACCATTTTTCAACTGAATACACAACATGTCAACTCTGTCACACACACACTAAGATCTAGTTAAGAGATGTTAATGCCCAAAACCAAAACTTTTTGTACCATGTACCCTCACACAGTACCCACGTTAACAGGGTAGACACTAACTCATCTTAACAGCTCCCCAAGGGCTTTCTTACACAGTAACAGACTTCAAAGAGTAATCACACGCCTCACTGTAGTAGTACGAAAAGCAAATACCACTAATGGCTGCAAATGGTCTAAAAGTAAGGAAGCAGCGTATTATAAGTATGTTTTTAAGCAGCTTGTGGGATCATACACACCAATGTTATTTATAATGGTAATTTTGTTGTAAAGAGGTTTATTGTATTGTAGATACCTCGAGTATAAAGGCGTCTTTTAGATCCATGACATAGCAATAAATAAACTTACGTATAGACATACTTACATTTAGCTCTTGGACCAGTCCCAAACAGTCGGTGCCCATAGATAAACCATACGTAACCAAGATTAGGAAGAGAGTAATTGTGTAATGTCTGACATTAGACAGGCTCTCTGCTCCCAAGAAGGCACTGTAGCATTTAATAAGGTTATCCATCACTTCCCGAGTCACAAAGCACTCAAGTGGGAAGGTCAACAGAATGGTTGCGCTTAACAACATTCTTGAAACATTCATCAGATCATCAGTCCAACAATAGTTCTCCATCAAGTCTCCTGCAAAACAAGAAGATGTACCTTAACAAAGAAATTAAATTATCAACAAGCGTTTAGCCAGGGATTTTGGAAGTTTTTCCTACTGGCATTTAATCAATTAAATACCTAGTATTTAGAAGGAATGCTCAACAATCAAATAAAAATAATAGACAATTGGAAAAGTTCTTGCATTATCGATAGTCGATCAAAAGTATTGGTAAAATAAGTGCCACATTTACTGGCCGATGGAGGTGATTAAGGTTGAATGTCTCAAAAAAGTAAATACAAAATTTTTTTGTTCACAAATCTTTTGAAATCTTTTAGCCTTTGTGAATAAAAATAAATAAATAACAAATGTGTACCGTAATAAGAGTCAATTCACTCAGTGCAGTCACAAACTGATTTTCAGTGAGAGACTTAAATTTTAAAGTGGACCAGGCAAACATTGTTGCAAAATGTATAATTAATTATATACTGTTCCCTCAAAGGTATGAACTGAATAGCAGAGGACGACAGTCCAGGTGATCTAAGTGTTGTTGAATATTGATCATCATGTACGTCTCTAGTACTGTTTTTACTTTCTACCATTGACTATTATTTATTCTTCTATATCATTCACCCATATGCACATCACAAGAAATGCAAACACTGAGTAAAGATTTGAGGAAACAATTAATAAAATTAGTTATGCATTTAGTCAATGTCAATGGTTACATGTATGTACAGCCAAGGACATAATTAAATCAAGAGGTCTGGAAGATACCTCTTTAGACGACATCCCGTGGTCAACTCTCTGTGCACCTGATTTGTATCGCCTTGTGAACTGCAACGATCAACGTAAATAAACAACATGGATGCTACCGCCAAAGGAAAATTAACTATTTACCAGATGAACTATCAAGCCTAGAAGAAATATAATATGGAATGTAAAGAGAGCATTAGATATTGATACCTAGGCCTAGGCATAGCATTAAGACTAAGCCTTAGTTCTTACCTTTGTGTTAATTTCCCATTTATTTCAATTAATTCTATCTAAGCTGTCAGCCAGCGGTTGCTAACCACAGTTTGTTTACAGCCTTTTTTTAAAATGGTATATTATTTTTATTTAATCTGCCTTCTACATACTGACTATTTTGTTGACCAAGAGTTATTCAAAGCCCCCTAAATAATATTAATAACTTTAAATAGTGTAGGGGGCTTCCATCGATCGATAATGCAGTTCACAAGGCAATACAAATCACGTGCACAGAGTTGACCATGGGATGTCGGCTAAAGAGGTATCTTCCAGACCTCTTGACTTAATTATGTCCCTGGCTTTATATCACAAGCCTATGCAAGCAGTTGGAATTGGAATGGAAGCGGTTGCTTGTTACTGCACAACATGTTTGACGCATGCATCATTCACGTTGAGACGAGCTTAGCATGACGAGCTTACGTATCACTTCTCCAATGTCATTGAGAATCAAAACTCGTATGTAATTAGTGCAGGCGGGTATATGGCCTACTAAATGTGATCAAAACTGAAGGCAAGAAGTTTCCTTCCAATGATATCTTAAAAAGGAGACCAATGCCAAAAGATAAGATAACCTACTGTGTGTGATAATACTTCGCGTACTGAAAAGGCTAGATGGATGAAGTGTTGTTAATTGGCGGAAGATGTCATGGAGACTTGAAAATGTCGTAAAAGTTATTAGAAGCAGTACGGAACCACAAAATGACATTTTATAAGCATGAAATTGTGAAACCGCGTGCGTCATCAAGAAAAATAAATTGCGTTGTGATAGTGAAAACAAATAGGATAATTCATAATTACGTGAAAAGCATGAAAACGTCTTAGTGGTGAATGTGAAATGTAGTTACAAACTTAAACAAGCGCGACCTCTTGCAGTGCCTTCCCGCGCCGGTACTTTCCGCCGCATGTTCCTATCTGGTAAAATACTTACTAATCCAAAGAAAGTGGAGTAATTTAAACTTAATTTTTCTCAAATGAATTTCAACAAAATAATAATGAAAGAAAAAACTGTACCATATGATGCAAGCTGATACGATTACCTAAAAAACATAATGTAAATTTATTTTATAACACGATTAATACATCCTTGGGTTAAGAATTTTCTCTGTAAATGGCCCCTTGCCGTTTACTGTAGGGCGCGATCAATTACAAAGGCATACATATTATAATGAACTTGGAACTTTAACCGACAATAAACGTTAACTTTTCAGTACGATAAAAAAAACTTTGTGAAAATCAAAATATTGAGAAACAAATAAAAGTAATTACATACAAAAAAACTGTAGAACAAACTCGAGTGTCTCTGCAGGCGTAGTCTCTTAGAAACAATATGGATTGTTGCGGCATAACACACGTCTCTGGTTATCGCGTGATTATTTAGTACTGTCATTATTTAGAAACGTGTTGAAAAGGCCACATCTAGCAAGTGCATGAAAAATAAATTATAAGTTGTAGCTCTCTTTCTGGTGGTGAACGGTGCGAGCGTAGGATATTCTTATGGGGTAAACACTCCGCCGTCAGCAAGAATACTCCTTAGCCCTTTCATTCCCGAATTTATTTTGTCTTAATTAGGTAGTTGTAATCATTCAATCAAAAATCCAATTTTTTTCTGAGGATTTAGGTATTTTTTTTATTTTTTATCTTGATTTTTAAGCAATTTTTTGTAATTTTTGGGAATTTTTGGATTTTGAATAAAATCTTAATTTCTGGGTCAAATTCAAATTTGAAGTGCATTTCTAAAACTAGATTTTTTTCTGAATTTTTTGCATATTTTAGATTTTGTGTATCTTAAATAACACCAAGACAGGAGATTTATTATTTTTCCGGGAAAAACCAAAATTTTTCTGTTTTTAGCCTTTTTAGCACCTGTGTATTTTCAATCTTCTCTCAAAAAGTCACTATTCGTCGCACTGAATTGGGAAAAAATCTAAATATTTTTTATTTGCTAAAGAAAAATAACAAAAATTGGGGTTTAACTGAAAAACCAAAAATTTACCCGCAATTTTTTTTAGAACTTTTTGTTGCCATATGGCAAAGCCTGGTTAGAAAGGGTTAGAGCGTTGCGAGAATCCGCCACTAGAGCTCATACAAAGAACTTGGAGCACACTATTATAATGAACTTAGAACTTACTTAGAACTTATACTACTTATATATTCAGTACTAACCAAAAAAATGACTGGTGAAAATAATTTATTTTTTATACTCATATATGACATAATGAAAGCAACAACAAAAATTGCTAATTTGTATTGTGACTGCTAAATCACCAGGCTTAATATTATGTAAGTAGAAGTTATAAAACGTAATTTTTAGTAAATCTCCCCTGTAATTATTATTTAATTGAGAGAGATATATACATCTTATATACATTCGGTTTTAAAATCTATTTAAAACACTTTGAGGTTTGAAAACATTATGTATACGCTTCGAAACTAGGTTTGGATCGGTTCAAGTCAAAAACATTCTTCTCGGGTTTGACTTCAAAACTGTTTTCAAAACCGTCATGTATACACCCACTACACTGCCACCCAGATAAAAGTAGGCCTAACAATTAAATCCAGTTTTGAAAAAGTTTTGAGATCATTTTTAAACAAGTTCATCTTTAGTGAAAATGACTTTGTCTTCGGTTTGCCCTGGGTTTCTATTAGCGCACGAAACAGTAAAATAATAAAGTGTGCCTTCACAATTTTGCCAAATATCAACTTTATATGAAATTTAGGGCCTATAGCTAATCATTTATTCAATTCCAATGGTAAATCTCGCACAACGCACTATAGGGACATTATTATACTTCAAACTGAAAGGAGCCCGCAGCCTTGCAATCACTATATGAAACCAACTCCAAATTATATTTCTTCATAACTTGTGGCCGGTAACTCGTATCGAACTCGCAACCTCCAGCATGAAGGAGTCTATAAAATAAATAAATAAAATAAATTGTATTTAGTCTACCACTCAGTTATATAACTGATTTTCAGTGCTCTTATATTATTATTATTTTCAGAACTCTATTGCGTTGCGTCACTGTTGCCGTGATAACAGACAGGGAACTCACTGTTAAGTGTTGTGTAAGGAATTTTGTAAAGAACCGAGCCCACTAATGTGTCGCGAGGCGACATAAATAATCACCGTCAATTGGATGTTTACATAGAGGCTGGGGAAATCCCACACATGGTAGTGTTGCGTAAGACACTAGCGGATGGTTGTCGAATGTTTAGATAAGTTAGTAATCACCACTGAGAAATATTAGGTCAAGATCCCTGGCTATATTATTTTATGCACACGTAGTTACACAGGGAGCACCCAAATAAAAAGTCGTATCAGAATGTTTACTCAAGACAACCCCTCGAACGCCAGACATGTGGAGTAGCCACTCAGGAAACAAAAAGTAAACAAACTTCCACCGCTAGACCATGCGGCCAATCCATGATCTGTTCAAAATATATAAATGTCTCAATACCATTGATTGGATTAATAATTAGATGATGAAATGAATAATATAAATAATGATTTATATGAAGAATAAAATTCGTAATTAGTTTAATGCCATTTTTTAGTCAAATGATCAAGGTATGAATTTTTGTAAGTAACATTGTGATCACACAAAATTGGTAACATACCATGAAGGTTATCACTGCCATACGGTCAAATCTGTGGCACGTAGCCCACTCACAGCGTCTTTTAACGTCGAAATATATTTAAAAAATCACGTATTTTTATACATTTTAGGTGACTATTTTTATCTCATACGTCGCGCATGAAGGTAATCACTGCCATACGGTAGTATTTGTGGCACGTAGCCCACTCACAGCGTCTTCTAACGTCAAAAAGTAAACAAATGCAAAAAGGAACTGATACAATATCCGATTAACACTAGCATTTTGATTACATGTGCTTAATCACCAACTAGCAGAAACACACTTCGAGACAAAACCCAGATGGTAGTCTAAGAGGCCTGGAGTCACACTTACAGGCATGCCACTCCCCCTTACCCCCCCCCCCCCAAACGCTTCAATCAACAAGAGAGCGAGCCAGACCTTTACTCAAGTTTTCATCACTTAGCTACGACCAACATTACACGGATCGAAAGCAAAACATGAGTAAATTAAACTTGCATTTAAGAACACTTACGTCCCTCACAAAAGTATGAAATTTTAAGGAGTGATGCACGGTTCATTTGGGATCATGCCTGTGAAGTTTCGTTTGCATCAATTAATATCTTCTACCTCAAATAAATTCGTAGGTCTTGACGCGCGCTAAATGTACACGGATCCGAAAAAAAATAAGTAAATTAAACTTGCATTTAAGAACACTTACGCCCCCCACAAAAGTATAAAATTTTAAGGAGTGATGCATGGTTCTTTTGGGATCATGCATGTGAAGTTTCGTTTACATCGGTTAATATCTTCTACCTCAAATAAATACGTAGGTCTTGACGCGCGCTAAATGTACACGGATCTGACTAATTTCTGTCACACACGCGCTCGCAACTAATGACGTCATGAAAATTTATTTGGTAGTATTCTATTCACAAACAATCGAGGCAGGTCGAGTTTGAGTTTTGTTGCGATAACTCAAAATTGATAGCAGACTTTTGATGAAAAACTATCAAGATGTGTAAAATGTCAAAATTTGACGGCTGACTAAACTTGCATTTAGGAACACTTACGCCCCTCAAAACAGTATGAAATTTTAAGGAGTGATGCAGTGTTCTTTTGGAATCATGATTGTAAAGTTTTGTTATCATTGGTTAATATCTTCTACCTCAAATAAATGCATAGGTCTTGACGCGCTCCAAATGTACACAGATACATAATCTATAAACTTGTTGCAAACCTATAAGGCCGCTCCCGAGAGTCGCGCCCTAAAAACACAACTAAGACTGTCAATACAAGAAAAGGGGATAAAATAAAATAATGTCATTATTTTCTTCATGGCCTGTCATTATGTTACTTGACTTAGCCTATATTAAAATAAATCTTTGAAGGTTTATGCCACATTTTGAGTTTATTGAACACTACAAACTCAAGAAGTGGCATTAAGTGTAAAACACATATAAAAAATATAAGTAACATAAAGTCAGCCTACACTGAGTCAGTTTTCCGCGGTGTAGGCTAGCTGATCCTGCACAGTTATTAAAAGCAAGAGAAAAGGAAGAGCTGACCAACATAGAGACAAGAAGTTACCAAACAGAAGCTTAAAAGTATAATAAAATATCAGGTTTATTTAGACATGAAGACGTCGCGGTAACTTGTCGGGCATATTGCTGGACGCGGACGCGAAATCATTCATACTAACTGTTTACATGCTTATTATAAGTGAATAGTGCCCTAATACTCCAGCCGCCAATGTCCAGGTCAACAATCTTCCGTGAACGAATGTAGGCCAAAATATAATGCCAAAATATATGTAAATAACTAGTACACGTATTCTTAAAATTAATGCCTACCTACATGATGAATCAATAATAATGTCGAGGAAACTAGTTCTCTATGAACAATTATTTTATTTCGCGGGAAAACTACTAACGTAAAATAATATTGAGATAAAAGGCGAGCAAATCTATTGTCTGCTGAATTGACCACTCCCACTCTTCCTCTCATCATCGAGTCTGAGAAGCAGACTTCGACTTCGCTGTTGACGTAGTTATTGTAACGTTCGCACTTCCGAGTAGATTGTACGACATGACAACGCAAATATCTTGAAAATGAACCTGGTTAGACCAGCGTTTTTAAAAGTATTCATGTTAGTCGTGAAATTATCTACATTAATGTGGCATGGTTTTTTAAGGTGCTCAGCAATTTTATACGATTAAAATTGAAGGTTTTTATTCAGCTACCGGTACAATGCTTTAGATAGGGAATTTCAACGCACTTTAAAATGTGATGAATAAAAAAAGTCATGTGGTTAGGTGCATAATTTCTTCGGGATTATTAACAAGCTCAATTTCATCTTGACAAGAAATCTTAAGAATATCACATGTGTGTGCAGTTATCATCACTCGGCTTTAATTCGCAAAAATGTAATCACCTTCAAACCCACCCAATTCCTATGAAACATCAACATTATTTAAAACAAGTATTTATGATTCAATATTTTTTATTGCAAATATCAATAGTAGGCCTAATGCTATAAACCATTTTCTCTACTTACCACACTCGAATAAGAGTTTTTACTTTCTTTTTTCAAACAAACAAACAAACACATACTTTCTTTTAAAGATGTACACATTATACAAAAGTAAATTTAACAAGAAATACCTGGGAACTCGTCCCTTAACTTTCTACTTTAAATTAATGTTACACAGATTAAGCTTAAATGTTGAGATACTCGAAAATTAATGAACAAAAATAACAGAAAAAATGGAAAAAAACATGCTGCTAAAAGAAAAACTTGTAATAAGTTTAAGGCAGGCATGTTGCCTTGCAGCATGACTAGTAATTGAGGTACGTATGTCAAGTTGGTTTACTTAAATACAACAAAACAAGCCTCAAAATAATGACAGTAGTGTTCCAATAAAAAGGTATTAAACTTAGCCTTGAACACAATTCAAGACCTTGTATCTCAAATATTCTTTAACTTTAAAAGCGACTTGTTACTGCATATTTGTTAATACTAATGTTCACTGGATAATTATCTAGTAGCCACCATTAGACAGTTGACCTGTATATTTACCTTGCGAGTACCCTGTGAATGTGGCATATCCTGCAATTCCAAACAATAATGCTACTAGCAGAGAGATCATTAAGGAGATATGAGTGATTCTATTCCATTTTTCTTGATTTGCACTCTCTATCGATTGATAGATCAGGAATGTATTGTGGTGACACATGAAGGCTGAAACAAACGGATCAAAAACGTGGATCATCTTGTGTTTGCAAGCATTGCACTCAACACAAGGTTTTATAGTCTGTTCGTTCGTTTATTATTAGCCTTCGTTGGTACACTTATGCGCGGTGGACATGTTTTGAAGTTGTCAACAAATATATTAATACTACCTATTACATATTAACAAATACAGTATCAATAAATGTATTCCGTACATTACTACTACAGATTATAAAAAGTTAAAATAATACAGAGCCACAGCAGTTGCACTCGGTACAAGCACCAAAATTACACAGCCTGTAGCACCATCGTCGAAGCACTATTTATTTATCATTTCTCTCTCTCTCTTCTCTTCTTCTCTTCTTTTCTAGGACCCTTAATTCATAATACCTTGCCTGAAAAATGTTTCGTTTCTTCTCTATGTTCTTTCAAAAATAACGTGAAGAAATGGCTCTTTGAAAAGGGATTAAATAACAATAATAATGCCCAATCTGTTCTAGCCTATTACTTGTCAACTTAGTCTCAAGGCTAAATTTTATTATAAAAATTCCTTTGTCTATCTCTTTAGTTTAGTTTAGTTTAGTTTAGTTTTAAGAATTTTACCATATAAATTGCTTCCTTGCATTAATATATTTTATTTTTATTTTATTTATTTATTTCTTATTTTTTCATGTTGTACAAACTACTATTAATTTAAACTCTATCTTTGCTAACATCTTGTAATTGTTTTAAATTTAACATGTATTATAACTGCCCACACACGAGCACTGTGCTTATGTGGGCTTCTCTCGACTATTCTCTTCTCTTGTTTGTTTATGTACCAATTGTATTTATTTTCTTGAGAGTAAAAATGTTTCTGAATCTGAATCTGAAACATGATTTTTTCATTAAAACATTGATGCCAAATCTATTTTATTTAAATTACACTTATTTATAGTATTCTAGCTATGTAGGCCTATACTATGTTATCATTACAACATCATGCATAGGCCTACATATGCACATTTTCTATTAAACATAGTAGAGTTAAGAATAAATTTTAAGATGGCAACAAAAAAATACATAGACCTAGATGCAGTATATAAATAACTCTAGCAATTTCTACTTGATCTCTGGGGAAGGCAATGTGATATTCCGCCCCACACCATCTAACAATTACATTGTTGAACAAGGTTTCTACTATCCACGCAGTAATATCCACCGATTATTCGCGAAGCTATTAATTTATTACATGATAGTAAACATTTCAGAACTATAGTGGAATATCATTTTTTTTCTAAATATCAACATCGATCACGATTAGTAATTTACTCAATACGCTGATTAGTCATTCACGGAATTATGTGGAATTGGTATTAAATCATACGTAAGATGTAACGTTAATGTACTATATATGTTATAGAAGATGAAAAACAGGAGACTTTACAAGAAGAAATCGAATAATATAAGTTGGAGAGTGACATTGTCAAGTGGTCTGGAGAGAAAGAGTTATCAGCAACGGAAATCTGTTTATAAAAAACATGTGCTATAATAATCATTCTCAAAGACCTTCCTGCTTTTCAGGAGGAACAAACTGAATGTGGAGCAGATACGGCATCAGGTGCTTTCAAAGTATTAATTAACTAGACTAAAAAGTAAAAAGTATTGTAGTTATTTGCAAACAATGGTGTAAAACACATTACTAACAGGCTGTGTTGATGATAAAAGTGATGTGAGTCCAGAAGATCATCCGAGTAGTGGACCGCAATAGAATAACAAACAGGCAACATCAACAACAAAAAAACATGATATGATCTGTGCATGACATGACCGGTGCTAGAGTATGGTAATGGTAAATGAAGTTGAGTCATCACTGGATAAGTTGAAGAGGGTACAAAACAAAGCACTAAGGCTTATAACTGGAGGAGTTAACAACACCAATAGTGGCAACAGAGCCTATTTTAAGGATAATTTGCAATTGCGCAAAGAACCTAATAAGAGGAACCGCCGGGGGGTCTGAGGGGCGCTTCCCCCCAGTTTAGCCCCGCAGGGATTTTTTTTAAAGCATTTTCTCAAGAACGTGTTTAACTGGCTTTAGAGAGGGTCCTACGATATATTTTATTACATTTACAGTACAGATTGAAGTGTTCTCACATTGCAGGATTTTGTAGAAAAGTGGAAATCAGAATAGATAAAAGCATAACATAACAAACACTTTCAGACTGAAGCCCTGTCAAACAGCCAAATTTTAAGTACAAAGATTTTTGCATGTTTACCAAACATGTACGAATGTATGGTAGTGCATGTTTTACTAAGTCAGTGCTGCGCAAACAGTGTCCAGCTGCGCTCTAAAATAGGCCCTGAGTGGCAATGGAAGGAAAGTGCTACCTCTGAAGCAAGGCGAGAAGAAGCCCCCTGTTGCTTGTACGAAAAGTTTGTAAGAATGAACACACCGTACTGGAATAGGGAGAAACAAGAGAATTTAAAAAACAAACTAAGAACTAAGAAGACAGGTCGAAGAAGAAGTACTAAAAAGTATAAGAAACATTATAAAACCCAAAATATATCTATCAGCTCTCAACATTCCACTCAGATTGCACATAGAGGGAATACGGGAAGAAACAAGGAACAGGGACACATCCTGAGAATGTGTGGTTGCTCGTTAACATGGATGGATCATTTTTAATATTTCACCAAAACCAAAACATAAGGCAGAAAGGAGGAAGTAGTGTAACGCGACAGTTTGCCGCCTTACAAGTTTCCCACCACTCTGCTTTGGTCTGCTTGCGTAACCACAGTAGGCGTGGAACCTCTACCCCTAAAATATGACGGAATGTTGAATCTGATTGGCTAACGATGACATCACTCACGCAACGAGGGGAGTCGAGACTTCGGATACACAGGTGAGCGAGTCAGTTGTCGGAAGGGCGTGAGAAGAGCAAGTGGACCGAGAGAGAGTTAGTTTTGTTTTGGGGTCCTGCGTTCGATGTTTTGTGGCCCGTGAGGAACGCGAGAGATACCCTGTGGGCAGTTGATCTGCACATCAGCTCGAGTCCCGGAAACCATCTAATTTTGTGGCGAGACCCTAGTAATGACACCTGTTCGAACCCCAGGGGGAGACGACGTCGGCGACTGGTCTGGAGCCCGGAAGGAACCGATAGCCAGGGGTCGAAATTAGATCTCGCCTGAGGCTAGTGAAGCTTTGCTCGGGCTAGTAAAATTCTCTTTTCATTAGCCCGATGAGTGAGTACTTTTCCCAGAGTTCCCATTTGCCGCTCTAAAAATCATAATTCTTTGCGTCGATAACCTAACGAGTTTCCAGTATTTGTGCGCTACATAGTATGGAAAATTGTTCCACGTATGTACACATGATACAAATCTCTTCATTAAGGCTAATCTAATTATTGTTATTATGGTGAAAAATCGTTTCCGGTCCCTCCCTAGTCCCCCACACGCACACGTCAAACCTGGCAAATATAGCGACTTACAACATTCACATATGATCGTTTTACATCAATATGACTTATTTGCTTGTGGCTAGTAAAAATGCTCTCGGGCTAGAGGATTATTGTTGCCACTAGCCCTGGCAAAAAAAAGTTAATTTCGACCCCTGCCGATAGCTGTTCCTAGAGGCCCGAAACCACGGCCAGGTTTGAGTGTCAGTGAGAGGGCGTTGTGCGGAGTACACAAGTATGTCGCCGCCGGACGCAAGAGCAACAGTCGCTCCATGCTCGTGCCCTGGCCGTCAACTGTATTCTTGGCACTGCTAAGCTGTTTTGCGGGTTCGTTTTTGTTTAGAACAGTCAGTTTTGACACTGTTAAATCTGTCCCCAAGCAGTCTCGTGAGCGTCCCTTGTGCATACAAAGTTTATTCTGAGCGACATCCGACAGTAGCTACGTGATAGTAAACTGCACAATTGTGCATGATTTCAATTAGGCCTACTTGAAGATTGAACGTTAAAGGTGTCAAAGCATGCCGGTTTGGAAAGTTGTGTTAGTCACATTGCATACTTTAATCTTCTATTATAGCCTGCATTTCTTTTGTCATCAGCAAGTTATGAACGTGATATATTTATATTTCTTACTACCACTGTTGTACTGTCATTTACATTCACATTTATTTCATTTTTTTCATTTGTCAATTTAATTTAATTACTACCTACTACTTATCGGACCAAGCAGGGGTTAGGTCAGTATTGTAATAGTGTGTTTGTTTAACCTGTTATTTATTTGTGCCAGTCAGTCTAAGTGGATGTAACGACCACGTATTTAGTTATTAATGTGATGTTCAGTTTAAAGAAAGTGTGTTTGTGTACTTTGTATTTAAATCAGACAGTTATGTGGAAGTTACGCCCATTTATTTAATTATTAATGTGATAGTTTAAAGATTTTTGTTTGTATTTGGTTTGTTGAATTTATGTCAGACAGTTTTGTGAATGTAATAACCACTTATTTAATTAATAATTATTAATGTGACACTCTGTTCGCAAATTTATAACCTGTGTTTGCCTAATATAACATATACATAATGCCAGGAGGTTAACGTGGATAAAACCGCCACTTGATTAATTATTTTGGTGAAAGTTAAGCTATCGTATAACGTGCTACGTGTATTATCTAAACTGGAATCGGTTATGTCAGACAATTCGTAAACACCACTTGCTTAACCACCCAAGTGGATTTCTGTTATATTAATCAAGATGTTAGGCATATTTAATTTGTAATTTTGTATATGTCAGCTTCCGTATTTACCACTTGCTTACCTCTCACTCAGGTGACATGTTCTTTATCGAATTTCATACTATGTTTATTGATCTCATTAACCACCCCTGTTATAATGTTCTGTTTTCACCAGCAAATACACCTGGTTTATTTTGTAGTTAAACACTGTTGGAGTTTTATAGCACTTTAGACGTGGGAGATTCCTGTTTGCTCCCCGTCATTCATTATAAACAGGTGGTGCCCTTTTATATTTTTTTTGTTCTTGGAAGCCAGCCACACCCTCTGACCCATGACACTCTCACTAATATTCAAGCTAGCCATGAGCCCTCCACCATAGTTTTTAGGGTAGACTCCCTCTTACCATAGGTAACAGGAGGGAGGTGGAGGAACGTTAGAGTGGATACCATCAGTAAATCAGCTGCAGTTTTTCAAGAGTTGGATTCTAAGGATACTTCTTCTTTTCATATGCCCACATTTTTGGCTTACTGAGCCATCATGCATTTTCTGGTTTTCCACTAGAGACAGGCTTCTATCTCCTCATATTTCATGCCAAGTAGAAGGGCATTAATTTCATCTTTAAGACAGTAAGACTTGAACATCTCATTAGATGCTCTCTGTTCTGTTCTCCCCTCCCACATAGACTGCAAGTACTGCTATCGGTGATTCCTATCCGATGAAGGTGCTTTCCAAGCAGATACCTCCTTCCTCCTTCCTGTTTCAAGTCTAAACTGTGCAGTAGCTGTTTGTGTATTTCCATGATGTTTGATAATTCCAGTATTTCATAGTATAATAGTATAATTGACATGCTTTCCCTTTATCAATCCACTCTTTTTGCACTCTCCTTTTGGTTGCTGTGCTGAGATGTGCCTTTACTGATGAATGTGACAGATTCTTGACTACTTGGGATGTTTTGCTGCCTCTCTTTGCCAGGTAATCTGCCTTTTCACCACCGTACACTTCACAATGTGCTGGAATCCATTGCAGCACTACCTCTCTGGCATCATAATATAGCTTTAGCAGCAGTACCTTGCATTCTTTCACCTCATAATCCACCCTCTCTTTACTAGCAATGGCCTGATAGCGCCAATAATCTTAGCTGTTAAAGCGCCCTAAAACTACTAATACTAATGGCCTGATACAGGAGGAGGATATATAGGCCTATCTTGTTTATAAAAATTAAATAGGTTACATAATGTGGTATTATTTTAGTGCAATACAAAAAGTTTTGAATACAAATAGCCAATGTACTGTATCTTATCTTATTACTCGATACAATATTTTGTGGAAAATAGGTATATTTCGTATGAGTGCAGCGTGAATAAGAAGTTATATTATTCCCATTATACTGGTAGTGGTAGGCCTAAAGAAAATGACTATAAATGAGGCTAACATAAATGAGTTGCCAAACTTGATACAATCAACTACCTACTCATTCCTAGATGACAGTTGCCAACATAACTCTATACTGTCAAAGTAAAATACAATTGAACAGCATGCAAGCAACAAAAGTAAAAACAATGGTTACCGTGGTAAATGAATTTCACTTACCAAATGACATAATCCCAATTGCTGGTATCACACCCACGTTGAAAAAGCTCCAAGCATCATTGCTCCGCGGTCTTGAAAGATAAGAAATGATGTCTTAGAATTACTTCATGGCTGGCAAAAAGAATTATGAAAAAGATATGGGCATATTGACATATAGATTGAATGATTGACCAGAAGTAAAGGTGGTATAGTATCTATACAATTAGACTCCTTGAAAATAAAACATGTTAGTGTCTTGCAACCCATTGATGACATAATTTTTTATCCATCATATTTCTGTAGTGCTGATAAAAAACAGGCAAATAAAGAATAACCAATGTGACAGAACAGCCCAAACAATAAAATAATGACAATCCATTATGTTGGAAATACAATCCTGAATGCTGAAAAATATGCTTTTGGTATCTTAAATACTTTTCAAGCAAGGTAATACAACAGGTATAAGTTTTTAGTGAAGAGCCAGACTACATAGTGTTCGGTACATTCAATCCCTAAACAGAGAACAGAGATCTCTATTGAACTTCTCTTGCTCATCCTATAGGCCTACCCAAACTTGTTCATATTTACTTTCCATATTTTGTTTTTATTTATAAAATGCATTCATGCATATAACACATGTTACAGAAAGTATATTTAAAACTAGGAAGCTTCGCAAATGCTTTTTCAGGCGCGTTGTTGGATGAGCGTATTTTTTTTAGAAGAAAAAAACGTGAAATTGCGATTTTCATGAGAAATAATTTTTCGATTGCGCTCAAATTTCACATTAATATTTATATTCATAAAATTAGGGTTCTGTGAAAAAATCATTACAATCGGATAAAGCATGTAGGTGTTATAAGCCGAAGAAATTTTTTTTAAACCGAAAAAAGTGAAAAATTGCGATTTTCATGAGAAATAATTTTTAGATTACGCTCAAATTTCACACGAATATATTAATTCATAAAATTAAGGTTCTGTAAAAAAATTATTACAATCGAATAAAGCATGTAGGTGTTATAAGTCGAAAATTTTTAAAAATCGAAAAAAATCGTAAAATTGCGATTTTAATGAGAAATAATTTTTAGATTGCGCTCAAAAACGTGGCAGTTCTAAGTTCAGTGATTTCGAATACCTCCAGAAAATTTCATCGCAATTGGAGTATCGGTTTAGCCGGAATCGTGTTAACAAACACACAAAAATACAAACAGAAAAAATAAGAAAAACGAAAAAAAAATCGTAAAATTGCGATTTTCATGAGAAATAATCTTTCAATTGCGCTCAAAAACAGTTCTAAGTCCAGAGATTTTGAAGGCCTCCAGAAAATTTCATCGAAATTAGAGTATCGGTTTAGCTGGAATCGTGTTAACAAACACACAAAAACACAAACAGAAAAAAAAAAATAGAAAAAAATCGTAACATTGCAATTTTCATGAGAAATAATTTTTCGATCGATTTTTCGCACGTGGCAGTTCTAAGTTCAGAGATTTCAAAGGTCTCCAGAAAATTTCATCGCAATTGGAGTATCGGTTTAGCCGGAATCAGGTTAACAAACACACAAAAATACAGAAAAAAAAGAAAAAAAACATTCCGGATTTTTTTCTCCGGTGTAGTGAAATGGAATCTTCGCTACGCTCGCTACGCTCATCCAAAAATTGTAGAATTAAGTACAAAATACAATATAGGGCCTACTAAGACATTGCTAACTCCAATAAAGAACTAAAACATACAATGTCACATCACATGACCTTACAATCATTACAATCTTTTTATTTCACTACTACTACTACTGTATTTAGTAACTACTACTAGGTCTCAACTACTAATAGAGCTACTATAGCCCCCTAGGTCACGAGAAGAACTATGGATAGAACACAAGCAGCTACTTGCTGCCTGAGGAATGATACTAGGGATGTTCAACTGATTAGGGGGGCACCAGGACAAGAGAATCAGGGGGTGGGGGTATAATAATTTTATGATAATGTTAACTGCCTTAACGTGTCCAAAGTCACTCCCAACAGTGTTTTTTTCTTCTCTCTATATATATATAACTTAACTGCCCTTTTATTTTATTTATTCTTTGTTCTAGACGGTATTAGACGTATTTTAAGTAGGCCCTACCTAGAATAGATAGCTAAGTATATTTACTCTTCGGAGTAGTGCATATCTGTACTATGTATATGATCAAGCTGACATAAAGAGTTACTATTACTAGGAAAACGCTTAAGTCCCGCCGCGTTGTTGGATGAGCGTAATTGGTGCATTAAGCTGCCATGTGTTATGCGAATTTTCTGTTGTTCTATGGAAAAATCATTACTAAGTTGAATTTTTTAAAAATTTAATTAAATTAAATTAAATTAAATTAAAGATTTACTTTAGTTTTTTAATTTATTAATCGTAATTGTTAAAAAAAATCGTAAAATTGCGATTTTTATAAGAAAAAAATTCTTGATTGCGCTCAAATTTAACACTAATATATAAATTCATAAAATTAAGGTTCTGCGAAAAAATCATTACAATCGGATAAAGTATGTAGGTGTTATAAGTCAAAGAATTGTTTAAAAAAGAAAAAACCCGTAAAATTTCGATTTTTATGATAAATATTTTTTCAATTGCGCTCAAATTTCACAAGAATATCTTAATTCATAAAATAAAGGTTCTGTGCAAAAATCATTAAAATCGGATAAAGCATGTAGGTGTTATAAGTCAAAGAAATTTTTTAAAAATCGAAAAAAATCGTAAAATTGCGATTTTCATGAGAAATAATTTTTCGATTGCGCTCAAAAACGTGGCAGTTCTAAGTTCAGAGATTTCGAAGGCCTCCATAAAATTTCATCTCAATCGGAATATCGGTTTAGCCGGAATCGTGCGGACAAACAGACAAAAATACAAAAAGAAAAAAAAAAAAGAAAAAAAAAAACATTCCGGATTTTTTTCTCCAGTGTAGTAGAATGGAATCTTCGCTTCGCTCGCTACGCTCGCTGCGCTCATCCAATAAACTATAAAGTCGCCCTGTGTGTTGCCTAGTGTAGGCCTATTACCTTCAAGGGCGAGATAAAATTCAACATTTAATTGAATATAATTAATAATTATGATTTATTTATGTCTGTATTTATTGGATATGTATGTATCCTACATTTGAATATGAATGAATGTAGAGGTATCAAATTAAGTTAATAAATTGAAATAAAACTCTAGTTTAGTAACTTACACGATGCCATATAAGGTGAATACTCGTGCGAATATTGTGATCATGATGAAGCCCACAAACACGATCGACAGAAACGACACTTTGGCCAATCGTGCTATATCCTTGTAAAGGCAAAGCGGCAACGTTATAAACAATGTAGCAATCCCCACTAGGAATTCTCGGTGAGCGAAGATGGAGTTGGGGCCAATACCGGACAGTCGGATGAATACTTTTGTCAATGTGTCACCGACAACTACGTTATAACTAACCATGGCTGAAATGACAAAATGTGTATACAAATGAGAACGTCTACATGTCATCTACATGTCACATGACAGGAAATACAAGAGGAGAAATGAGAACACAATGCTGCAGTAGCTCATGCAGTTGGGAATATAGGCTTCAAACATAGAACAAAGAAACATGAATCCGTGCCAATTTTGCATGAGGCATGTATTTTTGTTCATTTCCTTACCTATAAATGGGTATGTAAACTGCAATAAAGATAGCAGTATAAATCCAGGTCTCCCAAATGCTGCTTCCATTATTCCTTGATATGAAAATTGGCCAGATAGATGGCCACTTCTGACCATTAACACCAAAGAGTAATCCGTAATGGTAGCGACAAATACCAACAATATCAGTCCAGTACCAAATCCAGCTTCGCGTAACGCGTATGGGATACCTAGAAACAATAGAGCACATTCAAGTGGATACTCAACTATCAAAAATACATTATAGTTATGAAAAGTAAATTTATAGTATGCAAATATATAGACCTACATAAGTCAATATTAGTGAACACTGAATCGTAAGTCATCACTGTTTTCATCTCACAGATACTGATCAGTGAACACTCCGTCAACTTTCACTACAAACATACTTCTCATCTGGCGGGACTTCCAAGTTCCACAGTTTTATTGTGGTGTAACATGGATAAGAATATACCCACATTAAAGTCCCAATGCCCCTGAGCCCATAGAGACATTGCAAAGTCCCCCACTGAAAATCAGTTATATAACTGAGTGGGTAGACTCTAAATACAATTTATTTATTATTTATTTATTTACATAGGACAATATTCAATCATTCTATTATTTATCATGCATTCTACAATTTTTTTAATTTGTCTAATTGCAAAAAATTAAGGATTATTGCTAGAGGTATGTGTACATAGCATTTTCAAGTGCCATTTTATAGCGTGTTGTAGCATTTATTTATTGGACGGTCTTCAAAAACTTGTGTAGGGGCCTATTAAGTTTTCTCATTTTTTGGTTGAAATTATGTCATCAAGATTGAATTAATGTCAACTGAATAAGACATTTTTAAACAAATTATAGTTACTATGACAAATAAAATAAAATATGACTGAAAACCCTTAGTTTTAAGTGAAAAAATAGTGATTTGTAGATTGTAGCATCTATTCACAAAACACTATTTTCACATACCTCTATAATTATTGTTATCTGCTTGTAAAAAAATCTATGTGGGCCTATATCTTACTTGAAAACTTGGGAACTTTGCCATTTTGTAGGCCTACAAGTTTTTAGATTTTTTATTAATTCAAGGAGATGATTAATTAAACTTGATGTTGAAAAATAAAAAAATGGGCTAGTGTAACAAATATTTTTAATGTAAAATTTTACATATAAATTCTTATACACTATATATAAATAATTTCAGATTTTTTCGGATATATGTAAACATTATTTTCCAATGGGTTTTTGGTCGCAATAACTTACTAGGCCTAAAGAAGGAGGCATGCACACCCTTCCCTTCCTGATGCTTCGGGAAAGTCTCATTTCCCGTCTTCAGAGGCCCCCACTCGTCGATGTGATGTCTTGAGCTCAAAGCAACATCTCATCAAGTGAGAGCCTTTGAAGAGAAATGTGACTTTCCTGAAACGTCGGGTGCATGCCTCATTCTTTAATAAGTTACCCAGGACCAAAAGCCCCATTGAAAAATAACATATTTATTTTAGGGGTGTGCAAATAGTGATTTTCAGGTTCGAATCGAATATCGAATAGTTCATGATTAAAAGTTTGAATATCGAATAGGTACGAATATTAAACATTGTTTCTTTGTGAATAGTTTGTGAATAGTTTCATTTTATATCCGCACCTTTGGACAATGGAATATGATTTACATCAAGAGCTCAAATAATGATATGTTTGTATTATAAATAGGGAAGCCCCAAGTAATCGACGAGTGAGCGGGAAGGAATTAGTCATGGGAAAAGAATGTCCCATTAAGAAGATTTGGCTATTTTCCAAATGCTTGTATCTTTTGACCGAGCTATTAACCAATCATTCTCAGTACTAATCACCATTGCTTCTTACAATTTGATCGCATTTAATTTATAAAAGTCGTAAAACAGAATTTGATAAACGTTGTGAAACACATGTATTTTTACGCGTTTTTTTTGGGGAAAACTAATTTGGGAAAGAGCACGTTATGAAAAAAGAAGAGAGAATCAACTTTTCACGGCCAGACTAGCGAGTTCAGCTTTGAACGTAACTCCAATATTATGCGAGCTCGCCTGTCCGACATATTTCGTATTCTTCGATTCTAACCACCAATCACGGAGGACTGGCGCGCGAAAATAGAAAAATCATTCAAATTAGATCTCTTGTTAAACTCGAATCATTTAAATTCTAACATTGTGTATTTAATTTCTACTATATGTAGATAGTTGCAGAAAAATGGTTATTGACGTAATTGAATGATATTTCTTAATACTTCTCGTTCAAAAGATACAGCGTTTTAAAATCAGCCAATGCTATTCTTATGGACATTCTCTTCCAATGCACCGAACTCGTTCCCGGTTAGACTTGGGGTTCCCTATGGGCTGTGCAAGCAGCCATTTTAAAATTCGAGCGAGATTCGAGATCGAGCAAAATTTGAAGAAATATCAAGAATGAGCGATCAACATGGAAAATGTTTAAAATTCCCCATCATTAGGTCTAGGCCCTACCCAGCCTTACCTCCAGAAGTAGGCCTAGCCCTAGAGTCCCAGGCTTATATCTCGCCCAATAATAATATTACAAGTATTAAATACAGAGCATTCTTGTCTAAAAATGTCCAGGGATTCTTCTAAAAATTTTTTTTTTATCATGTGGGAAAAACCTTTTAGTGTGGTAGAGGCTAGCCTTTTATTGAAAATATATCACTTGCAAGAGTAATTTCAACTTTTTTACAGCAAATTTAGCACCATTTTCAAACTTCGTAACTTCGAATTGAATATTCAACATTAACTACCCTATTCAAAATAACTATTCAAAATTCGAATATTTGCACATCCCTAGTTAATTTATATAGTAAATATTTTAAAAAATCATTCAAATTTATTTTTAGATCTGTCTGTCTTATGAATCAGTAAAAACAAATCCACTTTTGTATTTATTTCTGTGCTTGGGCAAGAAAGTCAGTGAAAATCATTGATACTGACTAATGATTTGTTTTTGTAATTTAGTGTTATTTTGTCCATTTTGTGGTGACACCTGGGGTTTATTTTTTATGCAAAAAACAAATGTCTCAACTTTATCTATATATGTTGGAGAGAAACATACAAGTAACAAATCAATGTAGAACTATCATCAAAATAGGCCTAAATCTTATGAAGAAATTCAATGAATTTTGAATTCACAGATGTAGGTAAATAACTTAAATTTGTTTATGTTGGTCATCAGAAAGGAACATTTTGGACTACATGTATGTTATCTAAATTATTAAACATGAGCAAGAGATAACACATATCATTCAGCCACTCACCACATCCACTGGATTAGTTTGTTTGGTATACCTCATTAGGCCTACTTATATCTAAGTTTCATTATCAGAACGTTCAGAAAAATTAACATCTTATCACACTTTTGTTGCATTATAGTGAGAAATACTTCCCCCTTTGTAAGTAGGTTGCAAGAACAAAGGCACAAAATGAATCAAACTATACTTAGAACATACTTACTTATCTAGTTAGGTGAAGATATAAAAAATATAATAAAACATATTTTTCCAGTAGCTAAACTAAAGGGCAGTCTAATTATTAGGATCCTTTCTATTGCAGATAGGTTATAAAACAAGGCTCATACTTTATTCACTGCCGAGTCAAAGTAACTGGCCAAACAAACATGAACAGAAGCCATATATTTAAAACTTTCATATCTCAGGTTATGAAATATGAGCTTAAGGGCAATTAAATAGGGCATAACAATAAGATATGAGTAAACATGAGAAGGGCACAAAATCTGTTCAGTACCTGGATTAATGGAAGTGAGGTGCAATATTGTTTCTAAATATGCGGTGCAATCTGTTATTTTTAACATTTCTAAGCAACAACGGGCAACAAAATGCAACAAAATTATTATTCTACACAATGTCTCAATTGGGTAGGTAGGCCTACTTAGGCAAAATACATACGTGACACCTGTACAGTTCCTAACAAATTTAGCTTTGTTCAATGTTGTAAAATTTGACGTGCATTGTTACTTGTAAATTGAATGCCAGAAGTATGTACTAGGGATGACATCGGGTAGCAAAATATGGATTCGGTACCACCAGGCCCTCTTGGATTTGGGCTACCTGAATCTGTTAAAGTTTAAATGGTGCAATTTTGTATAGCCCAAGACAAAACTCTACTACAATACAACAGTGACACAATAACCATGAACTGAAGGACAAACAATGCCACAGGTTGTCTATAGCACTAAATCACTGCAAGATTAAAGAAGGAAACAGTTATAGCCAAGCCAGAGGTATAGTCTGGATCACTTGGAAGCTCCATTGATTGTCATATTGGGTTAAAGTTTGCACCAAGATGTCAAGTAAGAATGTGTGTAGGTAGAGCCTACCAGTGGCGCAATCAGAGCACATTTTCCAAATGGATGTTACTTTTTTTTAGTAACTGACTGTAAATATGCCACAAACAGATAGTTTGTAGAAACTTCCCAAACTAGCACATGAGACAAGTATTTCAAATTTTGTAGTGTGCTCTGATCCCGCCATGCCCAAAATTTCCAATTGAAGGTTGAAAAGTGATCCAGGCAGTAGGTGAAATTAGCTGGATTTGCCGAAGAAGCGAATTTTTAAATGGCCATTGTCTCTACTGCTTGTCTCTACTGGTTGACTAGATCAAGCATGATGACATCATAGGCCAAATGTGGGCATTTGAGAAGAAAAAGATTTAACTTTGTACAAAAAATTGCCACAAGCTCATTCAACCGTCTTAAGAACTCATCATTCTTATAAATTTGCAATGTTTTCGTGTGATAACGTTTTTAGTATGGATTTGGGTACTGTTCAGATTCGGGTAACCCGAGTACCAAATGTCATCCCTAGTATGTACATTTTACATATAAAACATCATTTTGCATTATTTAATGAATACTTTCATAGCACTTTTACTTTAAATCTTCCAACTTTAATTCCGCTTAAATCATCTTAGTCCCCTTTGGAATGTTTTCATATACCAAACCACATCAAAAGGCTATTGATAGAATGTAAAAATGTTGTATTAAAAGGCTATTGATAGAATGTAAAAATGTTGTATTGTAACTATCTTAAAAAATAACATTAATCACTTCACAAAATAAAAATTTGACATTAACCATTTTCAGGGAAAATAGGCTACAATTTTCACTTTTATGTTATATTAATTCATGACTTAGTATTATTAAATAATAATAAGCATATACCGGTAATGTTTTTTGCAACATACCTATGACTCCACTACCAATTATAGAATTAATATAATTAAAGCTTGGCATAGACAAATTGGCTGGCAATTCATCATTTGATACTTCTTCCTGTAAAAGAAATATTGTTTAATGCAAAGCCTACACTTTTTTATTACACTACATAATATAGTAAGGATTATGCTATGCCTATTGCCTATGGTTAAGCCTTTTATTGTCAAGAAGCAGTCCTTTGTAAATAAATGAATCTACTGTGCATGCAGTTAACAATGACCCTGTTTGATATGGTCACAAACTTTTTAGGGCAGTTCAAAATCAATAATTTGACCTTTATTGGCAAAGGGGCCATAGTCCTACAAGTGCAATAGCCTAGGTAATAAAGGACTGCTAATGAAACCTGTAACAAAAAGTATAAAGATTTGGTAGGCCTACCTACTTTGGATGTTGAATGTTGTCCGTCAAACTTGACGATGCCTACATTTGTTTTAGGCTACTAATCAACAGGCTAATACTACTTTACTGCATGTCACGTGTTAATAGAAAGGTTGTTGTTGGAGCCTTGTAAATATACAGTACATTGAAAAAGGTTAACATGGTGATTCCTGTGTGCTTCAAAGATCATAAAGCACTTACTTAATTTTTATGAGGTTGAGTGGCACAATGGACACCTGAACTAAACTTAGTAGACTTAAAGAAGGGAGATTATTTTGAGCTACATCCAAAACAAAAGTAGGTACTACTACATTTAAGCTTAATGATTTCTGAAGTCATTTCAGCATGTTATTATATCACAATGCATATCCACAATAACATAGGTATTAACTAGGAAGCTTCGCAAACGCTTTTTTAGTCACGTTGATGGATGAGCTTTCTGCAAGTTTTTAGTTTGCGTGGGATCTCTTTACTTATCAAGTGCTTTTTGAATGCATTGTAGGTGATTGTTGTCAAGTTTCTATTGAAACTTGTTAATTGTTATTAAATACCTAAAAAAAACTCATATTAAAACCTTTATTCTATGGATTCTGATAATTTTTTCAACTTTTTCTTTCAAACAGCAATACATCACCATTACCTTAATGTCAATGTGAAATATGAAAGTTGTAGCCCCACCCGTTTGGTCAGAATCGGCCCAAATGTCACGAAAATATCACACTAAAAATCGAAAAAAAAATCGTAAAAGTACGATATTCATGAGAAATATTTCTTCAATTGTACCCAAAAACGTGGCAAGTCTAAGTTTAGAGATTTCGAAGGTCCCCTCCAATTTTCATCAAGATCGCATATGCCGTTTGCCCGGTAGCGTGCGAACAAACAGACAGAAAAACAAACAAACAAACAAAAAATAAATAAAAAAACATTGGTCAATGAAATTGAAGTCTTCGCTTCGCTCATCCAATAAGAACTTAATTATTGATTCAATATTATTGTACGCAAAATATATAGTTCCATTTAGTCCCTACGGTTTCAAATTGGTAAACAAAGAGGGACAGAAGAATAAGAGCACATTTGGTGCCTTTGCAACCCAGTATCAGAGTCACCCCAATCCAGTGCTGGGTCACCGCACGTACTTTGTTAAAGGCAGACTCTCATCTTGACAAAAGTGGCTTTCAGATGAAGGATAATAACAATTTAATTATGTTATGAAAAATACAAAAAAGAAAATCAAAGAATCCTGTGGAAGACAAGCGAGAGAGCTAGATTGACTTTTTAAATCTGGCGCGCACCACTTTTGACGTCAATCAGGATGCCTTCGCCCGGCTGTTGCATCATGCCCACTGCCCTCAGCCATGCATGTTCACCTGCCACCGGTAACTGAGCCACATTTGAGGTCACACGAGGAGGCATGGTCAAGACAGGATTTCAGTTTTATATTTTTTACAGCATCATTTTTGGCCGATTTGATTTGTTTTGCGTATTCAAAATAATGCCTCAAAGTCCATGATGAATTTGAGTTTCAAGATGAGATAGCTTTTTTAACCACTGCCCTAGTAGGCCTATATGGCAACATGTAAGGGCCTACATGCAGAATGCAAAGCAGTTCAATTCTATTCTATTCAATCTATTTCCTTCAACTGATGGAAAGTGTAAATATAGCCTACTAAGTACTGTAGTTTAACCTGAAGTAGTCCTGCTGTATCTTCTGTGACAGACTGCTCATCTTCGGATACCGGAGACATTGCCTGAAATGCATACCATTCTCTTAATTAATTTGATCATCTTGCACAGTCAGCTGAGAAAGGCACATGGATTCCTAGATTATTAGGTTAAGACAGGTGGAGGGAGAGCTCAGGCACATAAGACGGGGGGGGGGGGTCCCCCAACTTCTTCCCATGACCTTTGGACCTTCACTTCAGTTGTTGAACACCGGGTAGACCTACAGCTGAAAAACTAGTAACAGTACCTGGGGCTTTGTGTTCCTAGGGTGTGCTGACTTGTGGCTAAGTTGGATGGATGCACAAGCAAACAAAAAAGCTCAAGTTCATCCATTCACCCTACAAACCCCACCTAAAATGGCTATTACAGAGGGACTGCAGCCAACGGCTACAGATTTTGATTACTAGCAGAAGTGACAGTAACAAATGTGCGCATGCGCAGTACCATAAAAATCCAACTCGCGATTGCAGTAAGCAGTTTAGAAAATTCCGAATCCAGGCAATTGTAGCAAACTGCAACCCAAGGGGAGCGGAAGATACGGTATTGTGCCGAACATGTCAAACATGTACAATGTCACGTGCCTGTCAAGTTGAATAAAGTTATCTATCTATCTACGTATCTATCTATAGGCCGAACCTGAATTTTAGCCGACCCCATAAATTTTCCATTTAAAATGTAAAAACAATCATATGCATTACTATGCATATAAGCTGGTAAGGGACTTTGGAGACTTAAAATAATGAAAAAAGAGTAGGCTTATATTCAGGACAATACGGTATCATGTAGAAGGCTCCGATAAACATTTAGGGGGCTCCAACTCCCTCTACAACACGGAAATGGAGAGACGCACGTTTCTGCGTTCTTCCCAGCTGCGCTCCGACGTATAGGCCTAATACCCCCTTTAGAATATATAACATTCACAACTCACTCACCTAAGCCACAACATCCACTCCTACAAGTTGGCAAACCTGCTCTCACAAACCAAACGCGACACCAACCGTACGCACAACAAAAACACTATGAAGTGACAGCAACTTAAGCCACAAGAAAAAGCAATATAGGCCTAGGCCTAGGATAGTTACTAAATCTTGACTGCCCAGTGCCCCACCTTCAAACACTTGTATTTAGTTTAGTTTATTTTAGTTTCTTTATTCACATTGATCATACATTGTAGGTAGGATATGCTTCTCAGTGAGAGAGAGTGAATAACTATAGCTAGGTAACATCATATTTTAGTATTAATAAATAATATTGATATTGATATTTATAAGCCATCTGTTTTGCACTCATGTGCCAACACAAGTATACATGGTAGGCGAGTATTGTCTTCTTCCCCTGCTATTGACTAATAGTCGGTGGCAGGCAGCCATGTACATGTAACATTATCAATAAATCAAATAGGTACGGTATATAACATTTTGAGTGTGCTGGGTGATTCTAAATGATTACCAAAGGAAGCTAGGGCCTAGGTAGGGGCTACGTCTATCTACAAAGACTGCCACCGACCTGGTAGTGATCTGCAGTGAACAACAACAGTATTCAAGCTTAGGTATACTAGCTAGTCCGGTACTCTTTCGGTTGGGGCCCATCAACTATTTACTAACCATTTAATAACCTCGCCATGGGGCTTCACGCCCCCACCCCTCTAACCTAGGTTTACCAGCATAAATTTTTGCAGGGAAAACCTAGGTTGGGGGGGGGGGAGCATGATGCGCCGTGGCGAGGTTAGTGCTAGTACACGAAAAATAATGTGTTTAACAGTTGATGGCCCCCAACCGAAAGAGTACCGCTAGTCCCTAGTCTGATAAAAATCTGAAAGAGTGATAAATCCAAACGGCTTACTTGGGTACGTACATTTCTATTTTATGGCATAGGCCTACACATAGACTACTATAGGCTAACTGCCTTGATCATATTTTATTTTTACTCTACTATAGGCCTACACTTGCAGACAGATTTGAAGTGTAGGCTTTTCAACTTGGATAAGTCACCCATGCTGTGTAAAATTATGTAAAATCAGAAATCTCATTATATATAAAAAATATAATAACACATGTCATGTTGGTCTGATAACAAAAAATGTGTAACTTTGATTGGGAAGTCAAGTAGACTGTAAGACTGTAATCATTAATGGTAGCCTAGGCCCAGTCCTAACCTTCTCAAAGATGTACATATCAAATTTTGGGTAACCTATGCCTGCCTTCTGCTTTTTAACTCTCATTACTAAAATCTGTAATTTGTATGTTTAAGCATCACGATGGATTAACTATGTAATTATTTTGTTTTTGTTTTTTAAATTAATTTGAAACCTGACATGCTAAGCATCATTCACAACTAGTTCTAAGGTGTAATATTTTGTATTGCCGAGTATGTGTTGCAATCAGAATGTTCACAACTCGTCCTAAGTCGCAAGGCTTAAGTCGTAAGTCGTAACGAATTGCCCCAAATCACATTCTTACTACTAGGCCTTACGACGAGCCAATCAGAACAGTGAGCTGTGTGTGTGAGAGTGAGAGAAGAGAGCGTCGAATACGTAGGCAGTTGTGAACGACTCACATTTCTTGCGACTTACACCATGCGACTTAGACCTTGCGCCTTTCGCCTTAGAACTAGTAGTGAATGATCAGGCGCGTAGGAACGTTTTGAAAGTTGGGGGGGGGGGGGGGGGCAAATCTATTATAAGACATTGTGGGCGGCAGATGGGGTCTGGGGCAAAGCAGCCGCCGGAGGCCTTTTCGTCGAAGGCGGAAAAAAATTCATCATACTACAGTTATTTCGTCATGTTTTAACGGCACTCGGACTCTGTAAACGATGTTTTACTGCAACTATGTGCGATCCAAAAACTCAAAACATGAACGTGAAGTGGCCCAGTATAGTAAATTTCAACCTAATTTTTGATGTAATGACAAAGCATAGGCAAACATATTCATTTTACAAAGGTGACTGACGAATTGTAGCCTAAGTGCATATTTACTAAAGATTCTGGGATTAATATTTACAAAGTGTCTATTTTCACCCCAGGGGTGTCTGGAAGATTGTTTTTTGCTATTTTCACATACTTTATGCATATGTGCATGGGGCCCAAAATTGTATTGGTACTTCTTTGGTTGGTACTTGGTAGCCCCCAACTTGGAAAAGCCTATGTTAGGGGGTAGGGGGGCGAAGCGCGTATGTTTTAATAGAATAATTTATAATGATAATATTGCCGAACAAGTTCCCTTTTTTCTAGACACCCTTGCGCATGTGCAGAAAGTGGGTGAAAATAGCAAAAAACTTGCTTCTAGGCACCCCACAGGTGTAAATAGAGGCGGCCTAATATTTAACTTAGGCCTACATTAGTTGTGCCCCTCCCCCCTGCCCCCCGGTTTCTACGCCACTGTGAATGATGCTTTAGCAAGTAGTAACCCTGTAATCTGTATTGTTGTTAGTTTTTTAAGATAGTTTTAAGTTCACTGGTTAGGTGGAAGAACGATTTGTAGTCGAACCTCGCCATTTTTTTTGTCCTTTGTAACCCATTGTAGAACAACAATAAAGACTACCGTGAACAGAGTTACTCTTAGAATGATATATTTTGCTCTAGTCTATACTAGACTAAATTACGGCATAGTTGGCAGGGGCGGAATAAGAAACTCTCACCTAGAGCCTCTAAACATAATCCAGAAGCACATTATAAAAGTAATTTTAACAACAAATCTCCTAGATACCTACCCAACAAACCAACTATTCCTTGACTGTAGTTTATTAGATATCAGGCAAATCCAAATAGCCTATATATTTACAACCTTATTAACCTAACACATGAAATTACTAACATAAAACAACCTCCAAACAAACCCTACCCAGCAACATTTACTAGGGGAAGCTCAAAACGCAATATGAATATAGGCTACCGAGACATGAAAAAGGCATCATGGTCAAAGACATAGATAGTAGTTTTATAGGCCCAAAAGTCTTCAACAAATTGCCAATAGAAATAAGAAATCTTCCCCATACTAGTAAATTCAAAATTGAATTACAGAAATGGATCCTTGAAAAAGGCAGAGAGTTTTGTGGTAATGTAATTTAATCAACATGAATTACTAAAAAAGAATAAAGAATACAGTGTTTTCTGCCCATATGCCCATAGACCTACTTTTAGTAAAGTAAAGTAAAGTAAAGTAAAGTAAAGTAAAGTAAAGTAAAGTTTTATTAGCCAGTTGATTATAGTACAGTACAGGGTACCTCTTGATGTAAAAGCCTATCACATGGGTCTAGAATTTTAGTTTAAAGGGGTATTTAACCGCTAAACTCAAAAAATATATTTCATTCAGGCTAACTAGTAATGAATTTAGCAATTAACATAAAAATTATTGGGGCCACCATGACCTCCCAAAAAATTGTCAAACATGACATTTTTCGAGCTAGGTCCCATCGGCAAAAATCTCCCATAAGAAATAACATGGGGACGATCTTTATGCCCCGTGACCAGTGGAGGATTTTGATCCAAAAAAATATTGGCCATTATTGACGTACTCGACAGCCTTTTCTGTAAATTCTCTATATTTTGTTTTGTAATTTGGGCAAGTAGTTCGGTCAAAATATGCTGATTACCAAGATGGGGTGTGATTTTGGAATGCATATTTTTGCGTGTTTGAGGGTATATTTGGGCACAGTTTCAAAACACGATGTTATAAAGGGGCATTTTAGATTGGTACTATGCTCTAGTATCTATGTGGACCAAAAAAGAAGCAGATTAAAGCCGATTTAGGAAATTTTCGAAAACACCAATTTTCGCCAATTTCTGGATCAAAAAAATTAAAAAAAATCGTGTTAAATCACAGTTATAAGATATAATTTTTTAAACGGTCATTTAAGTGTAGTATTGTGCTATAGATCACGTGGTAAAAAATAATTTTTGGGGTTTTTAGCCCCTTTAAACTCTAGGCCTATATTTTTAGTATTTCAACATAGGCTATACGCGTTTCCAAGCAAAGATAGATGGCAGCACTAAAACGCAACATGTCGGACCGATCGGTGATAGAGGCGAGCTGCTTACGGCGGGCGCATGTATATTCAGTTGGCTTCAACTTGATTTTTGTTACATTTCTGGTCATTTGCGAAAACATTGTTGATTATGTCATATCGTCCGCGTATTTTATTAGTAAAATTCGTAGGTTTTGGGGATCGGCTGTATTAAAAACGGGAATTTAATAGCATTTTAAATTACAACAAATAATTGAGATTATTTGATGATATTAGCTCGAAAAGAACAAACCACACTGTTAAACTATTAAATACAGAAACAAGTGTGTCAAATAATGTTGAATGATGAAGATCGATGATATTTTGCCAAGAAAATGTTGCGCACCAATACTAATAATTTCAATAATTTACTATATCTAAAAATCAAAAGCTTCTAGCAAATTATAGCCCTACACTTGTTTTGCACGTTTTCTACATCGTTTTACAATGTAAACGCAATCTAAGTAGGCCTATATATATTTATCTACTATACACTTAGGTCTACCGGTTTTTTTAAGTCTACATTTTATTAAAAGTAGGCCTATTGAGGCCTGATGGCCTATTTTTATTATTGTTTTGTATGTCAATAATGGCATGACGCGTCATTCTGCAGACAGCTTTAAAATCTTGTAGGTCATACCATTATACTTATTTTATTTTTAATAATATAAATCGTATTTATTATGATATTATGTATAATATTATGCAATAAATGAACAATGACGGTAAACGGTATATGTAGGCCTACATTAATTATACAAGGTAGAAAAGGAGTTGGGACTTGTGCATAAGCCCTAATACAATTACTAGGCCTATTATTATTTTTGTTTTTGTTTTGTTCTTACTTATTATTATTATGACTTTATTTACATTAAATTATCATAATAAAACTAAAGATGTATATCTCAATTAAAAGTGCCATAAGAAGCGAGCGATACTGTATGTGTGTGTTTACTATGAGTTGTGAACATTCTTGACGGTTTGAATTTGATTTAGTATTTATCGTACCCTGTTAGCCTGTATTTAGTATACAGCCGATAAATACCAATTATTTATTATGATATTACAATTAGAGAATTGTAATATGGATACAAATGCATCCTCGGTGTCTCATGGGTGCATGGGGCGCAGGTCTGAATATAGTTATATTATTCTGGTGGACATGGTCTCGAATTGTAGAGCGATTTTATCATTTTGGTGCACCCCCATGCTTTTGATTATCATCAATTTTAACAACATTTTGGGAGAGCAACGACAATGTACCTGTGATTGTACATATTTATAAGTGACAAACACGGAATGGCATGTGTTCTTCAGGTAAGCACATAGCGCGCTCCTCCGACTATCACTGATCGGACAGTTGCATTTTTCGCCACCAGGTAGCAACCCCTTTGCTTGGAAACGCGTATCTATATATATTTAACACAAGGGGCTATTGGGCCTACTTTACTTATAATTTGTCTACAAAAAATAATTCTAGTTAGTAACTGAAATAGAAAACACTTCTATGTATGGGAAACTTGCCTCAAGCAAAGCATATTTTCATTGTGCAGAAACGAGCAATTAGGATACCTAATGGCGAATGTAAATCCCCGAACTCACTGCAAAGAACTATTTAAGAAACTTCAAATTCTGCATCTACCTTCTCAATACAATTTTGAATAAAATAAATAAATAAATTTTATTTAGAGTCTACTCACTCAGTTATATAACTGATTTTCAGTGGGGGACTTTAAATCAAAGCGACCAAGCCAACCCTGCAGGCCCCGACGCAATCGACGAGTGAGCGATAACCAACCAAAGATCGATATTTTTAATAGGAAATATAGCAATCAGTGGTATGGACAGTGCGAACACCCGCGAATCAACGCCAGAATCAACAAGGCCGATTCAGAACAACTCTGAAATTTATTATGTGCTTCGTTGCTAGGACGGCTCCAAAGTCACCGTTTACAAACTCCTAAGACAAGAACTGATGGACTTAAGTTCAAATCAGAAGTTAAAAAACTTCTGACTTTAGCGGGAATCGAACCCTGGACCTTCTGCATTGGAAGCAGATACGCTAACCACAAGACCAACGAGCCATACAAGTGCTCTTCCTTGTAAAAAATCAAAATTAATTCATCACCAATGAGCAAATTCATAGCCACAATACGAGGCTCCATTCAAATGTACATTTAAAAACCCACAACACAACTCTTTTCCAAAAGGGCCGTATTATTCGTGCTATAAACACTCTTCAATGCCCTTTCTCCAAATATTAAGTCTATTAAGAATCTTCTACACTTCAAAAAAGCAGTGAAGCAACTTCTTCTCAATGAATGTTTTTACTCTGTTCAAGATTTCCTAAATCATAAATTTTAAGTACCTAATACAACAACGTTAGAAATAGTTTATTGACTTCATATTTGTATTATTTATTAAACCATATATTTTAATTCTGTTTGGTTGGTTGTATGAAGGCAGAGGCTTATGGACTAGTCTCACATAATGTCAACAGTAATTTCATGTAGGCCTATGTTATGTTTTTGTTTATGATAATGATAGTGTGTAAGTTTTATGTATTGACAAGTCCCACAGAGGTAATTGTGCAATTTTTCTTCTTACAATGTACTGCTCAGATGGATGCAAAATAAAATACTATACTATTACTACCTATACTAGGCTATACAAAATACTATTAAATCGCCTCTCGATGATATAGGCTAGGTATTGTAGAAATCTATGTCAAATATTTGCTACCGAATATATTCTGTTTCTTTTCTTTTTTTCTTTCTATTTCAGGTAATTATAGGAGTATACGGTTGGCCGAGAAAAATGATTAAAAATTTTGTCACCTTGTTTTTAGAGGTATTATTAATGATTCCTAATTAATTTCCAGTTGGCGCACTATAAACTTTTTGTTATTAGTATTGTTATTCGTCGTTTTAACTACGGTAGTTCTGTCACTGTATATGTTTGTGCGCAGACCGCCATGCTGGTTTGCGTAAGGGAAGCGCTATCTACACCGCTACGTCACAACCGCTGCGTACGCAGCGGCCTGTACACATGGAGTTTACCCGCTATCAATGTCAGTGTCAGTGATAACGTGCTTCGCCATGGTGTGCGACGGTTGTGAGGTCACCCTGTGTGATTTTATTGTAATGTGTAGGGATATTGAGAAGTTAATTGGGTTTTTGCGTAAACACGGGGTATTGTTGGACAAGTTGAAATGCCCCAAGTGCAACGCCGATTGCAATCTGAATAGTGCATTTTATTGGTTTTGTGCAAAAAGTGTGGTAATTAGGGAAAACAAGAAAGTGAAGCGTGTGAAATGTAACTTTAAGCAAACATTATTTAAAAATACGTGGTTCGGTAACTCTAATTTAGGACTGGCAAATATTTGTTTAATGACGATGTTTTGGCTAATTTTAAAACCACCAAGGCAAGAGTTGATTCAAAATGAATTGAAATGTAGTGCAAATACCGTTGTTGATTGGTGTAATTATTGTAGAGAAGTGTGCGTCGAGTGGTGCGTGAGGCATAATGAACCATTGGGTGGTCCGGGAAAAATAGTAGAAATAGATGAAGCGAAAATGGGCAAACGAAAATATAATCGAGGGCGAATCATTGAAGGTCAATGGGTATTTGGCGGGTTCGAGAGAGAATCCAAAAAATTATTTATAGTTCCCGTTGGCGAAAGAGATAAAACCACATTATTGCGCGTAATAAAGGAGTGGATTTTGCCTAAAACGACAATTATATCTGATGGTTGGAAGTCATATCATAGCCTGAAAAATGAGGATTTTGAACATTTAAGTGTCAACCACTCTGAAAATTTTGTTGATCCAAAGACAGGTGCGCACACCCAAAACATTGAAAGGTCATGGAGGGAGGTGCGCGCCAACATACCACGGTATGGGCGTAGGGAAGATCATTTCGTGGGGTATTTGGGTGAATTTTTATGGAAGCGTACCCATCCACAACATACCGAACGCATTTGTGCATTCTTTAAAGAATTAGGCATTTTATATAACCCGGCGAGTGTAGTCGTTGACGAAGAACAAGTTGGCGATGATGATGAAGAAGCGGAACCACCCACCACCAATTTCAAAACATAGCGGTCGAGTTCAAGGTAAGAAGTGTATGACGTCACGGCGGCATATGAGCTCCATTGCGTCACTACTGTCATTGCCAACATGGTGGACAACATTGACATTGCGGCTACACTACCTACGTAGATAATTACATGAATAACATCATTTATGGTTGAAAGTTTGTGTTGCGCCAACTGAAAATTAATTATAGAACTTTGATAATACCTCTAAAAACTAGGTGACAAAATTTTAAGTCATTTTTCTCGGCCAACCGTATACTATATAATTACCCTATTTCATACTAATCTTGTATACATTAAGAATTGAATTAATCTTTTTTGCTATCTGTAGGCCTACATACAATTTATTGCAACTTTACCATAGGTATCTGATAGCGATAGGGTATGTTTATTATTATTCTTACACATAAATTGTATCTTTAAGTGTAAACCTACTATTCTAGATCTCTAGATTCAGAAATGTTTACTTACATCTGTGTCTCTCTAAGCCTAAGCGCCATCTTTCATATAAATTATAGCTAATTACATTTGAATACTCCCACGCACGGCACAGGGCTACGGCTCTAGGTGGGTAGGCCTATTCTTTCTTCTACTTATAGGCCCTAACCAACTAAACATATCTGTAACTATTTTGTTCTGTACTCAAACTGAACAGGAAAAGTATCCATCTATTTATCTAGTACCTATCTATCATAGGCCTAGCCTTAGCAGGTAGGGCTAGGTCCTACCCTAGACCCTTCAGGCTTCCGGTGGACAAAATAGGCCCCAGCCTTTAAACAAGCAAAACATTTTAGCCCGAGGATCAAGCCCTAGCCTGCTAGAAGTCTTTTTTTATGTGTGACCAAGGCACTAGAGTCTAGGCCTATACTAGCCTAGGCCCTAGCATTTGTTTATAAGGCCCTAATCTTCCTAGGCCCCTACTTACCTAGGTAGCCGGTACTTTTGCAGTTGGAGTGGGCCAACTTTTTAACAAGGGGAAAAGGGTAGGTACTTGTGACGTTGGTGTGGGCCAGTTTTTTAACACTATTTTAACACGCGTAACAACAAGTATCCCCAACATCGTTTTTAACGGAAAGGATTTCGGGTGCGCTCTTTTCGATTAGGGCTATATCCTAGAACTAGCGCGGCGCAGGGTAACCAGCGGAAAGTTCGGCTAACCTAACGTAAGTAGTTATTGAAGTAAAACAGTGTTGGCCCACACCAACGACACAAGTGCCGGGAAGGGTAGGTTGGGGGAGTGGGGGGGGGGGGGGGCGCGAAGCGCGTATGGTTTTATAATAATATTAATGATATTAATGATAATGATATTGGAATAGCGAAGCGAGACTTCAATTCACCTACCCCCCAAAAAATTAGCCGCGTGTTTTTTTTTTTTTTTTTTGTTTTTTTTTTTTTGTTTGTTTTTTTGTCTTTAACTCTCTACGCAAAACGGCTTTTCCGATTTGATGAAAATGAAGGACCTCGAATCTCTGAACTAGAGGTGTATTTTTTTGGTCCCATCGAAGAAATATGTTCTCATGAATAAATCATTTTACGTTTTTGCGATTTAGTGCGAATTTCGTGACTTGGCAATTTGACCAACGGGTGGGCTACACGTTCATATTATACAGGATATAGGTTAGTGATGTAGTACCTTTGAAAAAAAATGAAAAAAGTTAGCGAATCCATAGAAATAAAGCTTAATTAGTTTTGATTTTTGTGCGTATTCGTGCTTTGGCCAATCTGACCAAAGGGGGCAACAACGTTATTATACATGGATTTAAGGTTATTGGATGTAGTACCTTTGAAAAAATGTTGTAAAAGTTCCAGAATCATAGAAATAAAGCTTAATAAGTTTTTTACGGTAAATATACCAATTGACAAGAAACAAAGAAACTTGACAACATTACCTACAATGCGTAGGCAGCAAAACAAAGCACTTGCAAAAGTAAAGATATCCCAAGCAAACTTTAAACTTTAAAAAGCTCATCCATCAACGCGGCGGGACTTTAGCGTTTTCCTAGTGTAAAACATACGCGCTTCGCCCCCCACAACCCCCCTAACATCGCCTTGTTAAAAAGTTGGTCCACTCCAACTGCAAAAGTACCCCCTAGCCAAAGCCCTAGCCTAGCCTAGGTAGGCCTACCTGTTGAATTTTTATTTGTTGTCCTTCCAAAATATAACTCGTTTCAGTAGGGGGTAAAATCATTTTACTTGCTGCGATAGACTTATTTGCCATAGTTGTTCTTGTGTCAATACTAGTCTATGTATTATGCGAGAACAAATACGAGACAGAATTAAGTAGCGCACTAAAATGTTCCCGGTTGAACACTACGAAAACAACACATTTGACAGCGGCTCGGCTGTCAAACTTTTTCATTGGATGTCATTGATTAAATTGCTCTCGCTCTACAGTCGATTATTAAATCGACTGGTCGAGATGGGCATTCGGCACTGCCACCTAGATATTTGAATATACCACCTCGCCACGGGGGCGCTTTTTAGCGCGCTTATTAAATGAAACTAGTTAATGTCTTTAGTGACAGACTGGGAAAGTGCACGCGCGTAGGAAGGGGTAGGGGGGGGGGGGAGGAGGGGGAAATTTACAATGTCAGTCATTTTTTCCAACACGGCTACAAGTACAGCTGAACAACTAGTTGCAGTCAGTGTACTGACGATGAAAGTTTGGAGTCTCGAGAAAATTGTAAATACCTTGTAGCACAGTTAATTGATAAATTAAATTGAGGAGAGCACGTAAGCCAAGTTATATGAAAGGGAAATAAACAAACCAATTTTGTTATGAGAAAATTGACGGGATGTAGTGAAAAGGTAAAGGAGGAAGCAAACATTGAAATTGTTAGACCTTGTTTAGAATATGCTGGGTTAGTGTGGGGACCCACACTCAAAAATACATACCGAAGCTATAGAGATGGTGCAAAGAAAAGCAATTAGAAAGGTACTTGGTAAATACGGAAGGAGACGTAGTCCAAGTGAAATGATAATAGATCTGGGATGGGAATGAAGGTAGAGTAAATGCAAAACTTTGTGCTTTTTACAAAGTATTTACAGATCAACCGGCTTGTGATGACTAAAATAAAGATTATTTTTGAGTTTTTGACCAATTTAGAGAGAGAAAAGATCATAGCAAGAAAATATTTGGTCAAAAATGTAACATGGATGTAGGTAAACACTCCTTTCTTGGTTCTGTGACCAAGTGTTGGAATGGTTTGGATGAAAGAGTTGTAAACCCATTGCTTAGAAAATTAATGTTTTTGAATTCAAAGAGCATATAAGAAAATACCAAGGTTGTAATTAAAACTTTTGTCAGTGCCCTGCATTTGTGCAGAATATGTGGTAATTGTTGTAAATGTTCGGTAACCGAGTTGATGAACTAAAACTGAACTTAATAAATTCAATCAATCATTCAATTCTACAGAGTGTTGTGGTTAGTTATGTACAGCATGCAGAAGAATTTTCCTACCTGAGCTAGAGTTTGAAATGTTGAGTATTTTAAGTTCAAGATCACAAAAAATTAGAAATAACTTGCCCACACAACAATACGTTCACCTCGAGAGAGCGTTAAAATTGAGTCCTGGTTATGAATGAAGTACGAGTTTATTGTCTTGGTCGTTCAATCAAACGACCAATTACCCAAAACAGATTTGGATCCTTAAAATAGATTTGGGTGATCCAGGTATCTATGATATTGCTAATTCATATCAGAAGACATGTTGTTTTATATGTAATCAATGTAAATGAATGTATAACTCTAATTTCGCATAGCCGATACATTACACAACTGTTTGCCCAAGAATAAGTACTATAAAACACTACTATATCTAGCCCTAATATCAAGAAAGACAGTTCCAGCATGTGGTAAAAGCAATTTAGCAGTTCTAATGCAGGTTGCAACCATTTTCTACAATCATTACTCCCTAATCAACAGGCAATAACAATATCTGTACTTACAAGACAAGAACATGGTTTTTCACTTGCAAAATTATTTTTCTTCTAATGGTACCAAGCAGCATCAAAGTAGTAGGAACTTCACGCGCAAAATGTTACCTGCCAAGTTGTTATGTTTATTGCAATGGAGGGATAACTTGACCATCCATTGGGTTGCAGTCACAGAAAGGTCGTCAAACTCATCCAAGTCTAGTCACAAATTTGGTATGGTATCAACATTTGCTTATATTTATACACAAAATGAACAGCAACAAAACTAGTCACCTTGTAGGTTTCGAAGGCAACAAGCTAATGACCAGTGATAATGGCAAACGGCGACAAAATGAGACTCGACCTTCAACTAACAGCTATGATTGACCTTTACGACTTACTCTACCCCAACCAAAAACCGCCTCTCTGCATCATAATTTGACAAATATAGGCATGTGGGGGGGGGGGGCCTTGGCTCCCCCATTAAGCCTACCGGTAGTGTTCTTTTTTTAGATATGTATTTTTAGTTGAATTGAATATGATTTGAAATTTTTAAAGACAAGCCAAGCTGTGTACTAAAAGCTTGATTTTCTAAGGTTCACTGTGCGATTAATAAAATTCAAAATATCCATGTCCACAACTAATACATACTAGTACAACACGAGCAAGTCTTCTCAAGGGCATCACTGAACCAGGCCTCTGTTTGTAATGTTATCAAAATAACTAATCACGTTTCATATCTTATAAATACAATGAAAATACACTAAAAAAATTGATTAAAAATAAAAAATTAAGAAAAATATCTACCAAGTTTTCCAAATCCTACGGTACCTTTTTCTCACATCATCCCACTTTTAAATAAGTTTTACAACAAAAATGCCTGAAGGTATTAAGTGTAAATAATAGCCATTTTTACTCTCAAATACATTGTAACTTTTAAGCCCTGCCCCCAAAAAGTTAACCCCCAAAAAGTGTTGCCTCCCTTGGCTGGGGCTATGCCCCAAACCCCGTCCTTCCCCCATCAGTATAGCGATCCTGTGGCGGGTGGCCCCCCATTGTAAAATCTCTGCACACGCCTATGCTGACAACGGTTGTTTTTGTTGGCGCCATGAAGGTGCTGTGCAAGTGCTGTGCTAACATGTGCTGCATGGTGGAAACGAGTTTCTATAGCAGCACTTCCGTGATGTCACAGCCAAGATGGCAGCGCCCACAAATCTCTACTAAAACTACCGTAAACACCATAGACCTCACGTCAATTGTAGGCCTATGTGGAACAATAGGTGCATTAAAGTAAGAAATAAAGGTACTTGTTCATTAACGGGACCCCCTCCAAAAAATGTAAAAATTCAGTAAAAACATTTCATTAGACAATCATAACTACTACATCTACTCCATCTGAGTTTCGGAAGGCCAGGAAAACACAATTATTTAGAACAAAGCCTCAAAAACATCCTTTCCGGCTAAAAACTTTGTGCCAGGAGTGTCACGGCTTACGCCAACATACTCCACACTACAAAACCTTTAACGTCGCGATTTTAATATAGGACTTTCAATGGAAAAGTACTTTCGTTTAAAATAGCCACGTTAAAGGTTTTGAAGGTTCATTTGGTGTCCGTGAACGTCAATGTCAGCTGCACGGCGATGACTGCTGTCACGTAGGCCTACGCGTTCCAATGGACTGTACTCGCCTGAGTCACGATGAACAAGTGACTCAAGTTCACTGTTTGAGTCATATTCAACTCCTCGCAAGTTGTAATTATTTATTGTTAACAGAAATAAGTACAAAAACGACAATGGGGGGGGGGGATCAATTAACAAAAAATTGAGGGGGTCCCGTTAATGAACAAGTACCGAAATAAATATAGAACTACAATGTTCTCTTTATTGTTGAGCTATAATTGAGGCTTTACAAAATTTAGTGAGAATAATGCATCCTGTAGATCATAGTTAGTCCTATGATAAAAATTACTTCCAGTGATGTCACTATGTACGAAACATTATCATAAATATTAATAATACAACTAGTATACATATATCTTATGTCATAATCCATAACTGAGATGTGATGTGGTTAAGGCATCTTTGCCTGTACTGATGAAGGTATAAGCCTAGGCCTACAATACAAGTTCATCGTTTATAAAATACGTATACAGTATACCAGGATTATTGTGGAGTAACACTGAATAATAATAGTACTTGCTTCAGTTAAGATCAAAAATTCCATACACACTGTAAAGAGGTGAAAATTCAAACATGCAAAAACAATCCGTGTCGTGATGTACATGTTATGAAAATAAAAAAATTATAATACATACTAATAATAAATTATATTAATGAGACACATACAACTGTGTTTGCATCCATGTTTAAAATGTAGGCCTAGTGAAAGACCATGTACTACATAATTTATAGCCAAATGAGCAGTTTCCTTGCATGTTTAAGTCTCTCATGTGTTTTCACTTGGATGACAAAAAGAAGAAAATTGGATGTGACTAGGTATGCACAAAAATAAAATAAATATTATCAATAATCAAAAGGATGTCTGCATTATCAATCAATAATATCGAATCATGTCGCGAGGAAAAGTGATGCTAATTTTGTTTGGAAATCTCCCAGTAACAAATTTATTTGGTCCAAAATAGTGTGGTCAGTACTCTTGTGATCAGGAAATGTCAAATTATCAATTAATTATCATTCGTGTAAGACATAAATAGGTACATTAGCAGTGGTTTGATAATCTGCAAAGGGCTGCCAATTTTTTGTATGACAGGTTTTGGTCAGATTTTTTCAGAAAATATGGAATTCTATAATATTTTAAGTATTGATTATCGTGTGCATCCCTAGATGTGTCTTGAACTTTCTAAGTAGCCAACCAATTAATTAAGTACTTGTAAATCATGAGCCAGGCCTGTAAGTAAGCGAGTTATCAGAGAGCTATGTTGGCACTGTCAAACAATGGGACAGTAGGCAGGCCATGATCACTTAAAATTATCTCTTCAACAATAAAAAGCTATAAACTATGGCACCCAGTTGCCCATTCATCAGAAATGAAATTGTAGATTTAATTATAATTTTAAATGGTACATCGGCCACAAAGCATTAATTTTATATAACATGAAAACATGTTGGAATAACAAGTAAAAACAAGTGAAAGTACAGTATAACACACATGTTGGTAGTTGGTGCCATGATAACCTATCAACAGTAACAGAAGCAATTTATGTCGGCCAAGGATAAATGTGTTTTGTTTTGTTTTGCAACTCGATGCCACTCGAGCGGACTTGGGATGATTGTTTTGACAAATTTATATTTTCAGTAACACAAATTAAACTGAAAAAAATGGTCAATCAATTATGGTCGTCTGACATGACCAAAACTTGTCTTGAATTTGAATTCTTGTCAATCCTCTTGGATTTTAAAAAATAATTGCTTTGAATATTATCCATTCTCTGCATTTCTTCTTATTGCAGTACAAAGATTGTATTTGTACTGTGGTAAGGAAAAAAATATATAGACAGCAAGATTATAAAGATAAATATTTTAAATTGTTATATAGTAGTATAGCCAAGGGAAGGTGTCAGAATTAAAAACAAAATCAAATCAGCCATTGATCACAAATAATGTTAAAGTGAATCACAGACATATTTTTCTGAAAAGTCACTATGATATAATGCCAATGGACAAATGAATCAACCAAAAATAAATATAAAGGCCCTAATAGTTTTGGTCATGTAAGAAGGCTAATGATTTACTAATTCTGAGCTCCCTTTTCAAATATATGAAAGAAAACCTTCATTTGGGGGCAGAATCACCTAGCAATGAGCCATAAACACAAAAACAAATCTTGCTATCATACGGTACATAACTGATAGACGACAATCTGACGATACAAAAATCTCAGTCTTGGGGCACTACATTTATCTGTAGCGGAACCATGTTACCATAGTAAAATGGAGCATTAGCTCGTTACCATTTTTGTAAGTGTGGCAAGAAACATAGCATGATACCAACGATCACGCTGTTAACTTTTTCCAAAATGAAGTGTTAAAACTTAAAAGTCAATATTGCAAATTAACTGTTGGTGGGTGGTTTCTACTTTCTATGTTACTGCCTTTCTGTGTGGGTTCTTTTTTGAGCACGGAATTTCTTAAGTAAGAAGTAATATTCCAGAAGACTGAACCAAGTCACACATAAAGGATGAAGGTAACATAAGCATATATATCGCTACACTTTGTTCCACCATTGATCTTGGGCATCACCCAATCAGCGCTAGCCTGATGAGTATATATAACATGAAGGAAACGTTCGTATGGAGCGGAAAAGTAGTGCACTAGATTTTATATAAAGAGCAAATCTAGCTTAACTACATTTGAACGATAGCATGAAAGTTAGCAGCTGTAGTAGTGTCCCAAGACTAAAGAAATTTAACTATATTAGGTACATGTTGCATTTAATAGGCATAAACCACTACATTACCTAATTTGATACAATATAGTATAACCATTAACCAGTGTTAGTATTTTGTGCTTGAATGAGGGGAACAAACATTCACATAACCTTGGTATACCAATAATCGGCTACTATATACAAAAAAAACTTATACAATATCATCACATCATAGCCTACGTACCTATGTATTCTTAAAACCTAAACAAAGAGACACAGACACACAATTTCTTTGTCTGTTTCTCTTATTCTTTAGTTTACAGCACGTAATTTATTTTCTAAGTATATGAGAGCAGTCAGCTCTGTAGGTTAGCATGCTCTTACACATTTCTCAAATAGTTCAAAACATTCCACAGAAAACGCATCGGTCAAAACAATTAGACTTGGTTCTTCATACAACGCGTAAAGCTTTGTACTCGTGCCTGCATCAATCAACAGAAAACAATATTGCAAGGAAAACAAAGAAATCTAATGGCCCGTTAGCAAAGAGTGAATATTGAACACAGAGAACAATATTCAGAACCCTACATTAAAATACAGCACGAGTATAGTACTATTCATCAGTGGCATATCCATGAATTCATAAAGGGAGGGGTTTTAACTAGTGCTGGGCTATGACATCATTCAATTATCGATATCACACGAAAAATTTCAATATGATAGGCCCCTATCGATATATCGAAATGTAATTGTTTGTTAATTTTTTTTTTTTAAGAGTGGGTTTACTTTTCATAATTTGTCACCAAATAGGGTTGATAAGGTATCACCATTAACCTATTTAATGATTTTTACGATCTTACAATCACGTTTTATGACCCGGCACCTCCACCAAATGCACCAGCCAGGTTAATTTAATTTAGACTACCTACAAACCTCCACCTCCACCAAAATTACGAAATTTATCATTTTTTGTGTAAATTTCGACATTTCGATATGAAATCAAATATCGATATCGAAAATATTTCCAATTATCGATATTCGATATCATATCGAAATATCGATTTTTTTGCCCAGCCCTAGTTTCAACCAATGAAATGCCGGTCTTAATAGACAGCGAAGAAGATAGGTGCAGAGCCTGGTTAGCAAGCACTGATAGCCGTAGCCCGAGAAAATGGTGACTCGTTACCCCCCGACCCGACGCATGTTGGAATAAGGGACTGATATTATTATTACGTATTGACGTTTAAGTGGGGGGTAGCTCATTTTGGTGAAAATCTGTGCGTTTTAAAACAACACGGCCAACAATTTATCAACTAAAATCCACTTTAATATAAATAAACTAACATCAAGTTCCACTAATTGTTACACCTAATCACAATATTCAGCACATGAATGGCTAAATACAATCTTATTTTAAATTTTCTCAATTACTTTTGCATTAATATGTTATATGACACTCGTAAACAAAACAAAATCATATTAAAATGATTGCATTTTCACCAAATATTTCACCAAATATGTTAGATTCAAAACGATAAAAATGGCCATGGTCAAAAACACAAGTCGGCATGTCTTACGGTAGCTAGATGATTCAGCTATAATTGAGAGTACTAATAGTAGGCGTGGGGTGGCATGCCAATATCGATCCCGTGGCCGTAAGATTTGTGGCAACTGGCAAGATTTCAGATCTGGATCCAATTTTTGGTCAGATAGTTATTTTACTCAATGCCTTTCTTTAGTATTTTTTTGGGGGGCAAAAGGGGAGGGGGTTGTCCCCCCTCCCCCCCCCTTGGATATGCCACTGCTATTCATACCTATTAAAAGTTGCATAGCTTTACTATTGAAAGTCTTATTCACAAATTGCAATTTGATTAAACATTGGAATAGTATTTATTAAAATACCGTACAAAATGTATTTACAACATGATTGATGTATGCAGCTGGATATATAATATTCCCATGTAACTAATACCTTCATATCTTTTATTCTCATATTTGATATGAATTTGTATGACCTGTTTGTGTGAGTGTGATCTTCATTATGTAGGCCTATTAGGTAGTAGTGCCATATTTCATTTTACATTAAAAATAAAAGCAATTACCAAGCCTGCATATTATTTTATAATCATCTACAGTGTATTCAAAAGTCAAAACACATTAAAACTTAAGTCCCGACTGCATATAATAAAAAAATAAGTACTGAATAACAAAACATACTTGTATAGGCTTACAGCATTTCCAGGTAGTTCAAACTAACTTCACAATATTTCACAATAGGTATGACATTCCCAATTTAATGCATAGGCTGGGCTCGCTCTGAATATTACTCATTGTACTGCAGCATTCGCCACATGTATTATCATGAGAAGCATTAGGTATGTGCAATTACGTACTTCACTTCTTTCTTGCTATAGAGGTAGTAAATTAAAGACGAAGTAGAGCACAGAATTTCGTTACAGCCATTCACTAAATCAACATTTAGATATAAAACCAATATTCAGAGCTACATTGTTTACATACACTGCTTACAACAAATAAGGGACATCATTGTTGTAACTTTCAAGTTTCAAGTAGTGTTGTGTGTCAAGTTATTACTTAAGTAGAGAGCTTGGACACTTGTCATTTTGATTTATCAAGCAAGCTAGGCTCCAAATTATAAGCATTCAGCACGTCAAATAACAAGCTCAAAAAGTTTGAGTTGAATCAAGTACTGGTAGGCCTACTCACACACTCTTAGTCTTAACTTTAAGTTAAAGGCTGTTTTACAAACCATACACTGGTTCGATGTCGGCTCAAAATAGATAATGTGATTTACTCGAGCTTGGAGAGAGGCATGTCAATACCCAGTGTTTGTTGCTGCTTTAACGTTGCCTTCCAAAGACTAGTTTGTCATGACTAACCTTTCTTAACAGATATAGTAGTAGCCATTTAAAACATTTCCTACATTCTAGTTAGATACCATACTTAATAGTACTGAAAACTGGATATACCGAGTTAAAGGTTATTTCAACAAGACTTGAGTATATAAATAATTTATAAATTATGTGAATAGGAATTAAGGGCATGTGTTGTTGGTACATATCAAATACTCTAGCACATATTTGGAAATTCCTAATTTACAATTCCAATGAGATCATTTTCATCAAGGTCAACAAACTGACTTAAGCCTGTTCAGAATGGCATTATAGTGTACAAACATAGCAGGTGTGCTTGTTTTGTCAAAAACAGTAAATTACAAACCTGTTAAGCTCGTTGGAGCAATCATTTTGGTTCTTATACTCAACAAAGAGTTCCACCTGTAAACTCTTCTGGAACTCCAGTCACTACACAGGAGTTGGTGGGCTTGTTAACTTTATTTTGTATGTTTTTACTTTTTATTGGACTTATTGGGATGAATGATGTATACAAAAAAGTAAATTTTGATATAAAAAGCTCCATAATTTTAAATTGGCAACATGAATACGAAAAATTAAACTGAACTTGAATACCCTACAATGTATATTTTATATATATTTTTTGCCGACCAAGTGATGTGAACTTCAATGTCTAAGAGGCTATGAAGTATTTACAATATTATTATACCCTAAACTAGGGACCAAAGTGTTGATAATTTAAACGCCACCTTTAAAGTTGAAATCATCACTACGTAACGTAGACAATTTGTTTGGAAGTTTGAATTAAATGGTAGTTTTGGATCTTTCTTCTGAAGTTACGAGTGTGAACTGCATTTGCCGTTTTCCTGTTCGTTATTTTTCTCACGATTATTGCCGAGTACGAGCCCAATTAAAAGAGAGAATTCATATTTTCACGCTCTTTACCTCGCCTACATACGTTTGTTTGCAATCGTCGGCAGTTGCACTGACACGCCAAACGTATCCCACAAAATATGACTGAAGTGCTATGATATAATTTCAATACTATGCTTAGTCTATGCATAATTAGACTTTCTATTGGGGTCCCTAGTTTGATGTAGGCCTATGCCTAACCCTTTGGTAGGGCCATTAAATCAAGACTAATTAGTTTATCCATATTTACAACTATGCAACATCAATATTGTAATAGCCTAACGCCAAATACCAAGTGTTAATTGTTTTTAATATAAGCACAGCTTTATAAACATGCTCATGATATTAGGCTTATATCTAGAGGGTGAAAACGTCAAAAAGTATCAACCCACAGGCTATTTTTCCGTGGATAGAAAAAGAGGTTGTGGGATGTCCAAAGATTAGAGTTTTGATTTTAAAACTAGCCATTTGACAAAATCAACAATGTGAGGCCACTTGACCACTTGAATAGCCTAAAAAGTAAAAACCATTGGAAATAATATGGTTCAATTGTGTCAGTATTTATAAATCAAACTTAAAAACTTGAAATCATTATTGGCAAAAAAACTGACATGTTTGTCGGAAGATTAGATTAAATAAAATATCTTTGGTTGCTCTAACCCAGCTTGAGATGGTTTAGTATTTCTAAACTTCTGACTTTACATTCTGACCCCACATCAATGTGACGTCTACAAGCTTCAGAGTCCATACTGCTCCTTATAACAAAACAAACACACCCAATGTACAGCCAAGTGAAGTAGGAGGGAAACTCAAAATAATAATATTCAAACAAACGATTATATGAAAACAACCCAATGAGCATATTCATCTATGAAGTGTTTAAGAATAACCTACAGATAAAATGAACATGCCGAACACAAATACGTATTTTGATTTGTTTGATAGTTGAGCCGTTGCATCCAGCCCCTAGATGACAGTTTCCGAATCAACTGCTCCCTGAACATTGTACGCAGGGGGTCCCGCTTGAATGAATGTGGAGCCCAGTCGCCGAGACGATCGCCGGTGATTGGTGGGAACTTGGGCCGTTGCTTGGCCCTGGAAATACATCTGTTTCACACCGCCTTTATCTACATAGGAAATGGCCCTCGAAGGGTCTTGCACTTCCGAGATGGATCTTGCAAACCCTTGAGGCTGTCTGTCTGGTTGGTTTACATGTGAAATAGTTCTAGTACCATGATAATTCGAATAACTCGATCTAGCGGAGCCCGGCCTGTTGTTATACATGTCTTCTTCGTTTAGACTTTGCATCGAGCTTTGCTGATATGTGGGATTCGTGTGGCCTGTAGTATCCTCTACGGCCATATCGTCGTCATAATGCGACGAACGTATGTTATAATTTTGCTCACGAAAACGAAAATTAGATTTATCCAAACTTACTTTATGGTTTGAGCCTAGTAGAGCCACATTTGCTTCGACCACCTGACGATTAATAGCCGCAATGATGGGCTTTGAGTTCAAATAGGGGGCTTGGAGCTTATAGCTATGGTTGGGAATTGCAAAACTTGAATTTCCCAAGTTAACACCGGAAGAATTTGGATCATAATCTGAAGAAGTATCTAAATTGGTTGTTCTCGTACTTTGCAGGCCAAGACCAAGCTGTTGCTGTTCGATTAGTCTGGTGACAGGGTTTTGAACATGCCTGCGTCGCTGTGACGACCTCAAAGAGTTTCTATTGTGGTGTCGAACGGAGTTGCGTGCTGTTTCGCTGCGTCGTTTCACCCGCCTAGGGGTCATCGGGCGGGGGGCTATTTGTTGTTCATCTTCCGGCTGGCTGAACTCAATCGAGTACAGTGAGTTACGGACGCAATTACCCTTGTTGCCAGATTTATTAACTTGAGCTATTGGAAAAATAAAACTAAGTGTCAGTCATCAAAGAGCAAAATTAACAGAAGCCTACTTCATTAAACAGCTGAGTGCTACTTATTTTACATTTAAACAATTATTTGGCACAGTTTATCACAATTCTTACCAGTTTACCCATCAACTTCATAAAACCCTTCCAACTATTTCACGACACGCAGAAGAACTTAAATTTGCAAGGCTCACCAAACAATGCAAGTGGCCTTTCACAACGTCCTGTAGGAAAAGTGACTCTTCTTTAAACACTCATAACAATGGTCTTTATAATCTCTCATGCACACTGCATTTGGGCATTTCTAGATAAGCTAATTAGATATCAACACACAGGGCTTTAAGGCAATAACCTATGATGCAATTGTTGTATATATATAACTAACTTGTTTAGTATCTCTTCAGTCGCATAGACTAGCAGAAAACATAACAAAGTATAGAAGAAATTGAAACAACATTTTAATATTAGTATGGAAATGAAATAAGAATCTGTTGTGTCTATAGTGTTGTACTGAATACTACTACAACTCCTAGGGACTACAGTATGAGTGAAAGCATTCACTGTGTTTGGAAATTCATTCCGTTTGTTGGCTAAGCGAATTAGGGTGGAAACATGTTCGTAAATCAAAGGATGGGTAGGCATGGTCACAACCTTGTTGGGCAACCAAGCCATGCCATTTGTAGCCACCCACCATCAACTACCAAGCAAGGAGGTGCTGCGTGGTTTAAATTCAACAACCAGCGTCAAAATTATATGGCTAATTTAAATTAAACCTAGGTTGTAATTCGTACCAGAAATAAGAATATACCACCAGAATATATACTAATGAAAGATTTAAGTAATGGTTTTAGCTGCAAACAAGTTGGTGAAAATTATTCTCCGACTACCATTTTCATATTTCCCATTTTCTCAGCCATATACAAAACAGTTTGTATAGTAGGGAATTTTAATGCTTGAAAAGTATAGAACCCGGTGTGTGCAACAAGTAACCAGAATGCTTTTTCCGAACACAGTTTGACTGGGATAAGAGTAAGCAAGCTATTTATTTATTTATTATGGTCAGTTATTAGTAGAGCAGAATTAACATTAAATAAATAAATCCGTATTTAGAGTCTAGTCTACCCACTCAGTCACATAACTGATTTTCAGTGGGGGACAGTAAACCAAAGCACACAATTGAATTTATCTTCTGGGTCAATGCTAAAAGCACAGAAAATAACAGTCTCTATCTATTCAATTATGTTATACAGTAGTAATGAGGTTAATTAGTGGGGTTACAATGAATATGAATGTGGTTTGCGTTGCAAGTGTGAGATTGAAGATCTTATACCCACTCTTCAATTGTCTTAGCAGATTTTTTTGTGAAAAGTAGGCTAGGTAAATATAAAATAAAATGATTATTTGTTACTATTAGATACTGATAGTGATTTACAAAAGTAATTGTATTACTTTTCAGTAAAAACTAAGTAATAGAATTACTTTCATTGTAATTTTCAAGCTGAAGCAAATAACTTGAGGAAATGAAGATTGAAGTGTTCAACCTTCACTAAATTTATAATGATAAATTACTAAGAAACTATGTACTAACTACTAATTGGTTTTACCATGCAAAATGGAAACACGAGAAATAATTGTGAGCAATGCTTTTACCTCCATGGTCATAATCACAACAGTAATGCGTAACTTAAAAACTAAGTGGAGGAAACAAATGTCCCTACGCCTACGTGTGTGCCTAAGGCTTTAGAATCTCTACGTTTAACCTCACATTATTAGGCATTAGTACAGGTTCCCATCATCCTCTTGTCAAGATTGTTAGGTTGTTGAAGTAAGGAGATCATGCAAAGTAATCTTCCTCCACCAATGAAGCAGGAACCAAAAAATTTCATAAGCAGACCCGTCGGGCAGTATGACTAGAAGCCAGACTACAAATGCTTAATGAGCTGCTGGCTACATATCTCCCCTCTGATCCATGACGAACATTCTTTTAGATCATAGCTACAGATCATTATTCTAGCTCTCCTAGCAATTCAGCTGTCATGTTCATGTATTGATTGATAGGAAAACATTATAGGCCCCAACTAAGTTACCTATATTACGTGTACGACTTGAGAATGAATGTTATACGGGTATAACGAGTTCGAGTCAAGTCTTAGCCAGAGTACTTCAACGTTTCCTTGGCTATTTTTTCTCCAACTACACTTTGATCAAACATTTAAGGCGTAAAACTCCCACCAATATTAAAATCAAGTGAAATTAGTTTAGTCGTAACTCAAGAACGCTGCAAAATATTAAAAAAGTTATTAAAGACAGTCAATATTTCTGCCAAAACTACATTACTGTCCTTAGTTACTTTTTTTATATTTTGCGGCGTTGTTGAGATACGACTAAAAATTTGCAACTTCGGGCGGTTTTAATATTTTCTATCGCCTTATTGGCGTTAGTCCGTGCGTATGATCCAGAAGTGAAACCGTTACATATGTAATTGAATTTAAAAAATAAGGGTATGGTCCAAAATATTGTCTGCAGTGTCAAAATATTTTTTTAAATATGTTTTAGTTCACGATTTCATGTGACAAATACCAAAGTCGAGCTCAAAGTATTCTACTACAAATTTCAGGTACTGTCACATATAAATAGTTTGGTTTATAAATTAGCTTTAATATCACATACAAAGATAAACCTTATGGTGAACAGTAATCAAAAATACTACATACATGAGTATATGAAGTGCACACCTAAGTAATCCTACTCTAATATCACTACCTGTGTACAACAATGAAATAAGAAATACCTGAACAAAACAGAAGGCAATTGTTAAAAGTAAAACAGGTATGAGAATATTGAGTTAGGAATTAGGAGTTAGTTCTAGACCCAAACAAAGCCAGCAACCAGTTGAAAATAAAGACACAATCATTACACTACTGTTAAGTGTTTATTAAAAAATACCATTCAAAATGTCACAACAAAAACAAAACCAAGTGTAAGAAAAACTTAACAATAAATAATTAAATATATCACAATTCAAAACATTAGCTCACTAATTAAATCAGAGCTATAAACCAGGAAGTAGTAAATGAAGCAGAGTCAAAACAAAAGTACGTAATGTTTTAGTAGGGACTTTCTAAATTTTAAATTAAGTCATTTCAAAGGAAAATTCATATTGAATATGAATATAAAAATTAAATTTCAAGTATTTAAATTTAATTTGTATTGATGCCTTACTCTGGATTGACTCATTCATGGAGCATTGCATTGTAAGCACAATATTCAAACATTGTTTTGCTATGAGTATGATAAAATAATGAAAATATATATTTTGGCCAATTTGTTGCGTCAATGCATTGTGCTGCATTATACACCACCAATGTACGATGATTAGTTAATAGAATATAACTTTAAGACGCCACCAAGTACTACGAGTAAATTGCATGGAAATTGAGCTGATAATTAACAGGTGTAGCAACTAGCAACCTCAATACTTATAAGAAATTATCTTAAGGGTATATTGTGCGTCCATGCATGCTACAAAATGTACAGTTTCTTTCCTCTACCTTTGACTAAACAAAGAAAGAAAATAAAAGACAGTTTTGTTATATTACAAAACATTGTTTTAATTGGCCATTCCCATCAAGTTTTTTTATCATACTCAACTAGGTAAACATTGATTTAAAAGTTGTTAATACTTGGCATAATTATTAATTAGTAATAACTAATACAAAATAATAGGTATGTCACATTTTGGAACCATGCTTGGCAAGAAACTAATTATGTCAAAGACAATATTTTCAGTTGACAAGAAGGAATAGCCAAATAGCATTGTGCAATGACAAGATTTGGTCACAAATGGCTGTGCTGTAAGTATAGCTAAACTAGATATACGACCTACTGATAAACATGACTTTAACTATGTAGAAGTCAGGAGCAATGGAATCAATCTTCTATCAATTGTTTTGACTAATGTCATGTCATGGCATCTGCCTTCTTAGGGTCTCATGCACCACATCCACATAATAAACCAATACTTGTAGTACCTCTTACACAGCTTTTTACATGCAGGCCTTTGCACTACGGTACTTATTCAAAACCCTTAACCAGTTTTAACTCTAACTAAACCCGTATTATTAGTTATTACTAGGGACCCTGAAATTTTGTGATTGCCTTTTTTTTTTCGCTTAATGATGCTAAATATGACGTTTTAATATTAAGTAGCGAAATAAGGCAATGATCACGTTTATCTGCTAAATTAGAGCAAAATCGGAAACTTTTCTCAAATATTCTGCAAGTTTTAGCTCCAAAATATGCAATTAATTTTACAATTATTGGGCACTGAAATCAACATTTCTGTTTTAACGTAGTTGTCAAAATGACTTGAAAATATTATTATCGAATACGCCTAGCTAATTTCAATTACCCGTAAGTTTAATTTACATGGCATAAATATTTGTTTATAATAATAATAATAATAATAATAATAATAATAATAACAATAATAATAATAATGTGTTCATTTTGCTGAAGGGCAGTGATTGCAGTGCTATTTTTATGACAAAATGATGCTTGATGACCTTGAGTTTATATACTGAAATTGAAGATTTTTAATAATGATTAATGATTAATGAAATGAGAACTTTTTATTTGCTATTTCTCAGGATCCCTAGTTATTACTACTACTACTACTACTACTACTACTACTACTACTACTACTACTACTACTACTACTACTACTACTACTACTACTACTACTACTACTACTACTACTACTACTACTACTACTACTACTACTACTACTACTACTACTACAATGAACGTAAACCAGAACCAGAAGAGAGGCATGAATAAATAATGTTAACAAATTTGCAAAAATGCATGCTTTAAGAAGAATTTATATAAAATAAAACAGTATTTTAGACTAGGCAAATTCCATAAAACAGGAGAGGATACAAGTTTATAATCAGACATAATATCGTGATTCATGCTGAGCATAAAGTGACTTTGGCCTAGGTTTGGCAGAGGAAGGAAACGAAGACCGCCCAGGGGTGTCGTCATCACTGATGATATTAGTTTCGGAGTTAGCCACTCTAATTCTATCTGCATTTCTTTTGGGCAGAGAGCTAAAAGATTTGCTTTTTCGAGGCTGGTATCGAAATCTGGACCAAGTGGAATAATTGTTGGTTATTAGGGGAGGCCGATGTAAGGAATTGTTGTCTGTTACATACATGGGGCGCAAGGCCAAATGCTGTGGTGATTTGCTAACACCATTCAAAAAGTCAACTGGAAATAAAAGAAAGAAATACATCATAGAAATAATGTAATTACAGATACCAAAAGTAAGGCATGGCAAAGTCAAGATGTGTCTAGTGAATTAAGATGCTGATGCAATTCAGTGTGCTGTGACTGTGTATCAGAAAATGTATTAAAATGGATGTTTCTATTGCTTGCCACAACTTAGGAAAGCATCAAAGAAGAACAGTACAGAAAAGAACAAGAACATAATATGAGCAGTGAGCACACATCACTTGCATTTTACTTCTAGATACAATATTGTCAAATCAAATCACACTAGGCTAATATAAAAAGTAAACATTAATGAAGATAATAATAATAATGTAATACTAATATAAATAATATTGGTAGGTACATAGTAAAGTAATAATTGAGCGAGCGAAGCGAGCGTCTCCACTTGACTCTTATGGCTCGAATGTCTGTTTTTTTTAAATTTTTTTTATTCTGTTACTGCTTTGATACAGGTCGCACCGTTTCTCTGATCGACCTGAAACTTTGCACACATGTACATACCAACTATGCGGGTTGCTGTATAGTTTTGTGGCAAAATCGTTCAAAAAGTTAAAAAGTTACATTAAAGTTAATCGAAAGTTTTTTTTAAAACTAAACGGCGACAAAATCTGAGGTGGCCAAATCATTTAGAATGTCCGTCCGGTCACGAATATGTTAATTTTATTTTGATCCGATAAGTAGTGTAGATGGAAATTACATTATAACAAAGTACCGTTACCATGGCAACGGAAAGTCGCGCAGCTTTTTTGGCTCATGATAGCGGTCGAACGGAGGCTCGGATCGAGTTGAAATTTTGACCATCCGCAAACTTCGTTCCCGATTGAATGCCATTAGTTTTGTGGCAAAATCGTTCCAAAAGTTATAAAGTTACATTAAAGTTAATCTAAAGTTTTTTTTTTAAAACTGAACGGCGACAAAATCTGAGGTAGCCAAATCATTTAGAATGTCCGTCCGGTCACGAATATGTTAATTTTATTTTGATCCGATAAGTAGTGTAGATAGAAATTACATTTTAACAAAAGTAACGTTACCATGGCAACGAAAAGTCGCACAAGAATTCTGGTCACTATGCACTGCCACCTAGAAGTAATCAAGAGTTAAAATAGTTTTCCCAAAGAAATGATGTCAAGGTCCTCTAGATGGCGGTGGATTTTATCCATTCTCTCCTATTTTACAAATTTTCAGCTAAATCGGTCAAGACCTTAAAGACTTATTGGTAATCATAATTCGAAAAATGATGTTAAAAATCAAGGAGGCAGTGAAGATACAAAGAAACACTTAAGAAGGCATGACGTGAATTATTACAATGTCAATATCCAGTTAGGCCTACACTGTGTTGGGCCTTATGAGAATGTCATACTCGGGTCATGTTGCACGTACCGGTGCTCGCTCAACAACGCGTCCAACTGAGCGTTTTCCTAGTAATAATTGTATCCCAAAAAAGGTTCAGTCATCATGGAGAGAGCTTTGATTTGTGCCTTGAGGGGATGTTTACATTCTATAAATGTGGGTGTTTGCATTAGGGATGGGACATGTAAGCATTTGCACGTTGAAGCAAGTACCTGTACATGTGTAGGGCCAACTGTGTCTTACGAAAAGTTAAACGTTTGATACTTGCTGAGTGTCAATGTTCGATAGAGCGGATAAAAGGGAAGATAAAATTTCAGTAACTGTCGGCATAGCGCCGAGGGTGACGTCTTTTTCAATCTTTCACAGAGAGAGACACTTATTTATATTGTCTTAAGAAAATACTCGTGTAAATGATACTAGGAAGCTTCGCAAACGCTTTTTTTAGTCGCGTTGATGGATGAGCTTTTTAATTATAAAATGTTTATATTAATTTAAAATAATAAAAACATATTAACACGGCCCATACAAAGCAAATCATTAGGTCTGTTGGATCTTTGATTGTTTGTAACAAGGCTGTGAGTAAGGTATAAAATCTCCAGTGAAGTTTTCATACAAGGCTGTGAGAAAGATCTAAAATCTATATTTTCGTGCTATTTTGGCGGATTCTGACCAAACGGGTGGGGCTACAACGTTCATATTTCACATGGACATTAAGGTAAGGGTGATGTATTGACTTTTGAAAGAAAAAGTTGAAAAAGTTAGCTAGAACCTATAGAAATAAAGATTTAAATATTTACCCTATGAACACACATACGTTATAAAAACGTTTTATTACGGTATGGAATGGTATTTTAACGTTATGGTTATGGAATTACCAAAATATTACGTATGAAAAACCGTATGCAAAAACATTTAAAATACCGTATCTCGATTACGTTTTTAAAACGTTATTATACGGTTACAAATGGTATTTGAAATTATTACATTTTAAAATTTCAAATTCAAAACACATACAAATTGGTAACATCATAACGTTAAAATAACGGTATTTCAATAACGTTTTAATAACGTTTTTAATGGTAAAAAATATCATGTTTTGTTCATGGGTATTAAAATACCAATTACATACGGTTATAATTTGGTATTGCCGTAACGTTAAAATAACGGTATTTCAGTAACGTTTTAAAAACGTTTTAATACAGTAATAAAGATTACGTTTATTTCATAATTATTAAAATACCAATTTCATATGTATAAATTTGTAGTTGCCTAAACGTTACAAATAACTGTGTATTATTAGCGTTTTAATAACGTTATTTATGGTATTTAATATTACCTTTTTTCGTGGTTATTGAAATACCAACTACAAACGTATAAACTATGGTATCTGTGCTATGGTATTACCGTAACGTTATTTAACGGTATTTCAATAACGTTTCAAAAACGTTTTTATACCGCCATAAATATTACAATTAATTCATAGTTATTAAAATACTAATTGAATAATGAATTGTTTTAATGTTATAAGTCAGTCTAAGTTAGTTCTGAGATAACTAAAAAAAGCTGTGCCGATATTCATTAATCCAATTATTACATATTTCTTTTCTTATTTCTTTTTCCTCCTTCGTGGACTTTTTTATGAGTGAATGCTTTAACTAAATAATAAAATGAATTTATTAATAATTAATTAAAACTTTCGACTTGATCTAAGTGTGGTTAATTTCAATGATTAGTTGTTCTATCTCGGAACAATCGTTTTTTTATACACTGCATCAAAACGACAATTAGAATTGCGCGTTTTCTCGGTATTTCCCTGATACTCTAAAAACAAATTGATTTTTTGCGGCGTAATGAGATTACCAATTAGTTGTCATACAATTTGAGATAAAGCAAACATGGAAGTGTAATGTGAATCTCCAGCAATAAATTGCTTACTGTTTCACGAAAGCTCTGCCGTAGTATTAATTTGTCTTGGATTTCCCAACTAAAAACCAATAAACCCAATCAACCAATCTAGATAATCCTCTGCTGCACTGTTGTCATTCAAGATTATATTGAAAATAATACTTCATCCCGCTGAAGTTTTGACGAAATTAATTTATGAATTAATAATGTAAGACGGTAAGTTTGTTTACATAACTAAGTAAAAATATCTTCAACGACATCAGTTTTATCTTATGTTTCAAACTAAAATAGATTCTTATTTTGTTGCAAGAGACGCAAGCGCATTTTTGTTCCGCAATGGGACATCTCACACAAAGACTACTCGCGCGCGGGCTCCACCTTCTTAAGCTAGCTGACGCGCGATGTACTGCACAGCTGCAGTGGCCGAGTGGATAGCGCGTCCCGATCTGGAGGAAGGTATCCCGGGTTCGAGTCCGGGTGTTGGCGATAAAATTTAACCATGTGTATTCGATCTCATCTAACATTAAAATGTATCCCTTATCTCGGACCGGTGACACAAAACTCGTAGACTAGAAATAAATTTTGTTTTAATTAAATTTTTTGATAGTAGCTTTTTTGCATGTCTACTAGATAGCGCTAGTGGACGTTATGAAAAAGTATGGTTTAATGTTATTATTACGTATGATAAATACGTATTTATTACGTATTTAATACGTATGTAATACGTTATAATAACGTATTATCATACGTATTTATTACGTTTTCTACAACCGTAATTTAAACGTTAAAGCTATTGACATAGAGACGTTATTACAACGTAAGTATAATACGTATTTACAACCAAGACGCATACGTTATAATAACGTTATAATAACGTATGTGTGTTCATAGGGTAACACCTCAAAAAAATCAAATTAAAACCTTTATTTCTATAGATTCTGGCTAACTTTTTCAACTTTTTCTTTCAAAAGTCAATACATCACCGTTACCTTAATGTGCATGTGAAATATATTGCAGCCCCACCCGTTTGGTCAGAATCGGTCCAAATGTCACGAAAATATCGCACTAAAAATCGAAAAAAATCGTAAAAGTACGATATTCATGAGAAATATTTCTTCGATTGTACCCAAAAACGTGGCAAGTCTAAGTTCAGAGAAAACGAAGGTCGTGTCAAATTTTCATCAAGATCGCATACGCCGTTTGCCCGGTAGAGAGCGAACAAACAGACGGGGAAAAAAAAAAAAAAAACATCCAAGCTAAATTTTTTGGGGGGTCGGTGAAATTGAAGTCTTCGCTTCGCTCATCCAATTATTACAAAATCTTTGCCTGGACAAAAATATCACAGGAACGGGAAAAATGGCCATGTACAAGAGCAAGAATTGCAAGAGTTTACATGTGTACTGAATTATATGGGTTTTTCCCATCCCTTGGTTGCATTTCATTCATTTTACTATTCAACAATTCAACAAAACATAATAATGTACTAATACATGAGCCAAATATAGCATTCAACATTCAGTGAGAAAGTGTGAATCTTACCAAACCAACTGAGGGTCGAAACCACCTATGAAGTCGACTGAAAGATATTACATTTGTTAGTCACAGGCTATGATTTATGTATACAATATTTAGTGCAGTATTCATGCGCAAGCCATGGTTCAAAGGCGACAGTTCACCTCCACCCCCACCACTGAAAAGTTAACTCTAAGACATAAAACTGTAGAAAAAAGCAAAAACTATTGATAGATTTGTTAGGAATTGATGTACCCTAGTACCATAAATATACAGAAAGACAAATCATGATAAAAACAATTGATTAGTGATTACTGATTAATGATTTAATGATTGTATCACGAGTATCTTCAAGGAGCGAATAGCTATCCTCTGTACTAAGAGGACAATGGAAATGAAAACTTGTGATGGGACGTGATTTGATGCCCCCTTGTTGCTCTATTAACAAAGTTAAATGGTCAACATGAGTGGTATAGTAAAGATAAATGAATGTTACTAAAAATCCCTGGCCTCTTGCAGCATTCAAATTCTATGTCCTAGGTGTGATATCTTCCACAACTGCGCGGCATCAAGGACTACAGAAGCCGAAGAAAGAATACTTTGCTTGCAGCACTCAAATCTATGTCCATTGGTAGTGATATTGCTTCAGACTGCGCCACATCAGTGAGCTTCAAAGCAGTAAAGAACCAGTTCTGACTCTTCAGCATCAACTGTGTCCTTGAAGTGTGATAGCTTCATAACTGGCCGCATAAAGCTACAGAAGAAAAAAGTAAAAACGTTCTGCATCTTGCAGATTAATCTTGTCCCTGGTGTGATATGCTTCGAACTGCGACGTCAATCAAGTGAGCTACAGAAGCCAAAGTAAAGAATCATTCTGCCTCTTGCAGCATTAAATCTGGTCCCTGGGGGTAGCTAGACGCGCGACAGTGAGTACAGAAGCCAAAGAAAAACTTCTTGCCTGTGCAGCATTCAAATCTGTGTTCCTTGTGTTATGCTTCAGAACTGGGCCAGATGCAAGTGAGCTACAGAAGCCAAAGTAAAGAACCGTTCTGCCTCTTGCAGCATTCAAATCTATGTCCCTTGGTGTCATATGCTTCCACCTGCGCCCGCAATCAAGTGAGCTACAGAAGCCAAAGTGGAATTTATTGTCATGAACATATTTTTTGTGTATAATTTAGTACGTACTGTACATTTATATAATGTAATGTTGTGCCTTGAACTTAATTTTTATGATAAACAAATGGTAGTACGAGTTACAGGATGTGAAATAGCTCCTATTTGTGCCCTTACAATCTTCTTCCACAATGCAACATTAGGCTATACTAACAAATAACAATAAGACTTTTTTTCAATAGTATATCGTCCAGAGTACAGTTTCTAGTTGTGATGAAGGCAAAGGTATTAGTGCAGTAGGCCTAAGCCCGAGTAAATCGAGATACACTTACCAATTTCTTGCAAACTGATAACATTACATTCTAACTGTGCAAATATAGAACCCCCCCCCCATTCAATCAATCACTCCATTATTTTACTTTAAAATGGGAAAAATAAAATAGGCTTAGATTTGGGTAAATATGGTAATTGCCCTATCAATATCAGGTATAGGTATATTGACCATTGCGTTGAGCATAATCCACGATTCATTTCGTAAGAGGTTCACAATGTTCTCAATTTTATCTATACATTGTGACAACATCTTTGAAGTTGAGATAATATGTTAGCCACCGAATTAATTCATTCACATGACTCCTACATTAACATTGTTTCACTGCCTTATAAATAAATGGTAAAACAATCAACTCAAGGGGATAAAATATGTTTTAAATAAAGATGGGTTTAGTAATGAGGATTGAGGACTATCCCATTCTTTTCACTTTAGAAGAAAAAAGATTATCGGATGCCAGCAAATATGTTCAGTTCCCAGTACACAATGACATGAAAGACCATTGGTATTTCAGAGAAGAATGTGATAAGGTCTACTTACAACTATCATCTTCTTCCAGAAATATCTGACTCAGGAGAATGCCAGCTATCCCACCAAGCATCTTAAACAAGAAAATACACAATCAAAACGTTAGTAATAATAGACATTCAGCCACAGCGTCTATTGGCAGTTGGCACTGATACACAATAAATTCAATGTCAATTCCAATTCCATCACAGGTATATCAGAGTAAAAATGATCATAATTGGGAGTTGGTAGAATTTATGACAAATTTTCAGACACCATTAAACCCCCCCCCCCTTACTCTACGATCGAATCGACGACTTGTATTCGATGTATGCTGGCTTACCTAACAATCGAATCGACGGCCTGATGCAGCACTCTGCGTTATCGACTGGAAGAGTCAAGTAGTTCGCCTAGTCGCCAACAGATCGCATGCAATGCCTTCTACTTGTTTCAACAATTGTGGATAACAGGTGGTTTTCGATCGCTTCTAGGCTAGTTTTTGTTGCTTTTCTGGCCAGTTGAAAGATTTGTTTACAGTAAAAATGGTGGCACGTAGTAGGTTCACAGATTACAACTTTAAGGACATTTTGCTGAACAGTGACTCAGACAATTTTGTTATGAGTGAGAGTGATAATGATAATAATTCAAGTGACAATGACAATTATTCTAAGTAAGTGACAGTGACCCTGAAAGTGTAGAACAAGAGAGTGACAGTGATGATAATGTGGCGGGCGGGAGCGGTGACTGGCCTGGTAGGGGTAGGCCTAGGCCTAATCCCCCATGAAAAAGGCAAAGTCTACGACTGGAAAAGGGATTCTAAAGTTTCCAGCAATAGGTAGGCCTACCAAATAACCTTTTACCAGCAACCCAACATTTATTTGATAGGAATCGGATAATATCTTTAGGAGATACAACTTAATAAAGTTGTGTGCTATTCTCATCCCTTAGCAAAAATAAATGGATTTCTAGGGGAAAATGGGGCCATTTAAATGGAAAGCGGATGGGTTAACATTAACCTCAAGAAGGAGAGTGAAAAATCTTCTCGCATTGCATATACAAGACACATGGGATCATTTCCATAACTAGATCCACTTGAAAAATTGGGATACATATAAAAGTAAAAGAACACTACGTATTTAGTACTTACGGACAAAATACATTGGATGGCTGAATGTAAAACTTCCACATACTCGTAGTCGAGCACACAACCGTTAACCTCCTCTGGTCGTATTGGTCTGAATGGGTCAGCAGACTCTGCTGTTAGGTTAGTGGGAAACACTGCTCTGCATCCATAGCCATTCACCTGGTAAAGATTAAAACAAACTTAGCAACCAGATTTCAATTGCTAGGTTACCTCAATTTGAGTACCGGTATAACGAGACACATATATTTAGGTACTGTAATACAAAAACAACTAGAAATGCTAAAGCATTTTTCATATGGATAAAATTATGATAGTTTATAAATTTATTCATTATCACTGCAGACGTATTACTCCATGCTCTCTCTTACTCATGTGATCCAGTTGTTTGGCACACTTTTCATCAAAATATATAGGGTCTACTAGGGACAAGTAGATGGACCCTTGTGGGATTCTGTGAAATGTAAATTATCATATGGAAACATTGTTTATAACATTAAGACTTTTAAAGGGATATTCACCTGCTAAACTCATAAAATTAAAATATATACTTCATTCATGCAATTTTTTTAGTCAAACTTGGTCATTTTCGGAGTTTAGTCTCATCGGCAAAAATCTCCCATAAGAAATAACATGGGGACCATCTTTATGCCAGGGCTGTAACCTTGGAGGATTTTTGCAGCAAAAAAATTGGCCATTATTGGTGTAGGTACTTGTCAACCTTTTCTATAAATCCAAAACGTTTTGTTTATGCAATTTGGGCAAATGGTTTGGTCAAAATATGCTGATTACCAAGAGCAGGTGTGATTTCGGAATACATATTTTTGTGTGTTTGTGTATATTTGTTCACAGTTTCAACACAAAATTTTCTAAATGGCCATTTTACATTGGTACAATGCTCTAGTATCTATGTGGAAAAAAGCAGGTCAAAGTCGATTTAAAACAGTTCACCAAAACGCTTAATTTTGCAAATTTCAGGATTAAAAAGCTTGAATTTGTGTAAAATCATTTGCATTTTTTTTATGGTACTTTTAGTGTTAAAGTATGCAATAGGCCTTGGTTATGTGGTAAAAATGTAACTTTTGGGGGTTATAGCCTCTTTAAATGTAGGCCTCCACCTATACCTCTATCTAACTGAACAAAACTTGTAGGCCTACTAACTATCTTTAGGGCCTATGTAGGCCTAGATGTAGATGCTGCCATGAATAGACAAGCCAGCCACAAGAAAACTAATTTATTAGCCTAGTAGAACAGTTCTCAAAGAGATTAGGACTGGGAAATCGGTGAAAACACTTCTCCAGGTTCCATAGGCCTACCCACTTATGACACCATCAGGTAGGTACTACTCAAAATTAAGCATGTACCAGTAGCAGATTTAGGTAACAAAAACTAGCTTAAAGCTGTGTTTAAATCCAGCACAAAACAAAACAGTAAATACCAGTCTAGGACTAAAAGAAATTATTCAACATCAAATACTCGCATGTCTATATATATGACATGCATATGAGTTAACACTGTAGAAGGCTTACTTAAATAAAATAAATAAATAAATAATGATTTAAAGACCTACCGGGAGCCTGCCTAGGCCTATATCTAATGAGTAACGATTAATGAATAATGACATTTCAAAAACCAAATTCCCCAGATTTTCAGCTTAGTGAAAAATTAGGTTTCGACGAATGTTGAAGAGTGATGACTTAAATAAACCAACAACCTAAATAAAAGAAACACAGTTCAGAGACTATGGACCTAACTGAGAAATAAATTCAATAATCAGAAGTCGGAACACAAGAAAAGTCTAGCCCAGGCCTACCTCAAACCAGCTGACGGTGCCAGTACCGAAATTAAGTACGTCAGAGTCCTTATCAAGTGACCCAGCACTTAGGTAGAAGCAGATTAAGAAGATATTCCAGCCAATCCAAAGGATGCACCACACTACATACTGAAAACAAACCATAAGCTATGAGCATGACATGAACTTGGTATTAACATGGTACGGAGAGAAGTAAATCAAGGTGCCAGCCCTTGATTTACTTCTGGTAAAGAGAGTAGGCCTAGATTCAAACAGGAAAACATTTCTAAATGAAATTGGTGAAAAATATGATTAGGCCTATGTTAAGAAATAGGTCGAAAGAGAATACGTACCGTGATTATATATTTAGGTCGATATTGAAATGCTCCATAGAAGCCGAATATCACAAATATTATGTGGAAAAAGTTTACCAAAATAGGCACCCACAAATATCCCAGGAAATCAAATACTTGGCGCTCTACTATGGAAACCTGTAAACAAGGAAACATTATAAGTATTAGGCATCTGCATAATAATCAAGCCAAAACTGACAAAACAATGAAACATAATAAATTGTAAAAAATGTTAAATGACTCAGTAGATCTATAAGTAAGTAGGGCCTAACTGTAGAACAAAAGTTTAATTTTTAAATTTTATTTATCAGCCCTCAGGTCATAATGCACCACCCTAGCCTAGGAAGGAAAATCTAGGGTGACCATATTTTGAACTTAAAAATCCGGGACAAGGTCATAGGGCACATTAGGGAGTGGGTACATTTTCAGATTGCCCTAAAAGCTACGTAACAGCAGTTTTACAACGTTTTAGATGCGTGTTATTGATTGATAAGAATGCGAAAATCCACCTCGCACTGCATCCTTTTAAGCAAAGATGGGTTTCAAGCGAACTACGACAACATAGATGCCTGATCCTGAGGCTCCAAGGTCAGACTGTTGCTTGCATCAGTGTCGTATAGTGGAGTAGAAGAATCACTGTGCTTGTACTTATCTGATGAATGAATAGACTCCAATAATTTTATATTTTTTAGCAAAATGCTATAAAAGTTCGTACAAGACACGTCAACACACCCACATTGATTGATTTCCCAATTGAAATTGCTTTTATTGTATCGACTTTTAGCCTATTTTTATTGTCCGTCCACAAGGCATTTATTTCCGAGACCACCGTGTTCGATTGAAAAGGCGGTGTGACGGTGAGTACATTTAACCTTGCTATTACTTTCATCACACCGAGCTAGAAATGCGTATTCTTTTCGCAAATCGTCATTAAAAACACACATTTTCGTTTACCCATCATAATAATCTCACCTGTACTGCAATTGCAATTGAAACGGAAACAAAAACCACACGTTCTTCTCCGACGCACTGCACTGTGACATGCGCAATTAAAAAAGAGGAGCACGACTGTAACACAAAACACCCCCCACTCAAGGTCAGGCACTAACTGACAAGGCCCAACACGCGCCCGACTCGACTAGTTGACGTAGAGACGAGGCATTGCCAACGAGAGCAATACAAACTCCACTGGTGTATTGGTAAGAGTGCTGAAACACGGGCATTTTCAAATTCCGGGACAAAACAGTGTCCCCAAAAACTTTTTGGGGACACCGGGACACATTACGAACAAACGGGACTGTCCAGGAATTTCCAGGACGTCTGGTCACCCTAGGAAAATCTCATGCTGGTAAGAGTAGTGATGTGAACCAGTAATATTACCAATAATTTGGTAACATTGAATATTACAGTAGGTAATATTCGAATTTTAAATTCCATTGTAATTATTTGTTATATTTCCAATGATATAGGCCTATAGATCCAATATGAGACTGCAATGCAATAAACTCATATATGGCCACTATTCTGAAGAGCATGCTTTGTTGATAGAAGAATTTCAGGGCAACATACTGTGGCTATTAGGTCTATAGCCTATAACTAGGCCCACCCTATGTTTTTATGTTGAAGCCACAAAAAATAAGAAGTTTTATTATAGGCCTAAGTCTTAGCTTGGACTGGTGGATAGGAGTGTCATTCATTGTGCAATAGGGTAAGTTAATATATATAATTAATTAATTAAACCACTTGCATGATTCAGTATACCTAAATACAACACTCTGGAACAGGTTGTGACAGTAGGCCTATCATTAAATCTGCCTGTATTGATGACCTTTGTTGATATGATTTTTGTTAAACTTGGTTTGTTGGTCACTCTTGCATGACCCATTATAGACTGCAAAAGAGTGACCCAGTTACCAGATACCATTTTTATATGTGAGTTTGGCTCTCTTCATGAGGAAGGCACATACCAAGGGAGTGCCAAATGAACTGACGATCCCAATTTTTCTGTTTTTAACAAATTATTCCCTCCAGATATTTACCAAAAATACTGGAACCACAAATGTTAAAGAATAGCCCCTAGGCTATATGCATGAGATTTTGTTATATTTTTTTTTCGAGTTGCTCATATGATTCTACATATATAAACAGGTTCAAAACAAAATTTGAAGCACTTGATGTATTTTATAAAAAATAATTAAAAATGTTGTTTCAAAAACGACGTTTAAATTCCGCGCCAAAAGTGTGACGTAATGAGGCCCTATATTAGCCACGGTCTTCCAAATACTGAGCAGTATAACGCAAAAATAATATCTTTATAATGTCAAGTGCTTTGGATTATCTTTCAGCAACAATATAACAGGCTGCGGTAGCACAGTTTTGACAAGCTCTGGGCCATGCAACATCGCCCCTGTAGGGTCTAAATATGTCATAATGGAAGAATGACCAATGACAGCGCGTTTCACAGTATGTTCCAAAAGACTACGCTTCAAGTCACAATATCTATGTAAAACATTTTTTTAACATAAAATAAACGCGATATTTGGATTCAGGACGTTTTATTCTCTAGAGATAAATATGTTTAACTTAAATCTAAAATTCATGCAAATAGCCTATTAAAGTAGGCCTAAATGCATATATCACTTTAGTCTATCTTAAATATCTTCAATGGAATGCCTATATTTAAACACAATAGGAATTTAAAAATACGGTACTTCATAGTACCTAAACATGTTTTTAAATTTTTAAAACATGGACTTTAAGCAGAAAGCTCAAATACCCACTAGGTAAAAGTGAAGGGTTACTCAGCAATTCCTTTTTTTGTTGAATAAACACTAAAACAACCATAACAGAAATTTTTTAAATGATTTCTAAACAGGCGCACACAAGTGTTTACAAAATAAAACACAAAACAACAGACACTTAGGCCTAGAACACGTAACAAACAACCACCATCACCTCCCACACGCCGCCATCTTCGAACTCAAATCCAGCCTAAACTAGGCTAGTGAGTAGTGAGTACGCCTATTAACTAGGCCTACTATTTTTATTTATTTATTTATTTATTTTTTATTTATTTATTTAACGTCTATCCTATTCAGTTATAAAAACTGATTTACAAAGGAGGACAAAATGAAATTCGATGCACAACTAAAATGCCCCCACCGGGGCTCCTGGACCCCAACTCAAACCCAACAACAAAACCACAAACACACGAACACACACCTGATTCCGATGAATCGCTAACTCAGGAAAACCAGTCAATCCCCCAAAAACACAAAGGTTTTAGATGCCCGCACTATCATTTCCCCACCTCGCCGTCCATACAACACTCTCACAACGTAAACATCAACATTATGTCAATCAACACAAACCTTTCGAATGACCAAAAAACATACCTACGGTAGGCCTACCCAAATCAATGTGCACCACCCACTAGCCTAGACTGCGACCCACTAGGCCTATACTGCTCTCCCCTAGCCTACTGTAATTGTAGGACTCCAATGGAGTTTCAAAGCAGGTAGGCCTAGCTGGTATAAGGGTAATTTGACGGAAATGTTATTTTGTATTAAATTTATGATTTTCCTTTTTCTAACTGAATATTATTATGTATTTACTTGGTTTTTGGCCGCGGAAAGTAGTCTCTGGACTTATTTAATCATTTTTAGTTTGCTTGAATCGGTCGTTTTGGTAGGCCTACTAGTTTCATTTGGTGCGGTCCAACTTTTCAACACTGTTTTTTTTTTCAAAGAAAAAAATAAAAACCAACTTCAATGAGAAATAAATGAAGAACTCATTGTTAACGATTTATTTTTACTAATCACTCTGAAAATATACCAATTATATAGAATAATGAACACAGATTGAACACTCGCTCATTTCACTGTCATTTGGTAGCCATGTTTGCTATTTACGTCTTGATTTTACTTGCTAGGCTTACCAACCTTTTTCACTAAAATACTCCACCTCCAGTGGCTTTAACGTCGCTATTTTACATGTAATTTACTTTCACCACAAAAGGACTTTCGTTTACAATAGCGACGTTAAAGGTTTTGAAGTTTTTTTTTGTTACTATAACAGCAAAAACGTGATGATTCTATTTTGAATGTTTTTATTATGTTCTTGTAAGGTTATTTGCAGTGAGCACAACATCTCAGCAGGTAGGCCTAGGCCTATAGGCCGCGTCACTCCTCGCTACGTTTTTTCATGTTTTTTTTTTTAATTGTCTGTAACAGTGGGTTTCCGCGTGTTTATTTTCAATTTACTAGTGATTTTGCATGGTTTTGAACAACAACAAAAAAAAATGGTGCAAAATTAGCAATTCCGTCATACTACCCTTGTTCCGGCCTAGCTATGCCCTTACATACTAAACCAAATTTGCTTTATAAACAGTAGGGCCTAGGGCCAAAATAAAGTGTTTCACCTGCCTTTCTGCATATATTTCCCTTTACTGTTCAAACAAAACCCAACCACAGTAGGCATATAGGCCTAAGCCTAGGCCCTATGTCAAGCCCTAGGCCCTAAGGGTAAACACTTGCAATGCTGAGTTCAATATTTGCAATGCTGAGTTCAATATTTCCATTGCAGCCAGGAGGCAGGGGCTAGGTCTAGGACTTCCCTATAGATTTAGCTAGCGACTAAGAAAAGGTCTGGTGTAATTTAACCTGTTAGTGCCTAGCTAGGCCTAGTAGGCCCTAGGCCTCCAAGCATAGCCCTAGCCCCTAGCCTAACCCTAGGGGCCTAGCTAGCCTAGCCCTTACTCTTAGGCTTACACAAAGGGCTAGGCTCTAACATAAGTCTAGGTATGCCTAGTAGGTAGGTATAATAATTGTAAACTAAGCCCTACTCACCAATTGCCAAATGCAGACTATGAGCAGGAAGTGTCTTCTACTGCAAATTTCCATGACAAAATTGGAGTCAGGTACAGTATTTTCTCATCATAGCTAGATCTAGCCTAGGCCTACCAGCTGAACTTTCATTTAGCTATGCCTAGTAAATAGACATAGCTAACTAGGATTAGTAAGCCTAATTCCTAGTACTTTTAACAGGCTAATAGGCCTACGACCACAAAGCTAACCTTAAAAACAACAATCGTAGGCCTAAAAGCCCTAGGCTTCCTTTGGATCAGTTGTTCTGAAGATGGTGGGGTGGGGGTAATGGCGATCCGGAAAAAAGTCACTTGACTGGTGCTTACTTTTGTGGTCCTAGCTCGCGGCAAATTTAATTAGCTATAAAAAATGTAGGCTAGGCTAAATCTTCTCAAAACAGAAAATGTGAATTACAGTTAATTCTTACAAGCATCAAGTTTCTAATTAAATAAAATGAAAATGTTTCCATTATAACACAAGAGGAAGGCAGAAATACACCAAACAAGACAGATCAAAATGCATTGATAAAAAACCCTTCTAATACGCGATTATAACGCCATAATAACGGTCTAGTGAACATGGGTATCATAATTGAGTACGTTCTATACAATGGTATAATCGTTCGAGTACACTACACCAACCAAAGGCGTATTTAGAAAATGTACAATGGGTTTTGGGGGAGAGGGAGTTCGACACACTAAATAGGTAGGAGCCTGGAGCGATTTTTTCCGTCTTATTTGATGTTTTAAACGCCTTTAAACACGTTTTAGAATCGACAATATAGCTTTAAGAGAAAGTTAGAATGGTTACAATAATGAAATGAAATACCTCGGCTTTTTTTTTTTTTTTTTTGGTTAATTAGCGCAAGTAGTTACACGTACTAGTTACGGCATCACACATGTAATCCCACAGCTGCTTATAAATACAATAATACAATACAAATGCTTGCAAAATAAGAGACTTACTAAATTGAGCTTACAAACAAGGGTGAACATTGCCTTTTTCTGGTCACCAGATTGTTTAACAAATTATAAACACTGTAATTTACAACAGGCACGATGAATGAATGGGACGGGCTAACTCAACATATAGCTGAACATACTTTGTGCAAATAGGTTTTCAGTTAGTTAATGTTACGACACAAGCAACCGGCTTCATTACTACTCTGGTCCATTATATAGCTTGTCATTACATTACTGACGGCCCTTTTCACTCAGTGTTATGAACAGTTGGTGATGAGTAACTGTAATGATGATGTACGGATTATCTACAACTACTGAAAACACAGCAATACAAAAAACAGGAATTATTCATAAATCAATAATTACTGTTACTAATACAAATCGTACGATACCGATTATTCTTCATGCAACTTATTGTTCAAACAAAACCATTGTACTATTTTCTCAAAATTGTGCTGAGGTCTTATGGTATCAATAAAAACTGTAAATTTACATGGCTTTTAAAAAGAATATGTACACATATTGGTAACTTACATACCTGTTGGTGGTCTCTATTAATGCAGAACTAAGCTAGAGTTAGAGATGAGTTGTGGAAGGATGACATGCACCCGACGAATAATTGAAAAAATCCAGTGGTGTGTCCAAGGTGGGGGAGAGAGACAAAACCCACCTCTTTGACAAAAAATACAACAAAAACCTGATCATGAAAAAACAAAAGAAAAATAATCTTTATATCAAAGTAATGTTTTAGTCCCTTAGACTAGCTTGTTTAGTCAATTAATTTTCACAATTTGCAACTACTGATAGATGCTCACCTATTCAATAAAAAATCATAATATGCAATAATAACTTGAAATTGCCTACTATTGAAGTTGAACCTTTCAATGTGTAATAAAACAGATTTTTAAAATTTAAGTTTAGATTGGAGAAGGGTTGACAGGTTGGGAAAGCATAGAAAACATAAAGCCCAGCCTGAAGGGCTGGGGGCGACAAAACTTTTCACCTGCTGATGACAACTGCAGCTAATTTTAAGTTGTTTGTTACCTTACTCCACAACGCCTTTCTTCCTTCTGGGACTCAACAGGCGGATGGTGGCCACTAAAGTAAAACTCAGCCAACTACATACAAAGTTCACAACACTAACCAAACCTGTAGTAGGACCACGCAAGAAGTAAATTCTGCGTGCATGTTGTCATCATCAGCAAGGTTACTTCAAACACCATTCATACTGAGGCACACCGTCAGCACAACCAGTAAGGGGGCTTCCCTCCCAACTCTGGTGCTCGGGAGACAGAACTTCCATGACTTACCCTGGATTCGAACCAGGACCCTTGGCAACAAGAGAAAAGCTGCCCCTCGTGCTGTTGCTGGGCCAGGGTGCCTCTTCATTCATTTTAAGAGAAGAGGTTCGAGATAGGAAGGGTGGATAGTCGCAACACGCTTCCCTCCTAGACTCTGGTGCCTGGTCTGCCCAGCAAGCAGAGGGTTCAATCCCAGGTCAAGTTGGATTTTTTAGTTTCGGGATTGTGTATGTATTACAAATACTATAATGTATTTCCATCATACAGCTCCATTGCGCTAGCTCCCACCCGTATTTTGATCGTTTAAAAACTTCTTTCACCCTTTACCAATTCTTGGACATATCTCTGCAAAAATCCATCCTTGAAGATTACTGTATCAATGACCAATGTATGACCATTAGTCTGGTCTTGGAAGCTAAATGAAAGGGGGGCAAACATGGGACTGGAACATGACACAGTTTTGGGTGGAACATGAATGCACCAACAACAATTATATTAAAATTACAGAAAACAGTAACATGTGCATAACAGAGCATCAAAAAGTTTGGGATTTGCATTGTGCACTTTCAGAGGTGATGGCAATAACCCATTGCATCGCAAACTTACCAATGGGGTAGAGGTCTGCACGGGCCCGGGCTCGGGCCTTGTTATGCATTTTAAGCCGGGCCCGGGCCTGCTTTTCACTGAATGAGACGGGCTTTTTTCGGGCTTTATGATGTAATTTGAAATCGGTATTTGCGATTGCGATCATAGAAATGTTCCTCGACCAAAATTTCACCGTTTTGTTTCTCGTAATAGTTCATTTCATCCCCACCGTGACGTTTTTTCATATATCCCATGGTAAAAACTATAAAATCCACGTGCAGTTGCTTTGAGTTTAACCTCTGAACGGGCTCTAACGGGCCTACTTACACTTATGGCGGGCCCGGGCCAGGCCGGGCTTCTAGAAGTAGGCCCGTGCAGACCTCTACAATGCGGCACCCAACATCAAAAAGGAAAACGTGTACAAGCTGGTAAGAGTTGAAAATTGTGTAACCCCCAATGTATATAAGGAGCTACAAAGAGACAAGTGCTTCTGCACGTGCCAGTTGTCACGATTGATGGTTGGTGGATGTTGATGGTCTGAGCAGTTGGTACTGGACCATTTCCATCGGGAGTCTTGGAACTTTCGGGATTCAAGATGTCACCAGGCTCCGTTTATCGCACCACCATTTGCTAGCACCAGTTACTATAAATCTACCAATTCACCAAAACAAAATCAGGACTGGCAAAAATACCAAAGTCCATGTTCACTTGAATGAAGGTAATAGAACATAAAATGCTTATTCCAAGTAATTGGCAAAGAAAAGTGACAGAGAAGAAATATTGATCAAGCAGCCATGAGCTTATTGAGGAAAAGAACTGAGCGAATACGGCACTTGCATCTTCGTAGTGTCGTACGCTACGGACCAGCGACCTAATCGTATGTGACACTGCGGACGGCTCCAATGAAATTGTATTAGTCCCTCTCAGTAACTACATTGATATTATTATGTTATTGGGAAGTGACAAATTCTAAAAGAAAGAAAGAAAATAATAATAATAATAATAATAATATGTACTAATAATAATGTATTGTTAATAATGGCACAACACTATATAACGTATGCATATTATTTTAATGTGTATGTACCAACAGATGACAAATCCTTTACTATTATACTGGATACAAAAGTCCACAGGATACTAATAAATAAATAAATAAATATACATACATACATACACTGCATACGTACACATTGTTCGCACAACCATTCATACAGCATCGTGATAGTCGGGTAACTTCTCTGCAAGAACATAGATGCAATTGAAATGTCCGACACTAAATAAATAAATGTCTTGGAATAACTATTTTTGGAAAGTAACATAATTACTCATTACTTTAACTTCTACATGTTACAAATTACTAATAAGTTTTTTTTTGTAATATTTAAAAAATCATAAGATGCAACATAAGGATTCAAATACAATCTCAAATTTGTAGGGATGGCCAAACCTTGATTTCGGAGTTTCAAACCCAACCCAAACTAGTGAACCAAAAAAGTTGAACTTCCAACTCAAACCAACTCTTACAAATCTGTTTGAAAACAATCGTCCCATGGCCCACAAATCAGAAAGAATGGAAAATTGTTCCTAATATGAAGGTAGAGTTGTAAACTAGGAAAACGCTTAAGTCCCGCCGCGTTGTTGGATGAGCGAAAATGGTGCATTGAGCTGCCATGTGTTATGCGGATTTTCTGTTGTTCTATGAAAAAATCATTACTAAGTTGAAGATTTTTTTTAAATTAATATAAATTAAATAAAAAATAAACTTTATTTTTTAATTTTTTTAATCAATCGTAATTTTAAAACAGAAAAAAATCGTAAAATTTTGATTTTCATAAGAAATAATTATTCGATTGTGCTCAAATTTCACACGAATATATTAATTCATAAAATTAAGGCTCTGTGAAAAAATTATTACAATCGGACAAAGCATGTAGGTGTTATAAAACGAAGAATTTTGTTAAAAATCGAAAAAAATCGTAAAATTGCGATTTTTATGAGAAATAATTTTCCGATTGCGCTCAAAAACGTGGCAGTTCTAAGTTCAGAGATTTCGAAGGCCTCCATAAAATTTCATCGCAATCGGAGTATCGATTTAACCGGAATCGTGCGGACAAACAGACAAAAATACAAAAAAAAAAGAAAAGTAAAAAAAGAAAAAAAAACATTCCGGATTTTTTTCTCCAGTGTAGTAGAATGGAATCTTCGCTTCGCTCATCCAATTAAAATGCCACATTAAGATAGGCTAATCCATTTTGGCATTGAAATAATAATTTAAACGGGCATAATATACACTAGGTAAACAAAAGAAGGGAGTAATTTCAGGGCAAAGTTCAGGTCTAGTTTGAAATTTTAATAAACTAGGAAAACGCTTAAGTCCCGCCGCGTTTTTGGATGAGCGTAATTGGTGCATTGAGCTGCCATGTGTTATGCGGATTTTCTGTTGTTCTGTGAAAAAATCATATCTAAGTTGAATTTTTTAAAATTAAATTATATTAAATTAAATAAAAAAATAACTTAAATTTTTAATCAATCGTAATTTAAAAAAATGAAAAAATCGTAAAATTGCAATTTTCATAAGAAATAATTATTTGATAGCGCTCAGATTTCACACGAATATATAAATTCATGAAATTAAGGTTCTGTGAAAAAATCATTACGATCGGATAAAGCATGTAGGGGCTATAAGCCAAAGAAATTTAAATAATCAAAAAAAGTCGTAAAATTGCGATTTTTAAAGGCTATTCCAGAGCACTCTTACCGATATTTTGAAAGTTAACAGAAAATGGCTTAAAGTTGGTTGGATGAAAGATGAACTTGAATAAAAAAGGGGGAAAAAATAACTTTTTTTTGGACGGGACAAAAGCTTTATTTTGGCCAAAATATGCAAATTTTGGTTCATTACGGAAATGAATGTTTTAGATGCAATATTTAATTTTTAGCTATGATTTTTTTTTTATTGCTTCAACACACCTTTGTCTCTGGACTGAGTACAAGGGAAACTAATTTTATGAAATAACTTTTGATGAACGATTTTTTTCGTGTTCCGGTTCAAAACTCTTTTTTGTACCATGTGACAAAAAAATCGTACATCGAACATTATTTCAGAAAATTCTTTTCCCTTATACTCAGTCCAGAGACAAAGGTGTGTTGAAGCAATAAAAAAAATCATAGCTAAAAATTAAATATTGCATCTAAAACATTCATTTCCGTAATGAACCAAAATTTGCATATTTTGGCCAAAATAGAGCTTTTGTCCCGTCCAAAAAAAAGTTATTTTTTTCCTTTTTTATTCAAGTTCATCTTTCATCCAACCAACTTTTAGCCATTTTCTGTTGACTTGCAAAACATCTGTAAGAGTGCTCTGGAATAGCCTTAAAGACATTTATCTTTCGATAATGCTCAAATTTCACACGAATATATCAATTCATAACATAAAAGGTTCTGTGAAAAAATTATTACAATCGGACAAAGCATGTAGGTCTTATAAATCGAAGAATTTTGTTAAAAATCGAAAAAAATCGTAAAATTGCGATTTTCATGAGAAATAATTTTCCGATTGCGCTCAAAAACGTGGCAGTTCTAAGTTCAGAGATTTTGAAGGCCTCCATAAAATTTCATCACAATCGGAGTGTCGGTTTAGCCGGAATCGTGTGGACAAACAGACAAAAATTTAAAAAAAAAAAAAGAAAGAAGAAGGAAAAAAAAAACATTCCGGAATTTTTTGTCCTGTGTAGTAGAATGGAATCTTTGCTTCCCTCGCTACGCTCATCCAAATATAAACTCAAATTTTAACTTTCGCACTCGAACCGAACTTAAAAAAAGTTTCGAATTTCGAGCCCAATCAGAACGTATGCCCCATTTCTACAAATTTGACGTCATTAGTCGGCCTCAGATGATGATGCGCACAGCTGTATCGAAATGTTAAGTTTTAAAGTACTCAAATACAGCAAAATGATCCGAAAAATATATGATTTCTCAAATACATTCATAATTAAACCAAAGTCTTGTTGAATGTACCATCAACTCTGAAAATAAAATGTCTTGGGGTTGAAATGTGAGTGAACTTACTATGATATCAATGAAGGTGTGCATGGCAAGAGGTGAGGATGCAGGATTGGCAAACTGCACGTAAAGATGATTTAGACTGGCAGCCTGTACGGAAAGAAAATAGGAAAACAAGGATTATGCCCATCTAGACCTATAAAAAAGGAGATGTTAAAAATGTGGTAATTACACAAGGATCACATTAATATGCCATACACAGCAAAAATCAATGTAAGTATCAACTAGGAATGAGAGAGATTGGAACACAACTTGATTGTAAAACAAAAGACGTGGACAAGCCATGGAACAAGAGTTACGAGCTTGGCAGAAGAAATAGTAGGCCTATAGTCTTCTTACTCTTAGGCATAAAAAATCATATTATGATAATGTGCCAAGGCATGTAGTTTGGGAGAATTTGGAAAGAAAAGGAGTGGACCGAGGACTGAGGTTAAAAATATGTACTGTATTTATTTGGTAAGTACAAGTTGTGTGGAAATGCAGTTTGGGCTGCCAAATTGCCAAGGATGATAATAATAATAATAATAATAATAATAATAATAATAATAATAATAATAATAATAATAGAAGAGAAATTATAACATTGACGGAATGTTTCGTCGCGTCGTAATGGTGAATAATTTACATTATTCTTGATTTCCCGACTTAGCGTCATCACTGTGGATGACATTTTCAAGGGACTGCTGTTCTTTCGTTTGTTTGCCTCTGTTGCTAACGTTCACTTCTTCTTGGAACTGCCAGGATGGCGGTAGACGGCTCTATTTGTTGTTGTTGTTGTGGTGGTGGTTGAGGTGGTTATGGAGGTGGCGCTAGTGTCAATACTTTTTCATTACATTATACATTATAAATATTATTAATAATATTCGTAAAAATATTAGTAGTATGAAAATATGTGTGTAGCGTCAATGTTATAATTTCTCTTCAATTATATCGGGTCGCGAAAGTATTACTTGTGAAATAATAATAATAACAATAATAATAATAATAATAATATAATAATAATAATAACAATGATGATGAGGGATGAGATAGATGATGATGATATATAATAATGATGATGATGATAGATGATGATGATGATAGATGATGATGATGATGAATGATGATGATGATGATGATGAGATTGATGATGATGATGATGATGATGATGATGATGATGATGATGATGATGATGATGATGATGATGATGATGATGATGATGATGATGATGAGAAAAAAATACTAATTGTATACATATTTTAATTCGTTTTAACAAACGCAGAGATTGCGTGATTTATGGTGTAAAAATAGGATTGACATTACGCTTCATCTTAGACATATTTTGTTTTGTATGTATATATATTATTGTTACAATTTGAGCGGTGCAAAGGAGTATACATTGTATGCATGTACTTTTTAGTATTATGATGATGATGATGATGATGATGATGATGATGATGATGATGATGATGATGATGATGATGATGATGATGATGATGATGATGATGATGATGATGATGCGTTTGAGCGTTTGAGGAAGGATGGGACCAATTTGAAGAGGAGATGGCAGAGGTTACTGCAGAAATACAATCCCTTGCAGACGAGAAGAAGGATAATATGAGAGGTACGCCACCACCAGGTCGTCATCGGCAACCTGGAAATCGTGGTAACAACCGTGGAAAGTCGCGGTCTGATGCAGGTGGAAAGCGGGGTAATGGTGTTCCAGAAAGGCGAAACGAGCGGCACATCCGCAACCCTAGTCCTGATCAAAATGCAGACGACACCATCGATGGGCGACAGGGAGCTGCCCCCCAAGAGCAACAAGGTCAGCAGTTCAATGGTATTGATGCAAGTCGGTTGCAAAAGCTGTACCGGGTGAGTAAAAAACAAGCATTTGAGGAAATAATGCAAGGTTCTTCACCATTCTGTAGCGTAGACAAAAACAAGGTGGAAGATTACTTTAAAGACTCGTTCAATAATCCTGACTATAACTGGACACCACCCCCCAACATAATTCCAAATTTGCATTCGGAAACTACTGGAGATGATGATATATCCCGCCCTATTACAGCAGGGGAGATAAAATCACGCCTCTTTAGCATGAAAGACTCAGCGCCTGGGCCAGATTTCATAAAATATAGTTTCTTGAAGAAAATAGATAGTGAATGCAACTTATTATGTGCGATCTTTAACATTTGCCTTAAGTCAAAACGAATTCCACTGACATGGAAAAAGTCAAGAACTGTGCTAATTTACAAGGGAAAGGGTGGTAGGGATGACGTGTCCAATTGGCGACCTCTTACATTAGGATCAACTATGAGCAAACTATATGCAGGAATCCTGGGAGGAAGGCTATCGAGCTGGGCATCTAGTAACAACATCATTTCGCCAATGCAAAAAGGGTTCATGGAATTTGAGGGATGCCTAGAGCATAATTTTGTCCTGCAATCTATAATTGACAACGCCAGAAGGCACAATAAAGAGGTATATGCAGCTTGGCTTGATCTTTCAAATGCCTTTGGGTCAGTACCACACGAGTATATGAAGGAGGCACTAAGACAACTGGGCGTACCTGAAGACGTTCTAGAGATCATAGCTGACATGTACCATGGAAGTGTTACTAGAGTTAGAACAGGTCAAGGCTATACAAATGATATTGAGCTCAAAGCTGGAGTGAAACAAGGGTGCCCGCTAAGCCCAATTCTGTTTAATCTAGCTATTGAGCCAATCATTAGAGCGATTACCAACTTAAGTGATAGTTGTGGGGCTGAAATTCATAGTCGATCGATTTCCATACTGGCCTATGCCGATGACTTTGTTTTAGCAGCTAAAAATGAATTGGCTCTACGACGTCTTTTGAGAGTGGCTGGGGATGCAGCCAAGTGGGCAGGACTGACATTTAACCCAAAGAAGTGTGCTTCGCTCAGTATTGACTGCAGAAAAACACGAGATACGCTTCCAACTGTATTCCTCATACAAGGTACTCCAATGAAAGCATTGAACGATGGGGAGGCATACCAGCATCTGGGCGTTCCTACTGGATTCAGAGTCCAACAAACGCCAGTAGCTGAACTGGAGAGAATGTGTGAAGACCTACACAAAATTGATGTTTCTCCGTTAGCACCCTGGCAGAAGTTAGATGCCGTAAGGACTTTTCTCCTCCCACGGCTTGAGTTTATAATGCGTGGGGGAGGGATGAGAAAGACTGCCTTTTATAAATTTGACCGCAAAATGAAGGCGGCCGCGAAACGGTGGCTGTCACTCCCTCGACGTGCCAGCGCAGAGGTGGTGTACATGCCCATGGCAGAGGGGGGTGCAGGCCTGTTACCAACTAATGACTCTGTAGATGTGCTGGCGGTAGCCCATCCGTTTCGGCTTCTTACGGCCAGCGATCCACTTTGTAAGGATATTGCGTGGTCCTCACTAAAGGAGGTAGTTAGGAAACGTATTGGTAGAGAACCAACGGTCCACGACTGCTGCCAGTTCCTTTCGGGAAGCATGGTTGGTGATCTGGGAGGTAGAAGTAATGACTTCAGTTCCATTTGGACTAGAGCACGTAATGCTACAAGGAGGCTACAAACACGCATTGGGTGTCAGTCAGTGGGTACAGTGAGGCAAGAGGTGAGATAGCCATTACAATAAATATGCCAAATCGGACACCCGATAGGCATACTATACCGCCAAAGGCTCGCGGCTATTTGGCTAACCAACTAAGAAATGGTCTCCGTCACAACTATAAAGAAAGACTTCTTCGAAAGCCAGACCAGGGAAAGGTGTATAGACATTCTAGTAAATCTCAGGCTAGTAACCATTTCATGTCAACTGGGCGATTTACACGGTTCTGTGACTGGCGGTTTGTTACAAAGGCGCGATTAGATACAGTGGGGCTAAATGGTACTCGGAGGTACGGAAATGCTCCTACTAACTGTCGCCGGTGTGACTATGGGCACGAAACTTTACCACATGTTTTGAACTCGTGTCGATATCATACTGCTGCATGGACAGAGAGGCATAATGCTGTGTTGAACAGATTAGTTAAGGCTATTCCGAGGAATCAGGCAAACACAATCCGAGTTAATCAGAAGATTCCAAATTGCGATCTGAGGGAAAGACCTGATCTAGTTATTACGAACATCATAACAAAGAAAGCTTGTATAGTGGACGTTACTGTACCCGCCGAGAACCACGACGACGCCTTGCTAGCTGCTCGAGATTACAAGATCAGGAAGTATACGCCACATGCCGAAGTGCTTAGAAGCCAGGGGTTTGAAACTGTGGTTGAAGCAGTGGTTGTGGGTAGTCTGGGATCGTGGGATACTAGGAATGATCGGGTTGTGAAAATGCTTGGAATTGGAAAAAGGTACTCTACCCTAATGAGAAAGTTGATGGTCAGTGACACTATCCGGTGGAGCAGAGACATTTTTATTGAACATGTAACTGGGCATCGACAATACAACTGATGACGTAAATACAAAAAATACTAACTGTATACATATTTTAATTCGTTTTAACAAACGCAGAGATTGCGTGATTTATGGTGTAAGCAAATAGGATTGACACGACGGTTCGTCTTAGACCTATTTTGTTTTGTATGAATATTATATTATTGCTTCAATTTGAGAGGTGCAAAGGAGTCTACATTGTATGCATGTACGTTTTAGTATTATTGTGTGTACCTGATATAGATTATTGTTATTGATTTTAATATGTTAACAACAATTGTCCAATTTTACCGTTTTATGTGTCTGTCTGGTGAGGTGCAATATGTATGGTGTTTTATGCTTTAAAACAATGTACAATGTATTGTAATAACTTTGTATATTTAGTCAACAACTTCAACTGTTATTGATAAATTGTTGGTTGACGCAATGTAATGTGATAGATACTAATAAATGATGATGATGATGATGATGATGATGATGATGATGATGATGATGATGATGATGATGATGATGATGATGATGATGATGATGATGATGATACTGAACATACATGAACATACTGTGAAACTGATGACATAGGGCCTACACAACAAGATAAAGGAAATAGAGTTTATGGAGGTAATATTGTTTGAAGATGATACCGTATATATAGTGGCATGGTGGGTTCTGTGGTAAAAACATATTGAAGATGGCATGAAAATCAGCAAAATGAAGCTATGCCAGGAGACAGAGGAAACTACTAAGTGGAGATACATATTAGTGAAGAAACTCTCAAGGAAGGTGGTGGAGAGTTACACACCAGATGGGCCAAAGCCATGTCATACTACCAACCACGTCAATCAAACGGCCACAAAGAGACCTGCTTATCTTGAATTATTTCAATGCTTGTGTAAATTTGGAATTGGGAACCATTTGGGAGGATGGGGGTGCAGAAATGTCAAGAATAACGTTAACAATATTTTGAGGACATTTTCGGAAGGGGTGGCCTTTTTGGGAGGGGGAGGGGTAAATAGCATAGGGGTTGGAGGGAGCAAAATAGCAATGTTATGAAAGGCACTACAAAATGTGTAGCGGAGATTTTTCCATTTTGGGAGAAATTGTGGTAGGGGCAGTAGGTGGGGTGGTAGAGGGAGTAGATTGGTTGGTGGATGGGGTAAAGGCGGTTACCAAAATGGCATTGTCGGATGAGATTGAGTGAGATCCGACAAAGAAGAAACCTAGCTCATTACAGTTATAGTGCTATGCCAAAGTTACCATAGCCATAAAAGTAATGCTACCCAATCATCAAAGATTGATAAATATTAAATATGCATGCAACCTGTTTAGCTGTAGCTGGATCCAACAGAGGTAGGCATGTTACATACACATAACTCAATGCAAGCTTGAGGCTGTCGTATAATAGACAAGGTAAGCCTGACTACTACGTAAGATGAAATTGGCAGACATTTGATCGTATTCATAACATTTTACTAGCAATTCATTTCAGACAAATATACAAATAATCACCTGTTCACCTGTGATTGACAATTAATTGATACATTTGATTGATTATGTTATTACATATTAATTAATAATTAGGTAGGTGTCATAATAAGTGAGCCATAAAAAAACATGCATTAGAAAAAATGAAGTATCTTACATGAAGGGAATAAAAGATCAAAGACTAGACATAGTAGACATAATTATTTTTCTATTTGCTAAATAAGATAATATTCAAATTGTGATGTTTTTGTGTGCACAGGAATGAGCTGATCAGTTATACTAAAATACTCTTCAGTTCCGAAAGAAGCAGACTTGGTAGTTCACCGTCTCTAAGAGTATGGCACATAGCCTTTGCTCAATCTTAGGCTGACATAATAATTGTTTGCCTTTATATGGCTAAGTCAAGGTTAGCAATAGTTCGTACATCTTACATTTAAACTATTCTGTAAGTAATCATAATATAACTTTAACAGAAAATCAAAACAGCTCTTTATCAATTTCAAATCATGAAAAGGTATAGTACGCATTACAGCCACAGCATATTTATTAATATTAACAATAACAACAACTAAAAATAATTATAATTATAGTCATTTTAGGTATGTGAAAATATATTTGAGATATTAAGCACTATTTAAAATACAATAGTTAGTGTTTTGTAGCATATGTTTTTTTAAATAAAAATATATGCAGCTTTATGTATGTATAAACTACGTATTTATTCACTAGTAATTTTAGTGAAAAATGATGTCATATAACGTGCATTACATAAATAAAATGTACAGAATCAAAATTTTACCACACAAATAAGAATAGGACAAATATTAAACGAATAAACTTAGTGATGGGCAAACCTCAGTTAACAATATGTATGGACAAAGATAACATCTTTAGTGATTTATGCCATCTACAGACACGGCATAGTGCAGTTAGACTATTTTCACATACCTCTAAAAAATAAAGAGTAATTAACAATAATAATAATTAATAACTGGCAGTGGCTATATGTATACATACATACCATAAACAATATATTCATATTTGTGTATAAACTTACTATGCACTACTTTTTTGTACACACATTTATAGGCCTATATTATACAGATTCATCTTTCAAAATTATAATATTTGCTTTACCTTCACTACTTATACCAAAGCCTCAATGGTGGCTTATGGTAGCCTCCATAACATTAGTTAAATTTATATAAGCTATTGCTGTGATGTCAGAATCATTGTTTGTCAATATATTTGCAGAGTGAAAAAATGTAGTAAAGACATTCAGTTGGAAGGTTTATTAAATTCCAACAGTAGAAGATTGTGTATTCAATTGAAAGTACCGGTAATAATCAAGGAGCCGTGGAACTTGAGCATGTGATAGACAATCAACATGTTGTCCAACTCCTTTTGCACAACTTTGTTGCTAGCCCTGATACACAAGCTATAAAATAAATAAACTGGTGATCTGGTGATCAACAATCATCACCATACTACTATGAAGAGGATGTTGCACAACCTGTGTAGACCATGTCGGACAGCCGGCAATATACATGTTATCCACAGCAACATTGCTGATCGATCGTCTATAGTACGCTTTATGGTTGTACATAACACTACCACCCTTCCTCATTACCCTGTATCATAAATATCTCATTCATTGCACATGGCCACGGAAATAGTACGCGCAGTTATTTTATTTATTTATTTCTTTCTTTCATCTACCCTTACCCTGTTGTAAGAGAAAGAATCAGATCAAATACTGGCGGAGTAAAGGAAACGGCCAACCAACTCCTTCCAATACCAGTGGGCTTATTCATCGGTACACAGTATTATCATTAGGCAGAGCAAAATTGATTTTAGTTCAATAACTTTATAGTAATTGATTGAGGGTAGGCCTACATGAATAAACTAATTTTGATTCAGGTACTAATTTGCAAACAATATATTTTCATTGTCTTCTTAACCTTTTTCCTTAATTGATTAAGTTTTCTTGAAATTACTAATTAAAAACAGAAGTTGTGTTTTATTTAAGCCGTGCTATATTAATTAGGGTCAATTCGGTGGATTCTAAATTTACATTAAAAAATTTGCTAAACGTCTAAAAACTTACTAGGCCGCTTCGCAAACGCTTTTTTTAGTCGCGTTGATGGATGAGCTTTTTTGTTAGTTTTTAGTATGCATGGTATCTCTTTACTTATTCAAGTCTCATTGCAAAATCATTTTTGTTAAATTAGGATAATTTTTATAAAGTAGTATTAACTGCTATGGTAATACCAATTAATAGAATGTAAAATATCTGGAGGCGCGAAGACTTGCTATTTGTACGCATTGTAGGTGATTGTTGTGAAGTTTCTATAGTTACTTGTTAATTATTATACACCTCAAAAAACTTATATTCAAACCTTTATTTCTATAGATTCTGGCTAACTTTTTCAACTTTTTGTTTCAAAAGGTACTACATCACCATAGCCTTAATGTCCATGTAAAATATGAAAGTTGTAATCCCACCGGTTTGGTCAGAATCGGCCCAACTATCACGAAAATATTGCATTATAAATTTTTAAAAAATCGTAAAAGTACGATATTCATGAGTAATATTTTTTCATTATACCCAAAAACGTGGCAGGTCTAAGTTCAGAGATTTCGAAGGTCCCCTCCAATTTTCATCAAGATCACATATGCCGTTTTCCCAGTAGAGAGCAAAAAAACAAACAAAAAAAACAAAACAAAAACAAAACACCCGAGCTATTTTTCTTGGGGTAACGTAAGTGAAATTGAAGTATTCGCTTTGCTCATCCACTTATCCACTGTCATCTTGCCAAGTGGCCTATACTGAGCTAGATTAACCAAAACATTAAATAAATAAAACTTATAATTAAAACAACTTTTTTGTAAGGATGCCCACTGTGGGATACATGTCAGCTTTACCCGACGTGACCCTCTTCAAGTTACTTAGTGTTTAAGTAAGTTGTAAAGGTATAAGGGTAATTGTGAAGGAAATATCCTAGGGCAGTTAAGAGGGCTCAATCCCAGAATCCAATTCAAAATCTGAAGAAAACAGGTTTTTGATATATATATAATATAGGCTATATAGGCCAAGGTCGGCATCCATACCCTATTCACGTGTGCTGCTAGGTTCTATGCATTGGAGTGGAATTTGCTTTCAATGCTCACTTGGGTACACTTCTACTTCATGACATACATATTTATTATAAATGCTCTTTTCTTTATTTTACTGCACTGTTGCAAACATAAGTGAAGTTTAGGCTTGTATCAAGTAATATGTGTAACCTTGAAATATGTGTTGTTAGTTTTAAGGTATTCTTTAAGTTAATTTAAGTTAAGTTATTAAATAATTTAAGTAATTCTAAGTCAGTCACTGGTTAGGTGGAAGAACGATCTGTCATCGAACCTCGCCATTTTTGCTTTTTGTCCATGTGTTTCATGATTATTATCCATTATCCATGTAACCCATTGTACAACGAAAATAAAGACTATCTATCTATCTATCTATCTAATATGATTCATGGCCCCTATAAAGTTATTTTTAATTTGGAGGTAGGGCCTACTATTACTCATCTTTAGGGCTGTGCGAACCGGTTCTAATGAAGGTTCGAGTTCGAAAATATTCGGTTCGAAAATCGAACCGAACTCGAACCTCCAGCCATTCGGAAATAAAAATTCGTATGTTGGTCACACTGGTTTAAACTGACAACTTTCGAGAGTAAATTCGATATTTCGATATATATCGCATGCCGAAACGCCAATGCTAAGCCGACGGCATTATTATGTACTAGACTAAGGCTATTTCATTTTACGTCTTCAATGAATGATTTGACGTAAATTGTATGCTTTTGTTTAATAAACGTGTCGCGTAATATATAATAACCTAAAATGAAGCGTCGCAAATGTATTGAAACGACAAGCTTTCGCAGTTATTTCGTAAATCTGGCTGCCGAAGACGTGGAAGATGACAATTTGTAAGAAATGGAAGCTCAGTCCAGCTGACGGCATCGAGGCCTAGGCCTACTATTAATGAGTTTAATCAGTTTATAAGAGAATCTATCCCTTTTCCTAGTATGCGTAGCCCTTCGACTTCTAGTGAACCAGATAAGGATCACATTCTAGGCCTAGCCAGGCCTGCCAAGGCCTAGGCCTATTATCGCATCGAGTGAAGACAAACAAGATCCTAGGCCCTAGCCTAGGCCTAGCCCTGCGACTATGCGTAGTGGTGCGTAGGCCTACAATGCGTGGCAGCTCTAGGCATCCGTATGGGCCTAGGCCTTGCAGGTCCTTCTTCCAATGTTCAGGATGAGGAACCTCAACCTGATCTAGGCCTATATTATAGGACTAGGCCTATTTAACCATTTTTCATGAAATGGCAACAAAAATCATCTTTTTTAAGGTTCTGTTCGAGGTTAGAGTTCGAGATTTTTCGTAAGGTTCGGTTCGAAAAAAAAATCAAGGTTTGCACAGCCCTACTCATCTTATTTAAACACAAACAACGCGTCTGAGGAAGGAAGCGGAGCTTCCGAAAATTTACGCACTTTTTGGTAAGTGTTTTATTTTTCTGACCGTGGTTATTGTTCGTGTGTTTGTGTTTAATTATATCTTCCCGGTCTAAGAGTCTTGGTTTTATAATTACCTACTCATCTTATTTGCTCAAATGGTAAAGCCTGCCAATCTAGGGCTAAATGTCAAAATGTTCTGCCCATGATACTAACACTTTTGAATTGTATTGCTAATTGCCTCATTGGGCTCATTGGTTTAATAATTCATGTCATTTTTGTCATACCAATAAATTGGATTGTTTTAGCCCATTTTCATTATGTAGTACCAAACTACCCAGGATATCTTTAAATAAGAAAAAACATTTGTGACATAAACAAAACTAAGAAATATTCAATAAAATAAAAATGATTTTAATTAAAAAAGTCTCCATTTTTTTAAAATATTTAAAATATAAATTAACAAATTTAGAAACCTGTCACAAATTTTAACTAGCCATGCCAGTACTAACAACCAAATGTTATTCCATTAGTTAGCAGTTAAGAGTTGGACTGGCTGTTTCTTTGATGCCTAGTACATGGTGTACGATGATGTGATAGCCATAAGCTTGCGAAATTCCTTTTAGTAGTATCACTATTATGAAAAAGACACGTGAAACATATTTATTGATTTCCAAATCAGATACCTTTAACAAGTTTCTCTACTCAGTTACACTATACTAGCCTGTATCGTAATTTATAAACATGAATATGCTTAGTGATGTATTGGTTAAATGTTGCATTAGAATTCATGAGCAAATATAACACAGAGACAAATTACATATTTGAAATTTACTGCTTAAGAATAATAATAATATAATAAATAATAATATAGCTCCAATGACCCCTGTACTTCATTACATACACAAATATTGCCCGCTAAGGGGTCCCAAAAGGTACAATTGATTAGTTACGGATTATTACTTACTGTTAAGTAACATTGAATTGGAATAAAAAAACAAGATTGAAAGGCAAGATTATAAATTCCACTCAGTTTTTAGTTTTTACTACATATTAAGCTATGCTATGATATCACATAGATAGGTAAATACTAAATTTACATGCAATTTGAGAACTAACATGTTATTTTCTGAATTATGTTGGCACTACATTAGATGCTAGATAGCAAATCATAGCAATATAGGCCCTAATAATAATAATGCACAATCATATTTAATATTAGATTGTAAAATAAATAGTATTATATAAATATTTTTAAAAAAATTAAAAAATAATGTTTGTAAAAACGCCAGGAATCACCTGTACCCTTGTTAGACACTGCACTCGACATTGGTGGTGGGAGATAAGCCTAGTTTGCCTTGTACAAGTTGCACATATATTACCCGATGCTTGGTGGGGAGAGAGCAGGCAGCTGGACAGGCTCTCTATCAACTCAAATGTTATCAACCCTCCAAGACTCACATCAAGAGAAGCTCGCAAAGCCCCAGCTGCCCTTTGAGCTGTTAGTGATTTGTCAACGTGTTTAAATGCGTGCCAGCCTGATTGGCCTGCGCCCAGAGGCCCCCACTGTAATTCATCCGGGTTTTGTGTTTGTTGGTTTACTTTATTTTTATGGGTGATCAGTGAAAAAGTACTTTCTAAAGTATAAAAATATTTTTCGTAACCTAACAAAAGTCACTCGCATCTTGCGAGCTAGAGAGTAATTTTGGAGCACCGATGATAAATTTAAATGAGTCCACGAGAACTCACTGAACAGTTGGGAGTGAAGGTCGTTGTGCACTTGAAGGCGAAAATAAATTATAGTACGTATTTGCAAATCCTTCGCGCCGGAATGGAATGAGTGCAAGTGTTCCTAGCAACATTACGTGAACTAGGCCTAAAAATAGACCGTTTTGTTATATGAAGTTGTGTATATGACACATAAAACATACATACACTTATCACACAAACTCTTCAGTGACCAGCTAAGGGTCAACTTTTTGTACCATAACCCTCAAAAAAGGTTGTGATTGTTTACTAGGACAAGGTTGTAAAATCCTAGCCTTCGTTTAGTATGCACAATGCTTACTGAATACTTTGTACATACATACCTACCTAGTATGCCTACATGTTGTGGTTTGCTGGTATTCAAATATTTAGATATAAATTATTCTTTACTTAGTAGTTTTGCATATAGATATCCTATCCTGGACAACATGGTGGAAACTGTTCATACTAGTAAATACTGTATATATTGTCTAATGTCCAATAAAAATTATTAAAAAAATAAAAAATTATAAAACATTGCATTGTATATCTTTTTCAGATAATTATGTTTTGTGCGACGTTTTCATCTATATTGGAAATGAAATCACGGAGCAAAGCTCTCCTTTATGCATCACTTTTCTGTTCGTCCGTACATCTGTGCGTGCATCACGTTTCTCAATAAAAACCAAACACGACATCCGATTGACATGTGTTTTTTTGTTTACATTGCCCTTGAACAAGGTACAGACAGAATGACAAGGAATGTTTTTGGTGAGCCTTAGGGTCAGGGAAAGGGCTATATTTTTATAAGGAACATGCTTTTGTACTCGGCACCTCCACAAAGAGATTTTAATGTGGGATAAAACATTTTTTGGGGTTTTCTTCGACAATCTGTTGATAAAGTAGCTATTGAATATTCTCATACTCTCACTTGTATTCAAATGATTGTTTAGAAATTTCATCTATAAGCGTGCAATGTCTCAAAATATTGATCAAGAACTGAAATTAAAAAACCTGTGTCATCTTCGGTTGTTAATTGATAAATACTAGGGCTGTGCGAGTACTCGAATATTCGAGTACGAGTCGAGTTCACGGCGAGTTCGAACAAATTCGAGTTTCATTTATTTTGAACTCGAATATTCGAGCGTCGGTAAAAACAGCATTTTCATTTACCGACCCGTCAAAAGTTACGTGTTTCGTCCGTTAGATAGCAGCATACGCGGCAAAGATCGTGATACACGATAGTCGAACTCCTTCTGAGGTGAAGCTCGTTATGATTGGCCGGCTGAACTTTGCGAGATCCAATTGGAGCTGGTCATACGTCACAACTCACATGCGAGCGTTGATTGGCTGTCAGTTTTGAAATCATTCACGTCTACCGTGTATCACCACTTTTGTGTCCGAGATGTACGTTGTTGACAACAAAAATGGACACGATTCACGAGGAGAGAGCAGAGCAGACAGATGATTTGTAAAAATATGCGGCGGACTAGGCTAAGCTTAGGCGTAATTTCTTCTCTAGAGCATAGGCCTAGCATAAAATACAATTTTGAAATATTCATGAGATGGAACACTTGTCACAATGCAGGTAAACATTCAAACAACACACGGCGTGACAGTACCAGTGACAACAGGTAGGCTAGGCCTAGTAGCCTGGCCAGGATTTCTTCTGGCTAAGATTAGGCCTAGGCCTAGTATATTTTACCGATCTTAGGCCCTAGCTAGGCTTACAAACTCAGATCGCCATACCAAAATGCACCCAGCACTAGACCTAGGCCTGTACAATAGGCCTAGACCTAGCCTATGGCACCCTTCAAAACCAAGGTTAGTTGTAGGCCTAGCTAGGCCCTAGGTCTCCATAACCAAAAATATTTAACCCAGAAGATAGGCCTAGGCTTTAAAACTGAAGAATTTGTTTGATACCTAGGCCTAGTAGAAAGTCTGAAATGGAGAACACATTTTCTCAATTTGGAAATAAACTCGATTTAAAAAAAATATATAAAAAAAAAATAGGCCCTAACATCATTATAAATTAATTTTTAAATGAACTCGAATTGAACTCGAAAACCGAACATTTGACTGAACTCGAACTCGTACTCGACTCGAATTGAAATCTCCCGTTCGCACAGCCCTAATAAATACATATTGTAAAAAAGGAATAGTGAAAGAAACAACAATTTAATTTCTTTTAAATTGAGTTAAGTACACAACCATCGTTATTGCTGTTCAATGAAAAGTTCATGCTCCTGAGCTCCTGACAATTGGCTAAGGGTTTTTTAAAAGGGACACAAATTTAGTTTGGCCAAGCCACAGGCACTGAATTAAATAAAAAATTAATAAATAAGATGTGAATTCTCACCAAGACCTAAATCAATATCATATTTCAGCTCTGTAAATTTAATTCTAGGAGACAATTTAATTATGTATCCAATATCCATATAGAAAGAGAGAGCTCACGGCACACAAGACTGCGCACGCTTGGCGGTGGCGGAGAAGCAGCCGAGGCTGTATACATCCACTCTTGCGCAATGCAACCACTCATGATGGAGGGGACGGAGCGCTGGGGGTTCATTCATTGGATACTGTTTGCAACATGTTAATTCAATAAACTGCTCATGAACCACTACAAATGTCACATTTGGGGTACCAGAAAATAGCATCATTGGACCAGATTGATATTCTTAAATTGATTTAGATAAAATAACTTACTATACTTATTATCATGCATGATTTAAGTCAATTAATTAAATGTTTCTAACGCCAATGTTCTAGTAGGCCCATATTTTGTCCTATTGGATTTATAAATGGTATCATGAGTTGTGGGGAGTGTCTTGGAAATACTATAAATCTGTAAACTAGAACATGACATCTTTGTTGGTTTTGGAGATGTATGTATAAGCAAAAAAAGCAACGCTGTCAAGTTTACTACCAATTCCATGACAACACCACCAGTTTTTATTGTGGAATTCGATACGGTGCATTCTGCTTTTACTCCAAAAGTTTAGAAAACATTGAGGGCGATTTCCAATGTGTAACACATTGAAAGTTTCAATTGACAGCATTTAGCAGAGCCAGTTTATATATTTAATAAAAAGAAAACATCGACCTTTAGACATAACATTTGAATTGAATACTTAATGTCAAACTCAAAAGCAAGAAGCGGACTCGAATAATATTCAGTTTTTTTATGATCTTGGCCTGTACTTGCATTGCATAAAAGCAAATGCAGTATTAAATTTAAATGTGATCAACAAAAAATATTAGAAGTGATAGCTGATAGGAGATTAAAACAGAACATGTGCAAAGAGTACGATTGCAGTGAATTGGGTGGGATAAATTGTTCAGATGTAGTCTAGCGGCATAGCACCACAATACTTTGCTTTAGGTACAAAAGCAAGAAATGAGTATGATGAATAGGTAGTCTTGGGGTCGCTACATTATTTTAAAAAGAAGCATGCTGAAGCTAACGCTATTTGCCCCCAAAAAGTAGCAAAGCTTTTCATCAGAAGTAGCAACGCTACATTTGCACTGTCCGAAAACTGTAGCGCACTTCTTTTCCGCTACATGTTCGTTTTTATAGGGGTGTGTGGAGCTCTCAAATTACCCGGTTTTTAAAGCCTTTTGACGTCAAGCAGAGATATTTTTGGACCCATTTACGTTGATTCGACTGTCACCTATCATCAAAAGCACATAATTACGTTTCACCTTGCTTATTTTCATTACGATTGGCTTTCTTTTGACCACTAGAAGAATTCTAGGCCTAGAAACATTCATATATAGAATTTCTTGTCAACGAGTTTTTTGCGGAATCACAGAGGAAGAATGTGACAAAACTAGCCAACGAGGATTAGAGTAGGCTTACTGGACAATAACGCCAAGGGAGGGGGGGGGGGGGTATATAAAATGTTAATCACTTCATTTCAATGTGCAATACAGACGATTCCGGATAATTATTAAGCAGAGTACGCTCCAAATCAATAGTACGACTTCTGATTATCGTTGATACCTCTTTGCCTGCGTTTTGTGAAGGGTGTTTACGACCCTGAAATAGCATTAAAATGCACCATATAATTTCATAATCAATGCGGTATTTTTGGTAAACTCACCCGTGCATTACCTGATGCGCATCTTCACCCCGATCATAGCCGATTACCAACCACTCGACAAAAATGAAGTATCAAGAAGACAGGGCCTTCAAAGTCCAACTCACTACCTTCCCGTGGTTTGGCCTGTGAGTAGGGGAGTAGTGTATTCCCCAAAACTAAGGGCGAGCTCTGGCCGGTTGGGGTGCGTGTTGCAAAGAGAGCTTACGCGCAACTTTTTATCACACCTTTTTTCATTCACACAGCCTTACTCATATTTATTTTCTTCTTTCACTTTTTTGTTTCCATACTTGCCGGCCCTTTCTGCAACGAGCACTCCTCCGTTCCCACCCAGTTTAACCCATCCTATCGAACACCCTCACTCTTTCCCATTAACTCCCCTTGTTTTCCCTTATGGTCCTCCCATTGGAAAGAAGAAAACATGGTGGTTATCCACAATTATGGAAAAAGAAAATTTGGAAGATTCCAATACACTTGACATGGGCACTGATAACTCTACTGTTGAGTGCCCTAAAACAACATTAACTAACTAACTAACTAACTAAGAAGACAAGGTCAAGTTACAGGCTGCCAACAACGCACGTAACAAAGAGACGCCTAACCTGGACGTAAAATCAACTCGAATGACGAAACCATTCTTAATTAAGTTTTCAACTTCATCTGGCGTGATTGGAGAGAAATATGAGAATCCACAGACAACCCTAGATCCCAAGCAACAACCTCCTGATAATAAGTGTTTGAGAAACAATAATGAAATCGTGAAACTCGTCAAGCATTTCGCAGACTGGCAAACATCAGCTGCTAGGTTGAAATCACAACAGGCTCTTTAGAACTCCTACGACGTAAGGAGTTGGTGATGCAACAAATCTTTCTTTTAATTGTTTTTTATGATTAGATGTTGCCTCAAATCACGTTTTAGACCACCAAACACAATACAGAACCCCAAAAAAAATTCACCCCAGACCCCGGTTTACCCACGGGACGCCACCTCGTTGCGAGTGGATATTATTACACTATGCGAGTATGTGTCGAGGGTTGTAGGTGATTCAATAATAATCTTACCCCTACATTGTAGGCTACCTCTTAACGAATTCTTGAAATATTCCTACAAACTAAAAAGAACTAAGGGTAAAGGAGAAAATGTGATAGCAAAATTATGATGTGGGAAATAAAATTAACCATAACTGAGATAACTGAGAATTATCAACATTTGAATGATAGTCAAACACAAACTAATAATAAATAAATCTATATCTTAAGAATACTACTATGTACTATCCATGCCAAGAATCTATCACTAATTATATCGTATGTATAACAATGCCTTTCTCAATCTGTTTTCTTAACAGGCAACCATCTACTATGTACAACAGAAAAACTAGGGATTGCATTTTTACAGCAAATTTAATTTATCCTCACTCATTTTTTATTACGTATTTAAATTTAGGAAAGCTCGACTGGCATATTCATTGTATATTTTACAAAGCAATCACCCAAGATACGTGATACTTAAGTAAGCAATTCTCTACACTAATTCTTCCATCATTGTTCTTAGTAGCAATTCAGTTGCCTTGCTTACTAAATAATTCAGTATGAGTATACTCACACTAAGCTTGAACAGGGTTTTAGTTTTAGTACAACTGAGCAGTGTCGATATGATTGTTTGGTTCTATTCTATTGCTTTGCTCATGAACTCAATGAAACGCTTACCATACTGCTCGGGATCACAGGTAGAGATACCATCAACATTGGCACCATACTTAACAGTCTTGGCAGCCTTGGCAGCTTGCTTGCGGACACCATAGTGAGTAAGGACATCGATCAGAGCCAAGAAATAGATCTCACGTAAAGGAGCTCCTGAAAAGAAACAGAACCCAGACTTTTGATAATGTTTAGAGGGGAAAACTTTATTTAAAACCAGCCTTTAATGTTTCTTCATGTTTGTCTTCACGAGACAGGCATGTACACAGCCCACTCGCGAGCACTCAAATTAAGATGTACAACGCTCTCGAGAAAAATTGAAACTACATACGAGAATTCGGAAATGCACATGACAACAGATATTTTTATGCAGAACAACATACAACAAACATAATTGATGTAGGCCTATGTAATAAACCCTACTATACACCATGGTTAAGCATAAAGTCAACGCAACAGGAACAAGAAGATGTTCCCGTTGCATTGTCTTTACGCTTAACAATGGTGAATAGTAGGGTTTATTTACTAAAGCAATTCTGTTTGTTGTATGTTGTTCTGCATAAAAGCATCTGTGCCATGTACATTTTAGAATTTGCTATGTAGTTTCAATTTTTCTCCAGAGCGTTGTACATCTTAATTTGAGTGCTTACGAGCGTGCCGAGTGTATGTTTTTCTTGTAAAGACTCTTTGAGGGCAAGAATCACCACCAATATTAAAACCACGAGAAATAATCTGATTTAAGTAATATCTCTCAATTTGTAACGCAAATCGAAAAGCTTCTGGGTCTCACGTAGTTTCGTTAGAACTAGACCCTGCATGAAATATTATTCAAATATTGAAATCAGAAGTGTTTTTAATTACGGAATACATTAATTTATTTTGAACCTTGATTAAAATAATTACTGGTTACAATATTTGAAAAGGGTTTTATGCCAGATAGGCCTATAGTTCTAACTACACCACATGGGACTAAGTATCCACTTTTTTGTTTATATGTAGCATTATGTGAGTTATTACTTAAATAAGGTTATTTCGCGTGGTTTTAGTATTGGCGGTAGTCCTTCCTCTTAACTTAAGCACTAGGGCTTACCACCATAACATAACCAGGCATCCCACAGGAAGAGCAATGAATCAGCAATCTATCTATTATATTATGCACAAAATTTTGGGTAAATTCCACATTTTTGTTTACGTACATCAAATATTTGGTGAAACAAATTCTCCAAAAGTTAAAATCTAATGTGACAGGGCTACCGTAGGATTAGTACTTTAAAGTAACAAGCAATCTTTCTTCAGATAGAGTAGGTATAGCCCGCAACGTTTTCTGTGGCGCAGTGAGAGCGCTTCGCCGGGCTGTGGTGGGCCTCCGTTCTTGTTGTTGTTGTTGTTGTTGTTGTGTGCAAAAAGTGTAGGGTGGGATATTTTGGGTAGCACTTGCACAGTCCTAGCATTGGTAAATATAGATAATTACCTTCTAAGCTCGGGATTGCATAGATATCAAGCTCCGGGATCAAGCCGATATCATACTGAATGCTCGAGTCCCTCATGAGCTGACCGTGCGGGGAGTCTGGGGGCGTGGCCGACGCCCCTGCCCACCTCTGATCGAGGCCCGAGCCGCTCTCCGAGTCTTCCGAGTCTCCGTCTCCGACCCCGGCCTCGGCCGCTTCCGCCTCGTCGTATTCGGCTTCCGCTCGGGCACAGTCGTGGACACCCAGAAGCAGAGAGTAGTCCATCAGGTGGAGCTTTGTCAGGAACTAGAACACAGCAACGCAAATCACCTACACGTTGACCGTTCTAGGTTTTATGCTATGGGTGGGGTAATTAAACGATTAATTGCCCTGGATGATGAAACATTTAAAATGATTTTCTTGGAGAATTAAACGGGAGAAAAAAATGTAAAAAAATTGTTTTTGTATGTAGGTAGGGTATTCACATTGAATTGTAGATAAAACATGCAGAAAGGGTGGCTTTAAAGTGCATTTCTAATTACTTAGCCTATATGAATTGGTTTTCATAGGCATCTTTTGGGGGGCAAAGCAGATTATTTTGCTTACACATAAATATGTTCAGGTCATTAGAATGCTTTAAATATCACTAATATTTACACTATTGAATAATTGAAATGACCTCTACTTGATGCACGTACTGGGATTATTGATTAAGAACTGTTGCACAACCGGTATTAAACTCACTTGTCATTACTCATTGGCTACAACTACAAGTGACGATCTGTCCACTGATTGGCTTAAAATAAGGTTTGACTAAGGAATTGAGTTAAGACAAACCCTTGGTCATAGGCATAGCAAGTGAAGGGCAGAAATGAGGTTGTTAATTCTAGTAAAAGTTAGTTACGTTCAGAAAGGCTTAAAATTCTGAAAAACGTTTTCTTCGATTTCAATCTGTACCCATTAGAACAGATGATATTAGAAATAGTAATGTACACAATAATTGTAACTGTCTTAAACTCTTAATTTGATGTTTACTTAAAAATTTGAATTGTATTAAGCATAATTTTATTTGAAAGTCGTGAGCTGCGTGAACCCTGTACGTATTTTGCTTTACAATTTATTGCGACCAAATGGTACATAATATAAACTTGACGCATGTACTAAAGGAATCCTGTCTCTATTGGATAACACGACAACACATGATGGCCGAGTAGGCAGATCGGGGGCATGTGAAAAGAAGAAGAACTATAAAGTCGCTGCCGCATTTAAACATTCTCATCCATCATGCCAACCTCTCAAGCAGGAGACCTGTCAAAGTTGTAGGAAAATGGACTGCATATAGTGTGGAAAGGAGGGATGGAACCTGCAATATAGCTGCTACAGGTATGTAAAAGTGGAATATTTAGCACTTTCAAGTTTTAAGTATTTAATTGAATCTAATTTGTCATTTTGCAGCACCTTTTTCACATACTAATCAAAAACCTGTGCTACCATGGGGTTATGTTGTTATTTGCCTTAACAATAAATACAAAATATATGTAGGCTTTACACAGACATTATGGAGTAAAACCCGGAACCCCTATGGATCGTTTTCCAGGGTTAAACGATAAATGCAAAACAAGAATGAACCAACTAAAAACGGAAACAAATTTTTTAGTGTGTTTTTTTAAACTTGCAAGTTTTTTATCGTGATTGGGAGAATTTCATTGTGTTAAAATCATTATTGTTTATTGTAGGCTCAACTAAAAAAAGTCAAGCTATGCCGGGCGGCAATGAAGTTTTGCCAGGAGGGCAACCCCGGCTCTGGGGAGAACACTGTAAGAGTAATAATTTACCTCAACATCAGCAGTTAAAGTTTCAATGAGCTTCTCCTTAGCATCTTCACCGATATAGACTTTCATTCCTTCCTTGACAAAGTCATTGTCTTTGAGGGTTGGCAGATCTTTTTCCTTTTCTTTGTCAGATGCTTCTCGGTCGACTGTAGAACCCTTGAGATCGAACTTGCGATGAGTTTGAAGATGATTACTGAAAACGTTCCTCATCGCTACAAGATAATGTTCCACGCCGTCTACAGTGAGTCGATACATCCCCAAGTACTGTGGCAGCAACGACTTGCCATGGCGCTCGACTATGTACTGTAACAAAACAAAGCATTTAGTCAGACAAACATAACACCAGCTTGTAATACTACATGTTACTATAGCTCACTGTTGACATGGGCTACATACCGGATGGTAATGCTTTAAGAACGAATGCATTCTTTCCACTTCCTCGCTGGTTAGCGTTTTGATAATGAAGAGTCTATCATAGGATTGATAGAATTTGGCACCACTCTTGCCCGGAGAATCCACCAGCACAGGCTGAGACCTGCCACAATACAAGTATTAGCTACTAGTTTTAGCAAGTCACCAATAAATCAAAAGTGGTATTAACCACATTTTCGGAAAAAATCTTGCAAATGTTGAATGACATCATCTCCAGCTTAAAACATGTGATGAAATTATACCGCCAAATGAGAATAATAGTACTGCAATATGCAGCAAACTGCAAACTAGGCCTACCACAACCAGTGTGATGTACAATTCTACTCTTATAGCTAGATTGAGTCCATAGTAATTACTTAAAATAGCTTAGTTGATAAACAGTCTTTATACTTTTTAACAACAAGCCAAAGAAAAACATTGAAAAGTCGGGTGGTTGTTATAATATGTTATCAAAACTGGTAGAACATACATGGGATAAAATTTATAAAATACATTTCATGCAATCTCGACCTTTAGTAAAGGAACCATGTTAGGTGAAAAGACACTTTGTGAGGCAGCTTTAATAATAGTAACTGACACTACTTGTTTAACTATAAGCCTAGCTTGTAACTATTTCCCTCCAATGTGAATTCCTTTACTTAACAGGACATAGTTTTTATATTGCATTGATTTATCAACTTTAAAGGGTTGTTTATTGTCAATATCATGGTTATCTTAGCTATTGTCTTCATTTGTTTTGATAGTTATCAATTTAAAAATATGACCATTGGTTTTCATAGGAAAAATGTAAGTTGTTGTGATTGAACCACTGATGTAAGGCCTGTGTTAAATCGTTTACAAGTTTCACACTCAATCCACTAAATTGTTTATTAATTTGTATCTATCGCTTCTTGTAAACCTTATATTAAGTATTTACAGGAATAAAATACTTTATAATAACACTACCTTTAGTACCCCTAGCAAATAGCCAAATAATATATTACGTTTGTAGGACTATGATCCCAGTGTCAATAAGATTATAAACAAATTATTCACTCAATAAATACATCTACAAAAAATTGTACATAGGCATACCTTACCTTGTATGCTCATGCTTGTAGATCGTGTGTACAATAATGCGAGGATAAATTGGTAAACACGGGCAGCTAGCATACTTTGAGCACAACAATGGTACTGCTGTGTGCAGCTGTAGCACATTGGAAGCAATTTACTCAAGAAAACCATTATACTTTCAAGTTCAATGCAACAGCATCACTACACATCAAACCAGACTGTGAGGCATGGTTAGAGGTTAGAGCTGTCTCTAGGTTCTTAGGTAATAGCTAAGATCACCATATTAATGTTATTACAAATAGTTCCAGTAGTTTTGGTACATTTAATAATATGATGGTATCAATACGGTTGTAGAACCGAACAATGGTAGGTTATTAATAAATACAAATAATAGGCCTAAGTAGGCTAACAAAAGCATTGAAAGTGCAAAATTTCCTGATGATCTGATTCATTTAAAACAATCTGCTAAGAATAGTTAATATATCTGCACACATGCCAGCCAGAGGCAGCCCTGCACTAGTTGGCACTTATCACAAATAATTGTAATATGATCATAAGTAAATCAGTTTTTTAAATGAATAGGATAGACGTTAAATAAATAAAAAAAATTAATAAATAGGCCTACTGAATTTAGTGTCATGAAATATCCCCACGCAGAAATGACAGTGATAACAAATGTCAATTGTTTGGAGAATATGCATAGTAACACACGATGCAGACACATATTAACAAAAATGTGAATAAGCTTACCACAATCAACACCTACCAATCAAAAGATACTCATTTTAGGATGGAACCCAAACACTGTGACATAATTATGATTAAATTAAAACTACAGTACCTACATACAAACAAAACAAAATTGAAAATATATAGAAAACATTTTTTAGTTCCATAATTTAGGCTAAAGTTAATAGGCCTACACAAAGATTATTTGAACACACAAACATATCCAGGATGTACTATATTCTATTTATGACGAAATTAGGAATAATAATAATAATAATAAATAACCGAAAAAAGTTATAAAATTGAGATGTTAAATAAAATAACAATATACCGTAAATATTTTTGTTAGTTCATAACTGGGACAACACACAGTTAAAGATTAATTCCACACCAGTCATTTACAAGCGACTGACCTCAACCGTTTGGGACCAAATTTATGCCGGCATCTGTACTCTTTACTAAGAGACACAGGCACGGTTGCTGACCGATGCAGTAATTCAGCGTCCCTTTCCTTAGTGCTTGCGTTAGGATCATATTCGCACAATCTAACCAACCAACTAACTTTAGAACAAATTTACAAGTTATAATGTTAGATTAAAATATGTCAGCAAAGATACAGTAATTCACAATTGCAGTGTTAAAGTTAATGGTAGAAGTCATAGTCATATAAGTTCTAAAGCTAATACTAGAGCACACTGTCCAAATCGTAGTACCGGTCATACTATATAAGTCGACCAGTATGAGTGACCGGTAAACATGGTGGTACTTCATACACGTACATATATATTATGGTGTCATATTTATGTCATACTTTCTTGAAATTCAATATTTAAAATCATACCAACATTGCGGGCCATGACTCGTTTTAAAATAGAAGGTTGGAAAACATAAAAAGCTATGTCCCTACCCTACCTTGTAGTCATGGCGTGAAATTGTGTAGAAGGGCTCTTTAACCCAATGGAGTGATGAGTCATACCCTTCCATATTTCAAGGTGTCTTTTTAGGGTTTACAAAATGTTTTTTATTCATTCAATTTAAAAAAAGAATCATGGGATTTGCATTGCTATTATGAATTCTATTTATGATCCAAAATCCAAAAGGGTGGAAAAAAACAAAATGGAGAAAAATTCCGAAAATATCGAACTGAAAAGAGGGCTAACATGCTAAAGTTTTCAAACCACAAAAATGTAGTTCACCTATATAGGCCTAAATAAATCAGGAAAAAAACATCTTTCCAAACAAGCATAGGGAACAATTGTTTTACCTACTTAAAATTTAATGGTCTAGCCTATAAGATCCTAAATTTTCCAAAATTGTATAATAAATAAATAATAAATAAATTTTATTTAGAGTCTACCCACTCAGTTATATACCCCCCCCCCCCAAAAAAAAATGGTAGACCTACCAAAATTATCAGAACAAATTGTAATTTAATTTTGTACCCTTAGAACCTGAATTTCTAAAATAAATTAAATTGTATATTCCAATGGGTTAAGTGGCTTTGTATTAGACTGTCTTATGATTAGCCAGTAGGCCTACCATCAAAAATAAATGTAATCCTGCATAAGAAGGGTTATGCAGAATATGCACAAAAAGTTAAAAAGCACAAAACATACATTTTTATGATAGAAGTTTTACAAAAACAAAACTCCAACTGGTATGGAACAGTTATTTTATCTACTCTCAAATACTCTTACAGAAGAGGAGCAAATACTGCAAGAATAATAAATACGGTAATAAATGCAATAGGCCCATGTTTTGTCAGAGAGTATTTAAATGGCCTATTTTAGCTGTGATGTGAGCTAATAGGGAACCAACAGAAATTATATTGAGGCACTGTACCTGGTGATGGATTCTTTATAGTCCTGATCATCGATTCCAAACCTCTCTCGTAGGTTGCGGAACACTAGGGGACAGTATTCTTTCACTTTAAAGTGACTGGGCATGTTTTCCCTAAAACAAAATAATAATAGGCTCACGTTAAATACTTCGACTAGGCCTATGCTATAGGTTATGATTCCAATGCATACATGAAATATGACTAAAGTCCTGTCTAATTAATCCCAGCATCAATCTTCTAAGACACAGACATGATTTAAAAATGTTCTCTCTGGTTAATTGTTACTACATATAGACCCTACTTGAAAAATGTAATACATTAAAAAAACAATGAGTAGGCCCTACCTAGGGCCTTGAGTAATGATCCAACGTAACAAGGGAAATGATATCCCTACGAGATATATTTTCCAATGCTAGGACTAGGAGTACAAAATAGCCAACAGACTTACAGTTGAGGCATTTCAGAGAACCCTACAAGTAATCAGTGTTTTTAATGTTGTGATTCCTCTCCACGATTCTAACTGTAGGCCTACAGCATTCAAATAATTTCTAAATCACTTTTACTTACTTGTTAAATAAATGATTATCAACTTTTAATTTTGAGTACGCTCGAAAGTCATCTGGCAGCAACATGACAGGGATTGTCACATGGCTGAGCTCATTTATCTGAAAACAAAAGACCACATACAATATACCTGGCGGATGGGGTGGGTCAAATACAAAGATGCACCGACCAAGTGATGTAAGCGGTCTGTGCCGTTGAACATGCCACCGTACTTCAAGGAGTAAGCAATCTGTTTGAATACAAATGTTACAAAATATAATATGCCTTTGTAGACCCACGAGTCACGACTCACGGCAGAGATGGAATGTGTAAACGCTTCACTTGGCTAGCCTCAAGTTCATGCCTAAGTAAGGGCGAGATTGTCTCAATTTCTATTGCTAAAAACAGTAGCCTACAACCTAGCAAGTTAATGCAAGCAAAAATTTGAAGTGAAACAACCATTTTCCCAGTGTGCTCTTTCCAAAAAATTCTAGAGCCAGCAAGGCAGAAGGTAGAAAACCTCGTTTTGTTACAACTCTTTTTGAGTGCTCTCTTAAAAGAGTTTTCTAGAGCTAGTGGAGCGGGAAAGTGGAAAACCTTATTCTTGTTTTGAAGTTTCTTTCTGGGTGATCTTTTCCAATAATATCCCAGAGCTAGCACAAGAGGAAGGTAGAAGACCCTCATACTTAATCCTTACACTTTGGCCTATTAGAGCTAGGTAGTGCTCAGGAAGGTGAGAAACCTTTACTTTTTGTGATGCTCGACCCAACTTATGGTTTACTAGATCTTCGCTAGGCTTTGCTAGTGCAAAAAACCAAGAAACAATGAATTATTATATCAGCCATTATGTACAAAAAATTAATAGGACATATTGGTCCGCAACAATTTATTGGATAGGCCTTGCACTTAAAAAAAAAAATTGAGGCAGATGTATTATTTTTAGCAAACTGCAATATTAAGCCTAGGCCTACCAACGGTTTTCATTGGAACGAGATGGTGATGTTGTTGCTTGTAAGTGGAACTGGTGGGTACAAGCTAGATGTAGACGTGTATTTTTGCGGCTTTAAAATAAAAAAAATTAAAGATGTTTGGAATAGTAGGTTTACCAAAAAAAAATTATTTCTCATTATTATTATTATTATTATTATTGTTATTATTTTTCAGATGGAATGATGATAGCGACGCCGACATCAAAGCTAAATGGTAAAAGTGAAGAAATACTCAGCTCAGCGCTCAATTTACACCCAATAGCTTCACGCATAGACGCGTGATACCGTAACGTAACTCCACACTACAGGTACGCCGAGTGGTTCGTCTTAATTAGGCCTTCCAGACATAGATTCTTGGAAACACGTTCTACTATTGCAAGCGCAAGTGCTTAGGCAAGTGATAGCAAGTGCTAAGGCTGTCCTGTGGAGTGGTCTGGTCAACCTATGTTGGATGATATCAGTAGCGTATCCAGGGGGGGCTTAATATAATATTCTGCAAATCATGTAAGTTTATATAACTATGTGTGTGTGTTTATGTGTGCTATTCAAGTCATCTATTAATTTCCCTTTTTTTGTTAAACAAAGCCACTTAACTTATTCTAAAACACCAAAAAATCATTTAAAAATACGTACTATTTCTAAAAAAATTACTGCGGCGCTATAGCCCCCATTGAGTCATTGGTCCAAGCCCCCGAAATATATTCCTGCGTACGCCACTGATGATGATGCTTAACGTCTCTTATTAGCGTAGGCTACCAAGGCTAGTGATGATGTGGGTTTTCCAGAAAGATTCAATTTGGAAAATTTCCCGCAAAAATATACATTTTCTATGATGTCTTTCATATAATTCATGAAAAGAATACAATGCAATTTAATTTATTCATTTCATGAATTTGGAGCTTAGGCCTAGGCCCTAGAATGACAAACTATGTAGGGACTAGCTCTTTAGGGGAGGTAGGAGATCTTTGGTAGGGGTAATGAGGAACGCTTTTTGCAAGTTTCGACTTCATACCTAATTAATATCTTTGGTTACAAGTATCACATCCCATTAAAAATTTTATATAGCCTAATATTCTATGAACTAATAGCTAATAATTTATGGTTAAATCAAACTGATATCTTGATTCACTATTGCGTATTTTTTTGTGTTTTTTAAAGTCCGTGATGTTCCTCTTTACCGCAGGAAAATGGGGTACAAGGGAACAAGTGTTGCTGAAGTCATACCGTATACAGCAAAAATATTTGTGAAAACAGGGTACAAACGTAGGGCCTATAGGCCTACTTGCCTTTATAACAGCCTAAAAAAATATTTGAAATCGAGCAAATATTGCCAAAGTTATAGGCTATCAAACATTGGAAATCTGACTACTCGGAAAATATCATCCAATTTTGGATTGCCAACATTGAAAAAAAATGCTGTGTGGTGTTTTAAATTTACTACAAAACATGTTTTGTTTTCAAATTTGAAATTTTAACAATGACATAGTTTTTTTTTAAATTAGGCCTACAAATGAAAATGACCCTTAAATGGCACAAAAAAATTCCTAGCCTACATGGGGGACAAAAAATAAAAAATTCTTGTTCTTGTTTTTAAAAATCATGGCAAAGATGTTGGAAAAAATGATATCAACTACAGAACACATAAATTAAGGCTATTCCAGAGCACTTTTACCGATATTTTGAAAGACAATGGAAAATGGCTAAAAGTTGGTTGGATGAAAGATGAACAAATAAAGAAGGGGAAAAAATAACTTTTTTTGGACGGGACAAAAGCTCCATTTTGGCCATTATATGCAAATTTTGGGTCAATACGAAAATGAATGTTCTAGATGCAATACTTAATTTTTTACTTTGATTTTTTTATTGCTTTAAACACACCTTTGTCTCTGGACTGAGTACAAGGGAAAATAATTTTATGAAATAACTTTTGATGAACGATTTTTTTCGTGTTCCGGTTCAAAACCCTTTTTTGTATCATGTGACAAAACAAAATTGCACATCAAACATTATTTCAGAAAATTATTTTCCCTTATACTCAGTCCAGAGACAAAGGTGTTGGAAAAAAAAATCATAGCTCAAAATTGAATATTGCATCTGAACATTCATTAGCTCGTATTGACCCAAAATTAGCATATAATGGCCAAAATATAGCTTTTATCCCGTCCAAAAAAAAAAAAAAAAATCTCCTTTTTTATTCAAGTTTATCTTTCATCCAACCAACTTTCAGCCATTTTCCTTTTAAATATCGGTAAAAGTGTTCTGGAATAGCCTTAACTAGGCCTATTATGTTCCTGATTACCCCAGCAGTACCTATAACCTAGCACTGTTAATTCTGATATGTTCCCTATTACCTCAAATGTTCCTTTTTACCCCATTTAGGTGTTCCTTATTAACCCAGAAAACATTGATGCTGGGGTAAAGGGGAACAAGGCTGAGTTCAAGGGGATGCTTAACATTTAAAAAATAACAAAATCACCATTATGTGGTAGGCCTACCTACATTAAGGGAAGTTTTTGAAACCACACTTTGTGGATTTCAAAGGCGAAATTTTTTCGGACATTTTTACCGTCAGGATAGCGTTTAGAGCGATCTGAACAAGGGTCAAGGAAGGACAGTGGTGCCGAAACCTTTTAAATTGAGGGGTTATTTTTTAAATGAACACTACATTTTATGACAAAACTAAGACAAGTGGCCTAGGCCCACAACACTTCCTTACGTACGCCGAATGACGTGGACACAAGGCACAAAACGTACGGAAATGGTAACGTGGATGGTCACGTGATAGTAGGCCTACACTGCTTGCTGCATAGCCTGGCGTGTTGTGTGACACGCTTGGACCGGCTCGGACATGATCGGCTGCTCGTATTCGGCGATTTACGGTCGGTGGATGGTAAGTGAGGGGGCGAAAGGGTGCGCATGCGGCTCTGCATGGAATTGGGTGAAATAACCGGACATTTGCATTATTTTGAAAAAAACGCCCGGACAGACATCAAAAAAGAGGACATGTCCGGCTTTAGTCGGACGTATGGTAACCCTAAACATGAAGCAAACTTTTTTGTTAGGAAGGTACAAAAACAGAATTTACAAGTGCCAGCAGTGCCACGAATTTAAAAAATGCTTATTTTGTATTTGCCCTGTAATGAACCTAAATACTTGAGTGTTACTAAGTTCTACTTAGTAACATTACGTACACATTTATTTTTTCCAATTCAAATAAGAGAATTACAGCCTTTGTTCCCCAAATACCCATTGTTCTTCATTACCCCTACCTTCCCTAAGTAGGCCTATATACAGGTAAGGTGACAACAGCTGACACTTGGAGATAGAGATTTTTTCAGCACAACCAGTCAACCAGCACAATTTTAATATTGTAGAACACATGTGCAAGTTGTTATTGTCAAATAATAATTAAAAAACATGATTATTGGATGAGCGTAGCGAGCGAAGCGAAGATTCCATTTCACTACACTGGAGAAAAAATCCGGAATGTTTTTTTTTTCTTTTTTTTGTTCTGTATTTTTGTGTGTCTGTTAACACGATTCCGGCTAACCGATACTCAATTGCGATGAAATTTTATGGAGGCCTTCGAAATCTCTGAACAAAGAACTGCCACGTTTTTGAGCGCAATCGAAAAATATTTGCCATGAAAATCGCAATTTTACGGATTTTTTGCTGATTTTAAAAAATTTCTTAGCTTATAACACCTATATGCTTTGTACGATTTTAATGATTTTTTCACAGAAACCTTAATTTTATGAATTTATGTATTCGTGTGAAATTGAGCGCAATCAAAAACTATTTCTTGAAAATCGAAATTTTGCGTTTTTTTTCTTTTTTAAAACAATTCTTTGACTTATAACACCTATATGCTTATCCTATTGTAAATTTTTTTCACAGAACCTTAATTATAAATTCATATATTTGTGTAAAATTTGTGCGCAATTGAATAATTATTTCTTAATAATTTCAATATTACGATTTTCCTTTTTTAAATACAATTAACTAAAAAAAAAAAAAAATTAGGTTAATTTTCTTTAATTTAATTTAATTTAAAAAAATCACTTCAACCTCGTTATGATTTTTTCACAGAACAACAGAAAATCCGCAAACACAATGGCAGCTCATGTACAATTACGCTCATCCAAACAACCGGCGGACTTAAGCGTTTTCTAGTGTTAATATTTAAGAAGATGAAAATTTTCCGACACACATCCCTAACTAAGAAGGCTATTCAAGACGATGAGTGGTGATAGGCCTAGATGATGAAGGAAGATTACAAAAAACATGCCTTATGTGGGATTCAAACCAACGTCCTCGTAGGCCTAGAGCCATACACTTTGGACCAGCACCCTTATCGTATGTGCCACCGCACCGCACACGGCGGCTATGTTAGAAGCTATGAATATGATACTTGTAAAACAACACAAGGAATATGTTGCACAAGTAGGACTAGAATTTTAAAAAAATTTTAGCTGGATTGAGAAATTATAAAGGTAGGGTCTACATCTGGAGTGGGAAAGAACCTGTTTAGAACCAGTTTCTGGGTAGGCCTATACCATCATTCCAAATACAAATACTAGTTTACAAAGTATCATCTTTCAGCTTGCAGTGACCTATCCAGGAGGCACAAAATGACCATTGGGCATGGGGTTATGAAACGTCTAAGAAGTAGGGATGTCATTGTCAATAGGTCTACCTGGAAATTTTGTAATTCTGAGTAAATTAGCGTGGCATATGTTATCCAGAACCTAACTTTACGCGCTTTGCAATTCGAATTCGGATGCGCTACCACTCTGCCACACTGCGCTGTGATGTTTGAAGCTATTGGCCTAGTTAGGTGGTGTCGTCGATTCGTCGATGACCGTAGGACCAATTTTGCAAGTTAGTAATACAGCTGACCGTACGACTAGGCTATCCACTCCGTTGAATAAAAGGCCTAATCTAATTTGCAAGGTTGCACGCGCTTGTCGATGAGTCACGTGATGAATTAACCAATAAAAACATTAAAAACAATGAATATAGAATAATATGTAGTACCCTAGGCCTAATTCTTATGTTCGAACGTAAGAATATCCATTGCCAAAAATAAAAGCCTCACCCCGAACGGCACATTCAGTGGATAGGCCTACACAAGAGTAGTTGACGCTAAAAACTTAAAATAATTGTCACTGATTATCCTCTTGTAGTTGACTAGAATAGGCCTAGTCTTGTAGGCCTAGGTGACACTAATGTCTTTTGCATTTTCTACACATTTCCGGGGTAAGCGCCGTTGTGGAACGTTAATGTGTCGACCAGTCATGGGAAGTTATTTTGCCTTTTTGACAATGATGTGGAATTTTTCATAATTACCAACTTTAGGCATAGGCCTAGCTAATGGGCATAGGCCTAGGCCCTACCTAGCTTAGGCAATAGAAGTTTATTGGGTATAGGGTAGGGGCCTAGACCTAGACTAGGCACTTTCAAGGTCCTCTGCAATGTAGCATAGGCCTAGGCTAGCCTAGCCTGAGTATAGGGTAGGGGCCTAGGGGCTAGGCTAGGCGTAAGGCCTTTGTGTAGCCTAGCTAGGCCCTAGCCTATAGGGCCTAGGCTAGAGCTACCTAGCTAACCCTAGGGCTAGGCCTACCTACCCTAGGGCCTATGTCTAATAGGGCTTAGGCATGCAAGCATAGCTAGCCTAGCATTAGAATAAGCTTACCGTATGATTTACTCCCCACATAAATACTGACAGAAGTGGCTCATTTGCTCGAAATAACTTCACTTTGGGATGTTTTACACGAAAATGTTTCTTCTTGAGTTTACTCAAACCACTCTGAAGGGGTAAACTCATTTCGATGTTTGTGTTTAGTCTAAGCTAAGCCTACGCTAGCCCTACAGCGTATTTGATAGAAAACTAGGGCCTAGGGCCTACCGGTAGACCTAGGGGCCTAGGCCTAAAGCCAGGGCTAGAAGGCCCTACTTATCGGAAACCCTCCATTTACTAGGCAGCACTAAATATCTCAAAAACTTATTATAGCTGAATCACTTGGGGAATAGGCCTGGCGCATGTACAACCTTAGTACAAACACGTTTAGTGTCACTTTATGCTTAAAACTCCCTAAACGGCAAAAGCAAAATAGCGCCTGTAGCTTTCCGGTAGTCCGAATTACTGAATGAAAGGCTGCGCTCGCTGCTGAGCTCAAGGATGGGATGCAATCATTGCAGGGGCTGGACTGGATTCTGGATTGTGATTGGCTGATGTACACAAATGGCTGCCGCTACTTATCGCCATCTGTTGATTGTCGTATGCAAGTAAACACCGCGCTGTTTAAATAAATAAAAACATTTTTCGTAGAAAACCAGACCATGAGGAGACTACAGCTGACAAACTTGAGTAATAAAGCCCGGTGGGTGTGTGAAGGGAATGTCTACTCCAAAAGCTATTTAGCTCAATCCTTAGCATTCGTCTTACTGACTGAATAAAACCTTAAGAGAATATTGAACTTACTTTAATGCCCTACCTAAAGGTTTTTTAATTTGATTCTTTTTTATAGAGCTAAAAATATAATGTGATGAGGTGGCTTTTCGAAAAAGAATAGAACAGCGGATCAAAATGCCAATCAATTTTAACATTTGTAGTGAGTCTACGTAATAGTTTTCAGTTTTGAGTCTCTCTCTCTAGCTTTAGGTAGCCTACCTTGGAACCTATCGGATACATAATGTTACAATATCTGAATCAATATTAAGGATTAACCATTTTTTATTTTCCTTCTTTGTATAGGTAATAGAGCAAAATTAAATTAAATTAACAAAACTAACTTCAGTCAACATCTTGTAACAATATATTTAATAAGTATTGTATTTGCCTCCACCTGAGCATTAGGTGCCGGTATGCTTAAGGACGCTCTAAAACAGCCCGGAAACAAATTCCAGGATGGTAACGGCAATATTGGCTATGATTTAACATTGCCCGGTAGGCCTACCTACGGTATCCGGAAACTATTATTTTTCTCTATTATTATTGGTGGGCTTCTCATTCTCAATGCTGATGCCTTTTTAAAATGAATATTAATAATGTAGCCTAACATTAATTATCTGTAGTCATCTCCAATATTATATTTATAGTTTTCTCTCAATTATTATCTTTGAGCAATGTATTGTAGACTATAGTTGTACACTTGTACTGAACATTTTGAGAATAAACATATTTCTGAATAGTGAATATGGTAAAAACTTTCAGTGAAATTTTGCTAGTGTCGAATAGTCGATCTCCCTAATCAGACTCACGCATTACGCACGACCTCTGTCGGTCACGTTCAAAATGATTTGATGATTATTACATTACAGTTTTACATCCTGCCCAACTAATAATTGATAATAGTCATAACAATAACATCCTATATTCATCCACCAAAATGGGTGGCAAAATGTTAAGCAGTGCCTCATTATCGACATGACACAATAGGTATTAGGTAGTACATTTTTTTTTTTCCTATGCCGAAAGCTTGATTTTTCAATCATTTTTCTTCCTGGCTATCCAGTAAATATGTGCTTCCTTCTCTGGCCCGTTCAGGTTATTTGGCAGGGCGTCAATGTCAGATTTAAGTGCAGCGCAGCTGAAGAGGTGCGCTCTGTCCTGAAAACCCGATGTACATAGTTTGCAAGTTGCTGGTTCCTTTGTGATTTGAAATCGACTCGGGTGGTGCTGCAGGACGTCATGTCCTGTGGCCAGCCGGAACTGCGCTGTTGCCACCTTTCTTGTCCAGGATTTGTCTGGCCCTTTGAGGACCTCGTCCCGCCATGGTTTGTGATACATCTTGGCCTCTTGAAGTCTTCCATAGGATGTCTTGAGGCCCTCCTTGGCAAGGTTTTTGGCAGAGTTGTAGGAGATACTCGCCGTGTCAGGGGCAGACTTCTTTGAGCCCAACTTGGCTAGCGCGTCAGCCTTCTCGTTGCCCAGGATGTTGCAGTGGCTGGGCACCCATTGAATTTTAAGCACTTTTCCATGCATCACATTTTTTATTAAACTCTTTTTAAGAGACAGGGAGGCTTCTTCACATTTTTCCATCTGACAGATCTTCTTGATGGCGGCCTTGCTGTCAGAGATAATGACAAATTTTGTCTTTTTGAGTGGAAAGGTTGGTGTTTCTGCGATTTTCTCTGCTGCTCTGGAGATGGCATTTATTTCTGCATCAAAAATGCTCGAGCCTGGTGCCATCGCGTGCACCTCTTCAAAGAAGATGCAATGGAAGCCAAAACCAGTATTGCTCCCCGAGCTGTTTTGAGAGCCGTCCGTAAAGACGTGCACCCATTCGGATATTGGGTAGTGCTTCTTCAGATGCGCTTCGATGAGCACTTTCAGCTCGGACTGGCTTTTTTCCTCCTTCTTGCCCATACCTTCCACTTGAAGATTGAAGTCAATTTTGATGGTTGAGTTTGGAAGGCTATTGACATCTAGGCTGGCAAGCTTTTGTCGAGGATGGTGTAGCAGGTCCGGACAGTGCTCCGTTTTTAGGAGTGTTGTCTTTTGGGCAAAATTTGTGTGTCCTGCTGCGCTCGCCGTTGGAAAGGCTAGCCAAGATGTGTCAATTCTCGCCAGTTTTTCATGCAGTATGATGGCTTTCTGCTCTAGTCTCTGTATTAGGGGCTCTACTTTACAGTAGGCTTCCATTGCTGCCACCGGTGTTGTCTTTACTGCACCGCTGGCTAGTCGAAGGGCCTGATTCTGGATTTTGCCGAGTATATCAAGGTTATGCTGCGCCGAGGTGACAAAAACTTCTGCTCCGTACTCAAGGACCGGACGCAAATAGGTCTTGTAGGTGAGAACCAGTGTGTCAATCCTGGCTCCCCAGGACACTACGGCCGCACGTTGCATCAGACACAGCCTCTTTTTAGCCTTCTCAGCTTCATTCAAAACTCGTCCTATAATTATCTTCAATTTCCTTAGGCCTACATCAGATCACCTGTTACCAAACAATAAACAATACAAAATAGGATTAGGCTACATTATTATTACACAAGGTTGGGGCTCTACCGTACGAACAGTTAATCCGATTTTATTTACAAGAGGAACCTTTGAAATATCTAACTAAATTCAAATCTCCTGACATCGTGAGAACAATCAAAAATATACCCCCCCCAAAAAAATGGTATTTTATAATTTTTGTTTAATTTTTCTGTTTCATTGATCTGGACCAGAATTAAATTTTACTATGTCACTTCGTAAACGCTTCTTATAGTTGCGTCACAGTATAAAAATAATATACAGTAGTGAAACTCACTAGCAAAACATGCTGTAAAACCGTCACGCGCCCCTAGCGAAAGTGGAGTCAACTAATGATGACTAGATGAGTTGAGGCGAGGTGGCAGTGACTTTTAGCTGTGGTTTTCAAGTGTTAGTTGACACTCAGTCTCGCATGGTGCGGTAGTGTGGCGGCGGTCCGGGCGCAACGCATGTTAATCACGGACATTTAGACGGCGGAGGCTTTTAGTTGACTCTCACTTTCGCTAAGCGCGCTAGTGTAGCAGCGGTATGCCAGCCGACCACGAAAGCAAATCACCCTGCAGGCAGTGCATTGAAGTTTCGCAACTGTATATTATTGTTATATTGTGGTTGCGTTGATAAGATGAGCGTCTTTAGCTGCATTCCTACGGTTTTCATGAGAAATATTTCTTTGATTGTACCCAAAATGTCTAGCATTCCTACCTAAGTACCTTGAGTAGAAGTTTTCAGGAAAATTGTATCAATATTGGAGTAGCCATTTATTCAGTAGAAAGCAAACAATCGAGACACAAAAACATACATCATCAATCATCATTCATCATCATTATCCGTTAACACGGACAACTCTGCGTTGGATTGGCATAAAAGATGGGCCTCTCCTGGTATCACCCTTCCCTTCCCTCCTTGCTGTTCCACATCTTTTATCACAATACCCTGCCAAAACCGTACAGACCGAAAAACAAGAACCAGAGCTTTTTTCTCAGGGTTGTCAATAGTCATATTGAAGTGAAATTTAAATTTCTCATCCAACTAATATTATAAAACAAGTATGAACAAGCAGATTTTATTTAAAAAAGCAAAGGTAAGAAGTAAATGTAGTACCAGTAACAAATAAGCATGGGTAAGAGAAATAGGGAGCAAAGCTTACCTTGAAAACCCAACCTCAACCTAAGATAGGCCCAGGCCTTCCTCCTTAGACCCCTCCCACCTGTTGCACCACCACCCCTACTCCCTAAATGACTTTAAATTTAGTTCTTCTCTAACGGTCGGTGACCAAGGCCATTTCCGAAACATTTTGACATTGTGTACCCGTTTTATATATATTTGTTTAACTAGCAGGTTTCACGCAGATGCTCACCTCGTTTAAGGTAAGCTGTTGCTGTTGGTCTCCTTTCTTCTTTCCCCAATCACACACGTTATTATTCAAAGTTTGTTTAAACGTTCAATTCTTCTTTGTGGAGGTGTAAGGTACAGAGAAATAGGCCAAGCCACTGGCCGCTGTGGTCACAAAAATCATTCTGCATCAACCTTGTTAACGGGAAATGTCTACCAAACAAAAACGCATGCGAATCGGAGGTCATGTTTGGTTTAAACTAGCAGAAAAGTGATGCATATAGGGGCCTTTGCTCCCTAATTAGGATACATATATGAAGATACATGACAAGACATGCTGTAATGAGTAGGTATGCAGATAAGTAAGTCATATGTAGAATACATAAGAGAGAAAAATATTAATATTTATAATAATAGTAGCCCAATACATTACTATACATGGGGGGTATAACCGTATAAGTATATAATTAACCGCAGTGATCACACGCAGCTTAAAATTTCTTCAATGTTGGAACTAAGGAAGAGTGTTGGGGAAGCTACCGCCATAATGAGCTTTTAAAATATACATTACTCGGTCCTTAAACAGAACTTTTTGAGTTCCTGAAAGGTTAAAAAACTAAAAGTTCCTTCAGTGGAAAAATGATGGTATGAAGCTGAAGGATTAAGGTTGCAATTTATATAAAAATTAAATCTATGATGTTTACATTGCTCTAAATTTTATTTGACATAAAGGCCGATATCAGAAGGTGTTAAATAATTTAAGCACATTTTGTCACAAAATTTAAAGCAGTTTTATTGTATTAATTTTTCATTTATCCATAATCTATCACATTTCAATTTCTATCTAAAACTGTAGGTACTAAAAAAGTGGCAGAATACATTAAAATTTAGTGAGACCAACTTGAACAACAATTAAAAAAAATTAAAAAAAACAATTTAAATTTGTACTATAGATAAGCTACTTGTTTGCTACATCCTGTTCATCAGAGTCTTCATTCTCCCGGTCTTCGGCGTCTTCATTCTTCAACTGTTGTTCCCACATCTCCGCATACACCCCCCCGGCACTTATCAGATCTTCGTGCCTGCAAATAGAAATAATTATAGTTGGGATTCGATTATAAATTCAAAATCAATGTCAAATCAATAATTTTGAAATCACTTTGAAAAAAAATTTGACATCAAAATAATTTTCAACATCATTTTATAGGCCTCAAGTGGAAAAAATGGATTTTTGGGGGGATTTTTTCCCCTTTTTTAATGTAAAAATAGGTAATGTATGCAAAAAGTAAAATATATGGTTTTTACATAGTTCCAAAATCACTTTATTATTATTATTATTATTATTATTATTATTATTATTATTATTATTATTATTATTTAAGATGCCAAATTGATGTCGAATCGAAAGTCAATTTTGCTTCGACATCGATGTTGAATCAAATAATCGATGTCAAGTCCCAACCCTAGAAATAATAATAATAATAATAATAATAATAATAATAATAATAATAATAATCAAAACTCATTTCCAACAATGTCAGGTTGAGTGGTGTTCTTCACACCGATATCTAGGGCACGAAACTATTGTTTGCCGAGATTGCCAGGCTCAGCGTTTCTTCTTCATCATCTTCATCGTCATCTTCATCCTGCATCTTCTTCTCCACCAAATTTCTCCACTCTTTCCTGTCCTCCCACAGCTTCAATTCCATCACCTGGTTCCAAGATTCACCTCTCTCTTCAACGTCACCTTCGATCAATCTTCCCCATCTTCTCTCGGTCTTCCTACTTTTCTTTTACCTTCCTCTCCTGCTTCGAAGTCTCGTCTTGGGATCCTATCCATTTCCATCCTCTTCATATGACCAAACCATCTTAAACATTCCCTTCCTAATTTAAAACTCAATTTCTCCAGACCTAATTCCTTTCTTATAACGTCGCTTCTAATCCTGTCCAGTTTTGTAACTCCCTTGATACTTCTTAAAAACTTCATCTCTGCTGCTTCCAACTGACTCTCTTCCTTTGATCCAACTGTCCAAGTTACTGCACCGTAAGTAAGTATAGGTATGAAGTATGCTTTATAGAAAAGAACTTTGAATCTCTGTGGAAACAGCTCGTTCCAAAGCAGCTTTCACACCAGTTGATAAAATCCTTCGGCTTTTTGTACCCTAGTTGTTACTTCTCTATTTACTTTAGCATCTTTTGTCAAGATACTTCCTAGGTACTTAAATTCTTCCTTTTCTTCTAATACTTGTCCACGAAGTCTTAACTTTTCTTGATTCTTAGGCATGCCTTTTATATCCTTTTTCTTTTTTTTTCTTTTGTGCATCCTACAATGTATACAAGAATGTAAAAGAGGCTTGACAATAAATGAAATGAAATGAAATGAAATTCACTTTTATTCTGACTAATACTTAACCCAAACTCTGTTGCAACTACATTCCATCCCCCCACCTTTCTTGCACCTCTTCAAAACTCTCACCCCAAATTAAGACATCATCGGCAAAAACTAAGGTTCTAGTGTCTCTTCCGTCTATATTTGGTTCCACTCTTTGTAGTATTTGATCCATTACTACAGTAAATAGAGTCGGTGATAAAACACTACCTTGCCTCAGTCCCTCATTTATTTCAAACCAATCTGATCTACCCTCATTTGTCTGAACACAACTTGCACTCCCTACGTATGTACTTTTTATCCTCTCTATCAAACCTCGTCCAACTCCCTTTTGCTATAGACATTCCCATACTTTTCCTTGAGGATAAAAATAATAATGATAAAAATAATAATAATCAAATATCCGGTTCCAATACAAGTCGGTTTGGGGGAACGGACGAATCCCCAGTAACTCAAACTATAGACATTTTAAGTGCTTGCTAGCTATGCTCAGAATATATTATCCTCCTTTACTGTCTTTAAAATCAATTTTTATATGTTAAAGTCTTGTTTGTTTAATAAGATACCATATTGTGCTGAATATAGGCCGACCCTGAATACTTGCCGACCCCCTAACTTTTCTTGTTGAAATATTAAAAAACATTTGCAAAAGCGTATGCAAATATTAGCTGGCAAGGGACTTTGAGACTTAAAGATTAAAAAAGGATAACATTCGATATTCGATATCAGTACTATATTAGAAAATTTAAGAATTTTAAATTATAATGAAAATCAAATCGGATAAAATCATCCATTTCACATCTAGCCAATGCTTTGATGGGAGTTCTCAGGCGATGCTGCTGACTCTGACTAGTGGCTGCGATGCAAACAGTTTGAGCAACTACACTATTTTCCAGCAAAAGCATACAAACATCCCAAAGTAAGACAGCAGTAAATAGTGTCCCACGATGGATTGGCTAAGGGTCCTCCGTCCATTATGTAGCATGCTTTACTGGGCAAGCTATCTGCCATGGTTGCACTCCTTCTCAATTGGTGTATGATTGTTTTGCATCTATTTACGAAACTGTCTTACATTCATAGTCCCTTAACGGCTTATGCTGAATTAATGTAATCACATTTCACATTTCCATTGAGTTAATACATACCGGCCTCTCTCCACGATCTCTCCTTCTTTAAGAACCAGTATCTCGTCAGCATGAATGATTGTGGATAAACGATGAGCAACGATGATGGTGGTTCGGTTGGCACAGACTTTGTACAACGCTGCTTGAATATTGCGCTCAGTCTGAGTATCCAGAGCGCTGGTTGCTTCATCAAGAAGAACTATGTTGGGGTCTTTTAGGATTGTCCGAGCTATAGCTACTCGTTGCTTCTCTCCTCCACTCAGTTTGAGGCCTCGCTCACCAACCTAAAAAAATGTCATGAGAGAGCAATGAGTAAAAGTCTGTAAATAAACTGAAATTAACATAAATTTTTATGCGGAAAACAATAACCATTTTAAATGGTCTTCCAAATGATTTATGACAAATATATAAATGTACGACTATTTTCTGATAGGCCTTAAGTAATGCAGTGTATATCTGAATGCACCGTCAATGCATGGTGGTTGGTGGGCCTTGTTTGAAAAGAAAATAAGCTTAGAAAAAGTCTCTTTCTGTTTTTGGAAAGAAATAGGCCCTACCATTTTTCAAGACTGATTTAGTAGGACAAAAGACGATAATATAAAAAATTAAAATTGATATACAAAATTGTGATATGGGTCACTCATCGATCATTGTACGATCTTAATTGCCTGTGTTATCCCGATAATTATCGGACATCTAGATTTTAAATTCAAACCGAGTGCCAACCAATTGCCTACTACCGCTCTTGACAAGTTTAGTAGGTATTTATTCCCTATCTTCCTTTCAGCATAGTAAATAATCTTGCCCGCAAGCCCAGTCCATCTCCTTTGTATGCACAAGTATGTGAACTTTCGACTCTCCACTCTCCAGCCTCCTTGTTATCGCGTGTTGGCCTAGGCCTTCTACCTACGCCAAATTAATAAAATTATACAAAAACAATCATGATTCATGTTTGTAAAAATAATTTTTTAATTTTAAATTGGCTTTTTACTTTGGCTCACATTTTGAATTTCAAATTATCGAAGTCATACTGTAGTGTAGTCTATTATAGATAGTAAACTAACAACATTTAAATGCCAAATGTCTTTACCTGGGTTTCGTAGCCCTCTGGGAATGACAAGATCCTCTCGTGAATGTCTGCATGCTTGGCTGCAGCCACCACATCAGCCTCCGGGCAATCCACACGGCCATACTGAATGTTGTACCTTTATCACAAACAAAACATGCAGTAAACTAACATAAAGAATGTCACACAGTGAAAGAAATCTATTGAAGTTATTGGTAGCAGTGTAGGCTTGCCCCCACGTTGTGATTGCGACATGGACCCCTCAGCTGCTGCAGACTGCCCTGCATACTGATGATAGCCTGATGATAGCATATTGATAGATGGGTGGTAGGCCTGGCCCCACATATAGAAACACTGGTATAGGTGAGTCCAAGTACTAATGATTTATGATTGACTTAATGATTGTAGGCCAGAATTAAGAGTAAATTAGTGAGTATGTGTGCACTAGGCCTACTGTTTATGGACTGCTATTCAGATTTAAGTGACAACTGACAAGGCACCTTACTTGATGGTGTTGTTGAATAGAACAGTATCCTGAGGAACAACTCCGATTGCTTGGCGTACAGATGACTGAAGGACGGTTTTAATGTTGGTACTATCGATGAGGATAGCTCCACACTCAACGTCATAGAAGCGAAATAGCAGGCGGAGGAGAGTGCTTTTTCCACTTCCACTCGGCCCAACCTGAAACCAAGGCCATATCCAGAGTCAAGACCGAAATAGACAAGACATAGCATTTTATTTATATATATGGCGTAATAATATTACATTAAATTTCTGCGGGAATCGGGTCGGGGGGCAATGTATCATTAGTTTATGGTTAGCACAGATATTGACTTATAATTAAGCGAGCGAAGCGAGCGTTTCCATTTGACTCTGCCGGAAAAATTGGTCACTGTTTTTTTTTTTTTTTTGTTTGTATGTCTCGCCATAACGTTCGAACGGAGGCTCGGATCGAGTTGAAATTTTGACCATCCGCAAGCTTCGTTCTCGATTGAATGCCATTAGTTTTGTGGCAAAATCGTTCAAAAAGTTAAATTAAAGTTAATCGGAAGTTTTTTTTTCAAACTAAACGGTGACAAAATCTGAGATAGCCAAATCATTTAGAATGTCCGTCCGGTCACGAATATGTTAATTTTATTTTGATCCGATAAGTAGTGTAGATGGAAATTACATTATAACAAAAGTAACGTTGCCATGGCAACGAAAAGACGCGCGAAGTTTCTAATGCACTGCCACCTAGAAGTAATCAAAATACTTTCGAGGAAGCAGTCTATTATTTGTCAACAAAGAGTATAAATAGTTTTCCCAAGGAGTCAAGTCCTCTAGATGGCGGTGGATTTTATCCACAAAGTAAAGGTTTACACACGGGTTTACCGTAATACCTTGGCAATAATAAATAAGATTGGAAACATGGCCCTGTGGACAGTGAACGTCGCAAATTTTAAAATTTAAAAAAATGTGCAATGTGGGTCTAGCTATAGCACGTGCTCGCTTATCAACGCGTCCAACTGAGCGTTTCCTAGTAAATTATAATGCTTGCTTACAAGCTACTCAGTACATAAGAACACAATTTATTTTTCACCGGGGATTCATTTGGCTTTAGGAATACAGATATCCCACATATAGCCTACGCTCAAGTGTACTGTGATGTTATTTTCATGAAGATCTGAGCACTTATGTAGGGAATATTGTATAGCCAACCTGTGGTGAGGCAACCCAAGATTTTGCCAATACTCCATCAAATAATTCATCACGGGTACCTTTAAAATCACATTTCATTAAATAAACACATGGATCTGAAAATATAGTTTTTGGCATTCCTTGGTAAAACAATTTAAAACCGTCTAGGAGTTTAAAGTCTCTTGAAAATAATTAAGAGGTTCCAATCTTGGTTGATCTTAGATACAGTAAGTAGTTCATAGAGGAAGACATGTTTGCCCTTTGGAGTTGGACCAATTAATTAATATCAGTTCAGATTGGTCATCACTCTAAAACTAGCACCAACAATAGTAATTGAATAACTTACAAGAGCAAATGTCTTTCCTTTAGGCACTTTGAAGCTTATGTTTCTAAGGACGGTTCTCTCCGGAACATACGAGAAGCTGACGTTTTGGAACTCGACATCCCCTCGCTTTATGACCAGTGGGCCAGCACCTGGGGCATCCAAAACCTCTTCTGTTTGGCGCATCAGGTCAAACATGTTCTCCATATCAATGAAGTTCTTCTGAATAGCTCTGAAAACACAACCGATTAGTGTTTTGGGAGAAAACGTTTATAATTGTATTGTATCAGCATAAATAAATAAATACACTAAAGTAACAAACTAACTATACAACAGTGGCAGACACAATGTGTGACAAAATGTTGTGCAAGTCTTGGTATTGCATTAAAATAAAGGCTGTTTAATGGAAATTTAGCCCTCGGTTTTTGAAACACGTTCTTATTCTTAATGACCTCTAGTATTGAAATTACAATTGTGTTTTTTTCTGCTTGCTATGCTTAATTTAGGATAATTGATTGAATCTAATAGTAATGGCACAATATCAATAATTATCTATGTCTTACAATGTATGGCCCCATGACTGAAACTTAGAATCACTATTAGTATTTGTTAACAACAAAATAGATGTGCAAAGAAAGGCCTACCTGTAATAAGTGCCAAACCAGTTCAAAGGCACGTAGAGTTGGATAATATATGAAGCGAAGAGGACATAGTCTCCTACTGTAAGCCCTTGACCATTAACAACCATGTGCACACACAATAATGAGCCTGCAAGCAGTCCTCCGCACACTATGATGTTCTGAACCGTGTTCAAGATGTTCAGTGTAATCATCGCCTTCCACTCTTCACCCTATAACAAACAAAATTAAAATTAAAAATCCCTTCTAACTTGCATTTTCTCATAAATGTTGCTCGAGGTTTATTAAGTACATTCAAGGGTACAACAGAAAACTTCTTTGCTCTTAGAACTCTTCTGTAAGGAACACCGGTTATTTTCTAGTCTCAATTCAACCTATAGAATATAGATCAATAGGAATAGTGTGTATAACTGTACATATATATATATATATATGTTAGTACTTTCGACAGAAATTAAAAAGTGACTACACTGAGGATAGAACCCGGGACCGATCCCCGGCGTAGTCACTTTTTTAAATTTCTGTCTAAAGTACTAACATAACAGCGTCATAGTTGCCCACTATAAAGCCAAGGTAAAATAATGAGCAGTCATTAGTAGAAATTGGCAAAAAATAGTAAATTAGTAAATTGGTAAACTTTGAAATTTTTTTATTAGGCCTAACGTTTTTCAATTTTTGACTTTATTTGTTGATAACCTTGTATTACATGGCCAATATAAAAATAAAAAAGGTAATAGTACCATCCTTAAGACCGTAAGCATGTGTTTTGGCTGTAGAACGGACAACACTCAGCCTTAATGTCCAAACTGACCGTCCATATCATTTGCAGGTCAATATTAAACAGTATACGTGTCTCGTTATTGGATTTGAACTGATATAGCATTCACTATTAACACAGGCCTAGTAACAAGTGAAGTGCAAAAGAGGTGTTAGCTTTATATGCCAGAGACGTATATCTATTTTCATGTAAACTTTCACTTCATCGCTTGAGCAAGTACAAGTAATGATCATACATTTGCAGATAATATGGTAATCACCAAGATCTCTTAACCTGGGAGTAGTCGTACGATTTAGACAGACTTTTTTTTCAACAGTTGGCATCTGCACAATTTGCATGCGCAAACCCTGTACTTCATCTACCTTCCTAAAATACCTATCACCAGTGACTGACAGTAAAACGAGTCAATGTTTTGAAGAACTTCAGCAAGAATAATCCCAATGTTCAGACGCCCGGTAATTTTGACCAACATTATCCTCAATGGAGTGAATAAAATAGTGCGACTTATAAATCAAAATACATGTCCGAAAATTAGATTGATATAACATAACTATAACAAATTAAAACTAAATTTAGCCTGTATTTTCAAAAATGTAATAAAAATGCTGTAGTAGTAGGCCTACTTAGTTAATCAATAATTACTAAAAACTAAAAAGTTTCAATGTTCTCTTTTATATGCATTTATATCGACCAATAAACATGATCATACTTATTTGTGATTCATTATTATTATTTATTACCCTTAAAGATATCATAGAAATAATAAAATTAAGTTACATTCATAATCAAAACATCGACGTCGACTTATTTAACAATATTAGATGCGTCGGTCTAAATGACCGGGCGCGACTACTAACGTAAATAACAGGGGCGCGACTACTCTTGGCTGAGTTAAAACACAAATTTAGTACGTAATAATATCCAATACAATGTGATTGGAATGTCGAAAGGGCCTACTGTACCTTTATACCTAGTTGAAATATTAATTTTGTATGCTTTGTAGAATGTCTGGTCTGGCATAGTTGTAGCCCTAGGCCTACATGGGCCTGTCAATATTGCATATTATCCACTTTCAAACATACTAATTACAATTTCTAGCATTTACTAAATTTGAGTTTCAAATTAAAAAGTCTGATTAAATTATTTGCACTTACAGTATGTTTATTATGATGCACACCAAAATAGGTTAGTAGGGTATTCAAAGTTCATTGATTCATTGGTCACAATGTACTAGGGATGACATCGGGTACCCGGTTCCAGAAATTACCCGGAGCCGATTTTAAGATCCGGGTATATTTCGCGGCCGTTTTTAGGCTAATTCACCAGTTTAAATTACGCGCTACGTGGTTGCGGTCTTTCCCGCGGAGCGTGCCCGCTGCCTAAAGAGTAACTGGAGTCGACGACAGAGCGCGTTAGGCTCGCTATCACGTGCTTCCGTCTGTCTCGGTGAGTCGCGCCCATGCCACGAGTGAGTGCAAGAGAGAAAGATGCGGCAATAAATCTTGGACACTGCCGTCTGCGCAGTACGAGATGCGCGTACGATCCAACCAACTCAGTACTCACACTCACAGCTGACTGACAAAGATGGTTGGGTGTAAAAGAAGAATTCGCGATGCAATCATCTTTCAACCGATTCACGAAATTCGTAATCACGACGCATAGGATTGTTATTCCTGGGCTTATCTTCTTTCTTTCCCAGGCTTATCTTGCGACGAGAGCTTCAGCGCGGGATATAGTAGTGAGAGATTTTCCCACATGCGATGAGTGTTTGTTTTCCCCTGCTTTCTGCGCGTAGGCCTATGCCTACCTACGAGTTTCACTGCCTGTACAGTGTAATTGGTAAACTAATCTTTGGTGTAATTAAGAATGAAGATCATTGCCTGGTTATTAAAGCGGATCTTTATTTGTGAATTTCCAGAGACGGAAACGTAGTCAGTCGGTATGGCCTTCAAATCAACTAGTAGGCCTAGTAAACAGCGTTTCCACACATCGTGACGTAACGGGACCCGGGTACCCGGGTAATTTGAGTGCTGGAACCGGTTCCGAATTTTACTACCCGATGTCATCCCTACAATGTACTAATCATATTCAAGGTCATTAATCAACACACTCAGTGACCAGTAAATTTAATTTAATTAACCAATATTTTTACAGCTAATGAGTGCAAATAATCATTTGTGGGCTAATTACTAAAAGGTTAAGGGAGAGTTTCATATGTGTAGTTGAGTGAATACATATTATATATGGAAGGATGAAGGTCAAAACATTTCTTCAATTATTTTTTTACCTGATAACTCAGAATGGCTTCTTTATACATTCTCACTTCATACTCTTCTGCTCCGTAGTACTTGACTGTCTCGAAGTTCAAGAGAGAGTCCACACTTCGAGCCTTCTGGGCATTATCTGCCAAATTCATGCGCCTATGAAACTTGGTGCGCCATTCCGTTACAACGATAGTAGCAGCTGCAGATAGACAATCACATTTTTGTTGTTGTACAGCATTAATATGAGACGTTAAGCAATATTAATCAATCAATCAATCATAAAAAGTGGGCTCGACTGTATATCAATAATTATGCACTAAACAACAGTGTATCAACATATAACAAGTGCTGAAACTACGGTACCATATTTACTTTAGATTCTAAGACTAACCAATAGTATGGCATGAAAGCTGACCCCTTATTAAAAGGTCACCTGTCAAGAAAGACTCCCAAGCCGAGGTGCCTATTTGAACTGCACAACTGTGTCAACAAAGGCGGACTTGCTATCAGGTAAATATGATTCACAATACCTTAAGTATATTTTTAAAGAGTTTCTTACCAATGTAGAGAACCATAGTCACAAAAACGATCAGCCCAAACCAGCCGTTGAATGACGTGATAAAGAAGACAACGGCAATCAGGATGTCAATGAGAGTAGGCGTGATGGAGAATAGTATGTAAGAAAGCAGATTGTTGATACTTTCAGTGCCTCGATCCATAACTCTGAGCACTTCACCCGTCTTGCGGCTTAGATGCCATCGAAGACTTAGGCTGTGGAGGTGCTTGAATAATTCCACCTGTTAAGAGGAAAATATTTTAATTGCGTATTGAAGAAAGGATTTCAAATAATGTAGTGCATTCAAATAAACATGTGGTGTAAGCAACAGGAGGGCTATTCTTGAGTTTCGTCTCAACGGTAACAAAGTGGAACGAAATGTTTTATACAATGAGACTTGGATATTTTATTTAACAAGTGGTGTTTGATACAACTACCAGTTTGTTTACAATATTAGGTCTACTAATACATAATAAATAGAGCATGGGGAAATTCATAAATACTCTACCTCTACCACCAATGCAAAAAGGTAGCAGGATTTTTGTTATTTTAAGCACCAGTTGGAGCCAGAAATTACGAGCAAGTGGGTTCGAATCCCTCGTAAGGCATGTATTTTTTGTAATAGTCCTTCATTGTCATCTATCAACACTCATCGTCTCGAATAGCCTTAGTATACTAATATGAGACGTTAAGCATCGAGCGATGAATGTCATTGTTAAAGTAATGGAAACGTGATAAAAAGAGAATACCCTACCTCTACTTCTCGTGTAGTGTATTGCTGAATTCGAATCCACAGGAATGAGCGCATATTGTTCAACAGACCCATGCCTCCTGTCCCACCCCCTTGCATAAACTTGAAGCTCACGTAGATAAGGATGTAATCCCAACGGAATGAGATAGGAGATATTGACATGCTGTTCACTAAAACAAAATGTTACAATTACAATTTAAATAAGCAGACATTGAACAGAGGATGGAAAAAACATCACGAGTTTTTCATAAAATCTACATTTAGCCCATTAGTGTAATTTGTTAGTGTTACAATGAAATTTACTTCCATTGTGGCTTAGTGCTTACCAGTAAAATCAAACAAATCTTTAATGCAAACAGAACATAAATAGGCCTAACAAACATTTAATGAACGTAAATCCATTGACCTTGATTTACTTTTGATTGGAACACAATTCAGATACAGAGTTCTCCGAGACCATTTCTTATTTGGGTTTGGTAAAAAAGGGGATTTATTGAAGTTTGGTTTCAGGATATTTTAGGCAACATGATTGTATCAAAAATCAAATTGCATTTGTAAGGCATTAGATATCTAAACGAGGGATCGGTGCAGAGTAAGTGCCTGGTCAGCACTAATTGATACTGACGACAGCAAGCGACCAAGCTACCCATGGGTTGGGGACTTGGGGTATGTTGTTAGTTGTTAGGTTTACACATTACGGTATTGTCCAAGGTGTTGGCCCTCGTTAACCTGCATTACTGTCTTAACTTGACATTTTGTCCATACTTCCAAGAATTGATTGTAATTTATATCATTGCGACATGTAGTAGGCATCAACAGAGCACTAGCTGCCCTTTACATGACTCACAAAGTCACAATACTAACAGCCGAGAGTAGAATGTTGATCGCTAGAGTTCATTCTTGAAAAGTTGAAGCAAGGTTTAGATAATTTACTAGAAAACATTGAACAAAAAGCATGTCTGTGTAACTTGACTTACCAATCATCTTGCTGTAGATAGGAACAAACAAGTTGATCACACGCCCACCTCCCAGCAACAGGAAACAGAAAAACACCCGGAGCTGGAGCGCCATACTTTTCTTTGGCCAAATGAAAGGTGACAATGTACGAAGTTTGGTCCACACATTACGGAAGGTGGATCCCTCTGGTGTGTCCTTGAAAGAAACATTCAGACTTTGGAATTTTACTCCTGCCCATTCTTTTATGTTCTCTGAGGAACCTTTATCCATAGGATATGTATTAGAGTTCGGTGGCACATAATTATCCTTGATTTTCATTTTGTAATAGAAGAAAATGTGTTTTAAAACAAAATTTTTGAATAAAAACTCAAAAGATTTCCATAGCAACAAGCAGTAAGAATTTTACATTGAGATTTAAGTCACGTTTTTGAGGTTCTATTGTTGGATGACATGGAAAGAGAGCACATTAACCATTGCATGTCTATTGCAGTGTGTGCAACATTAATAGGCCTATATCGTGTTATGATCGATGAAATACTAAGAAAATATAGCCTATAATGATATTACAAAACATCTCACCGAAAGAAACTTGTAAATTAACCTGTGATTTCCCTTTCCACTCTCAAAATTCCATTCAGTTTGTGTGTGGCATCTTTGTGTTCACCACTGGACTTTATCTCAAGGTCAACAACTTAGAGAGAGAAATATTTAGGAATGATTTGAAATAGGTTGACGTTCCGAAAAGGGTTCGTGTTTAAACACGTTTATTAGAGTTGTTTGAATATTTTGTGAATAAAATAAAATTGAACAGCCTTACGTACAATTTTTGCACTGCCCTCTAAATTAAGATAAATAAACAATAACACACAAATCAAAAAGGGAAGAAAATGGTACCAAAAGGCTTAAGTTTATTACAAATGGGTCATGGCCCATTATCGGAAAACTTAAGACAACTCATTGTAAACTGGTCACTGCGTTTGACCAAAATTCAAAGAAACAAATGGATGCCCATTCTTGAGCTCACACATTTTGGTTCAAATACACATTTAGAGGTCCTACCCATGAACTATAGTGGGTCTAATAGACGAATAGAGTAATAAAAGCAAAGAATTCTACACCTATTGCAATTTTTGGAATTGCATATGAGGTGGTAATATAGGTGGTACAATAATTTTAAATAGTTAAATACTTTTAATTTTAATACAGATTAGTACTGTTAGTTAGTGTAAATGTTTTGTTGTCTCATCTCTAAGAAGGTGCACAAAGAGCCATGTGGAGGGTTCACACTAGACATACATGGTACCCCTAGTATGCGAGTATAATTCTTATTAGGCCTAGGCCTAGTGTAGAAACCATCAATGGTAACCCAGGTTGAAAAATTTGTTTAAATGTTTGCAAAATAAAAATAAATAAAAAAGTAGACAATTATAAGCCCATGTCACAGAACGTCTAAGCTATCGATTGCTATTGGGATTGGCTGATTATTACTTACATAGGCCTACATAGTAGGCCTACATACACAAATATATTACACACATAAGGGTAAATAAAATACATTTATAATTATGCCAATTGGCAATTGCTATAGAAACACGAATTAATAACAACATTACACAATGCACTTTTCTATTGCTTAAATGCTCTCAATAAGTCCATAATGTCACTTATTGCCTTGTTACCAGGGTACGTATAATTTAATTAGTTATTTCATTCAGCAAATTATCATGCCATACTGCTGATCTAGAACTTATGACAGTACATCAATACACCCCTACACAAATAAATAGTGACCTACTGGTGGTAGATGAGTGAACGATGACGATGTGCTGTTGATATTGAAGTAGTCTCTTGAAGTCATTATCCCCGGGGCTCGTAGGCCGAGGCCAAACACTATTATACAACTGACGTATCGACTGATGAACAGACCCATTTCAATCTTATCCGTCAACCTAAGGAGAAAGCAATAGGCCTTCAATTTATAGTAGGTAAGAGTCATAATAACTAAGCCTATGATAGGGCCCAATACACTAGAATTCTTTTATAAAAGGGATGTTAGAGGGTATCAAAATTTCAATGCGGTTCCAGACCTTCTAGGAATCGGGTGATCCAAATCCTAAACGCCTAAATTATGTTATTATACCCTGCTAATTTACAGAATGTATTTGGGGTCATGGTTATCTGCCTGCACCAGCTGCTACTGTTCTATCTGTTAGCTTGTTGGTGCCAGTTGGGGGGGGAGAGGGAGGTTGTGGATGTATCTGTCCCATTTTTATCACCTGAATAGAGGAACAACAGTAACTATGAATGACTGAGGCATGAGGGTATTGTCATTTGATCAAACAATTACCTACACAGTAAAGATTCAAACACGAAAAATGGATTTGGGTGACCGAGTTATCCAATGTCACTCTAGTTCCTACATAATATATATTGAAATTGTAATACATGTGTAGTCGTAAGGGCCGCTTCACACGTTATAATTATGTACTAATGCACTGTTTTTATTACTTACGTAGTCAAATTAAACCACCATTCTTCCTTCCGTAAGTTGAGAAAAGATAGGTTCTCAACTATCAACACTTGAGTCCAGAAGAGCAAAAGAACAAGACCATGACCCCTTGTGGGCACCGAAGGCAACAAATAGTTTCGTTCAATGACAATCAATATTATTGAAAACGGATAAATAAACAATGGAATCAGGAACGAAAGAATCTGCCAACATAAACATTACAAATAAGAACACAGCAGACAAACTAGGAAAACACTTACACAATAAGATAGTTAATGTAGGCTCTAATACAGCAAGCCTTCGCACTCCCAATAAGTCGATAACCCATGTGATCAAGCTGGTTTGTTGCCCAATAAAAGTTACCTGTCTATGACTATTACCCGTACATGATTACATTGGTTTCAAGCACTAGCCAGATATATTGAAACAATGCGTTTGTGATAAATTTCATACAAATTTTCCCAAAGTTGGGACATAAACCCAGAATGCCAATTTGGGGAGACAGGATCATGGCCTAATTAAAACAAGTGTCGTCCTTCAAGTGCATGTGTTTCCTTTCATGTACTCCTAATTAAAGGTAGTAGGCCTAGGCTATAGGCCATAGTAGATATATATATATATATATATATATATATATTAAATAATTCTTGTTGGACGGGGCTTTTTTCCGCGAAGAATAACAAGGAGGTTCACACTTACCACTCCCTGCCCGACGTTTCGGAGAAGTCACATTCTCCATCTTCAGGGGCGACGTGTCGACAGAGACTTGTTGCCTTGGGCCTGTCCACTCGCAGACTGATCAATCCTCACGACGTCGTTAGATCTCGATTGGTTTACGTGTACGTCACTCGTCGATTTATCTAATTTCGATCTACTCCTCGTCACAGGTCCGGTTTTGGTTGTAGTGACGTCAGCAACAAGACGGCTCTGTTTACGTGTTGACGTCACTACATGTGACGTCAGCAACAAGACGGCAGGTGTTGTTAGGAAGTTGCACATGTGGTGGCGGACAGTGGCGTGGCGAACTACTAAGAGTGATCGGTGCCTGTAATATTTTAACTATACCCACCCCCTACTTACGTGGGCAACAAGGGGGTCTGGGGGCGTGCCCCCAGTTTAGCCCCGCAGGGAATTTTTTCGATTTTGATGATCCTAGAATGGATTTGGTGCGTTTTACCTGCAATTAATATGATTTTATAGATGTTGATAGCCTCATTTTTATGTAATGAAATTTTAATGAAATGGCTGAATTTTGTTTCTGTTGAACTCATAAAACCAACGGTTTCTTTTTCTTTTTAGTCTTCCACAGTTAAGCCCCGCTGGGAATTTTTTCAACAATTTTGGTCATCCTAGAATGGATTTGGTGCGTTTTACCAGCAATTACTATGATTTTATAGATGTTGATAGCCTCATTTTTATGTAATGAAATTTTAATGAAATCGCTGAAAATATTATGTTTTTTTAAACTCATAAAGCCAACGGTTTGTAATTCTTTTTGTCTTCCCCAGATTAGCCCCGCAGGGAATTTTTAAATTTTGGTGATCCTAGAATGGATTTGGTGCTTTTTACCGGCAATTAATATGATTTATTAGACGAGTGAGCAAAGCGAATGAGGATTACTATTCAAGATAAACGGCGCTTATTCTGTGACTCTGTGCGTGTATGTGCTAGTGTGTACTATAAAAATCAGCCGAATCGCTGAACAGATTGCGCTTATGTTTTAATTGTTGAACTCATATAGCCAACGGCGTGTTATTCCTCTTCGCCTCCTCGTAGCGGCATAGCCAGAATTTGAAAAAATATACACATTGTGAAAGTAATCAATGAAGAATTTAGTACCTACAAGAGGAATCCGGGGGCCTTCCCACTTGAAAAAAAATTGTATGTCCTAGATCGTTCGATAATCTGTGCATTTTGGAAATCAATTTGGTTATTTTGTTCGTTTTCTCCGTTTATTGGCAGAGCCATTATTTGGGATATAGGAAAACTACTGAAACGCACAATAATGAAATGAAAACTAGGGGCTCCGTGGGCTTGCCCCCAGGAAAATGATTATTTAAGGTAATTTGGTACAAATCTGTGAGTTTTGAAGAAACACTTTGTTAGCAATATTTGAAGAGAAAAGATACGATTTTATTCTTTTACGAACAAACTTGCTGTCTCGATCTCATTGATTCAATGCTCTTTTATCTAAAAATTGTACTGGAAATACTTCAATTCAAATAGGTCCAAGAATGTTCTTATTTCATTCATGACGTCGATAATCCTGTTTCATAACGACGGTAATTTGAAAATTAAAACAGAAAACTCGAAAATGTTCTAGACTTCCTCCATGCCACCAGCTATTATTTAATTTATAAATTCCTCAAGTCAATCTATTCAATCAAATGAAATAAGTTATAGTATAACGAACGTGTCTATTTATTAAGCAGAATTGTTGAATTGCTAGATGAATATCCATCATGAATGTTGTCTGCACTTTTAATAAATCATGATTCATGACAAACTTTTACAACAGTCCAGTAAAACTCTAAGGTAAGTAAAGAGCTGCAGCCATACAATTCAGTAGGTGTGATTATAACAATTAAAATAGTCATATAAAGTATATAAAATGTTATGTTTCAAAGTAATGGGTGGGTGGGTCACTGGGGGACCACCCACCCACCCCTTTTGGTATCGGTGCCTGGGCTCCGATTTGGTATGTTCGCCACGCCACTGGTGGCGGACGTGGTTTTTGTTGGTGAAGCTGTAAAACGGGCTTCCAGGACAGAGGCAGTCTTTGTCCATCATCTCGTTTATTGAGACTCGTCGGTCGTTTCTCAATCTCGATAGCCTCACGGATAATTCGTACTGGAAGCTCTTTGATAGATGCTAACATACTGGTATTTTCAAAGTTAATAAGATGGCCGGTCTTCTTGGCGTGTTGGGCTAAACCAGACGTCTCTTTGCCACTGTTGACAGCAGCACGGTGTTCCTCCCGTCTTACTGATATGCGTACAATGTTACAATGTTACAAATGTTACGCAATGCTAAAGAGCACATACCCTTCGAGGCTCAGGGTGTTTATGAGGTGCCTTGTGCATCCTGTGACGAGGTATATGTAGGACAAACTAACCGACGCATATCAGTAAGACGGGAGGAACACCGTGCTGCTGTCAACAGTGGCAAAGAGACGTCTGGTTTAGCCCAACACGCCAAGAAGACCGGCCATCTTATTAACTTTGAAAATACCAGTATGTTAGCATCTATCAAAGAGCTTCCAGTACGAATTATCCGTGAGGCTATCGAGATTGAGAAGCGACCAACGAGTCTCAATAAACGAGATGATGGACAACGACTGCCTCCGTCCTGGAAGCCCGTTTTACAGCTTCACCAACAAAAACCACGTCCGTCACCACATGTGCCACTTCCTGACACCACCTGTAATGTAGTGACGTCAACACGTAAACAGAGCCGTCTTGTTGCTGACGTCACTACAACCAAAACCGGACCTGTGACGAGGAGTAGATCGAAATTAGATAAATCGTCGAGTGACGTACACGTAAACCAATCGAGATCTAACGGCGTCGTGAGGATTGATCAGTCTGCGAGTGGACAGGCTCAAGGCAACAAGTCTCTGTCGACACGTCGCCCTGAAGATGGAGAATGTGACTTCTCCGAAACGTCGGGCAGGGAGGGGTAAGTGTGAACCTCCTTGTTATTCTTCGCGGAAAAAAGCCCCATTCAACAATAATTATTTAACATATATATCTATATATATATATATATATATATATATATATATACAAGTTGGGTGATCTACTGGTAGGCCTACTATACAGTTGGCTATAGGTCTACAGCACTAGTACAAAAATATTGTTTCTTTAAATTAAATGTTATAGGCCTAGTTAACCCATTGGCGCTGACTTACGGAACCGTTCCGTATTCCACGAGTATGGCCCAAAAATTTACATACGGAACAGTTCCGTGTCCGTTCAGTTCGTCTTTCAATTCGCGCTAAACTGGCGTAGTTCAGTAAATCTCACACAGATAGCAGCACTATATGGAGGCTGACTCTTTTACCGACGTGGTCGACTTTTTTCCCCGATAAATTCTCGAACACGGCCATTTCACAGACGACTACAAATAATATGAAGGCCTACAAATTATCAAGGCGGTGCGCCGTAACAGAAATAGGCTTCTCAGCTGTTGTTTACTTCGTAAAACTGACGTAAAGCTCCTGAATGTTACGAGATGGCGAATCTGAAGGCGATTGTGCTGAATTTCCAATGAGCGTGATATATTGTGATATTCAGGAAGTGTTGTTGAATAGCTTGCAAATGATGCAAGCGATAATAATGATGTGGATGAAGACTAGAGTACTTCTAACCAAGATAAAATAAGACGATGCCACAAGTAGGGTTAGGCCTTGTGCTGGCGGGAATATACACTAGAAAAGCAAAGCATATGAACTAAAAACAATAGGCCTAGGCCTTCAACTTTGTGCATTCATGCGATTTCGGCCCGTAGGCAGGGTGCGGCGGGGTGCCATCCCCCGTAATACGGATTTAACTGGATCCGTACGGGCAAAATAAGCAAAATCAACTGGTGGCTCAATGGGTTAAGTATAAACTGATGGGAGGCCCTAATCAGCAAGTGGAAGTTTTGTAGGCTATAGTACTCAAACATATTGCTGGAACATCACCAAATAAATTGGTTTATTGTCATATTATCTATATTTTGTGAGAGAACTTAAGGCCTTGTTAATACTTGTTCAAAAACTACCTATAGATAGTTGGCTAGATGGAATACGAAGTACCAGTACCTAAGATAAATTATGAGTGATAATGCATGATAGATATGAATATTCAATTAACCTTGCACTGACCAACATGGTAAAATTATTGATAATGATAGGATTTAATTATTGAGCATCATTATTTATTTATTTGTAAGCCTTTTGAATTAGGCCTAGGCCTTGCACTTATAGTTATGATCATATGCTTTTCATTAATTAAATTTAGCAATTCATCAGGGATTGGCCATCATTTGGTACTGACTTGCATTCTTGCAATAAAGCAAAGGCCTACGGCAAAAGCCTATTGGGCTATGGGTTAATAATATGCATATAAAAAGCAACGGTACACTACCAGTCCAGTAGTATTAAAGAATTTATACCCAAGATTTGAATACATAATTACACATTACACAAATTATAAACTTCAGAGCACTTACCATGTATCCATAAATAACACCATTATTTAAGTATGTGGCTTGAAGAATAAATCTAGCCGTGGATAATAGAGGCAAAATGATAGAAAAACATATTTGAATGTTGTAAGTCTTTGAGCTTGGTACGGCATGTAGAGCCACTTGTGTCCCATACTTTCGGTACATCCACAGTTGAAATGAACCAAATATCAAAAGGAATACGCCTATGATACTTTGGCAAACAGTCTCCATGAAACACTGGGAAATTCCATGGTCAATCCACACTTCATTCAAAGTAACATTTGGTGGACAATACTTCATTTTGATCACTGTTGTTTTTATGGAGTGAAAACAATCTGTAACAAGGAATAAATCTGTTACACAAATCATTCATTGTATCGTAGCTCCAACCAAGCCCAAAGGCTGCTGCGAGCCAGGGAGTCCAGCCAGGGAGCCCCACAGGGCATGGCTAAATATCACTTCCCTAAATTTAGTAAAGTTAGTAAAAGAAAATAATTTAGAAACAGCTTAACCAATTTTGATAAACATTATCTCATTACTGAGTACCCGTAGGCATAGGCCTATGGTTTTACGGAAAGTGCTCAACGAAATCAGCAATTTTTTAGCTCTGCTAACCCGTGTGGTGCAATTATGTAGTTCTGGAGAGAAAAAAGGGGTAGGGTGTAGTAAGTTCAATCATGTGCAACCCGTCCAAGGTATATGATACAAGATCATCATCAATTAAATGGTAATCCACCTGTTTTCTTTATGAATGGAACTTAGCTGTAGGCCCTAGGTCTAAACCTTAACTAGGGCCAAACTATTGTCACTTTGCAATATTATGCAATAGGGTCAGCTCTATGCAGTTCTCAACAAGGCAACTACTCTCAACCACCATTACGCATGTGCCACTTTTTCTCAAATAATATAATTTTGTGCTGATGTGACAGCTCTGAAATTGCTTGAATTAAATCAGGAATGATTTGTTAATGTAAACTGCAAAATATCGATCTCGAAAATTGGTTGAGGTCGAGAATTACATCACAAAGTACAAAAGTACAAGTAGGAGAGCAGGGAGCAATACCAGTACCTACCCTCAACTTTCACCAGAACGTTTTGAGACCTTTTCCAACTATTTTGGAGCTGCAAGTAGAACACAGACTTTTCTTCTTTCCCCAATCCCCAATCACACACACAGACCAAATTATTAGTTTCGGTCAAAAGGTAGTCGATAACTGCCTAGCATAGCTGACCCTACTGCAGGGGTCGGGAACCTGCGGCTTCTAGTGAGTCTCTAGCCTGGCTCTAAAGTTTTGTTAAGAAAATTCTCTAAAATCCAAAGTCATCTAGAAGTCAACCTGCAGCTGTCAACATGAGTTTAAAACAACAAATTGTTTTTTAAACGAAAAAAGCGTAAAATTGCTATTTTCATGATAAATTATTTTTCGATCGCGCTCAAATTTCACAACAATATATATATAAATTCATGAAATTAAGGTTCTGTGAAAAAATCATTACAATCGGATAAAGCATGTAGGTGTTATAAGTTGAAGAATGTTTTTAAAATAAATTTTAAAAATGTAAAATTGTGATTTTCATAAGAAATAATTTTTCGATTGCGCTCAAATTTCATATGAATATATTAATTCATAAAATTAAGGTTCTGTAAAAAAAACATTACAATTGGATAAAGAATGTAGGTGTTATAGACCTAAGTCGAAGAATTTTTTTTTAAATAAAATAAAATTGTAAAATTGCAATTTTAATGAGAAATAATTTTTTGATTGCACTAAAAAACGTGGCAGTTCTAAGTTTAAAGATTTCAAAGGCCTCCAGAAAATTTCATCGCAATTGGAGTATCGGTTTAGCCGGAATCATGTTAACAAACACACAAAAATACGAACAGAAAAAAGAAGAAAAACAAAAAAAATCGTAAAATTGCGATTTTCGTGAGAAATAATCTTTCGATTGCGCTCAAAAACGTGGTAGTTCTAAGTCCAGAGATTTTGAAGGCCTCCAGAAAATTACATCGAAATTGAAGTATCGGCTTAGCTGGAATCGTGTTAACAAACCCACAAAATTACAAACAGAAAAAACAAGAAAATCGAAAAAATCGCAAAATTGCAATTTTCATGAGAAATAATTTTTAGATCGATTTTTCGCACGTGGCAGTTCTAAGTTCAGAAATTTCAAAGGTCTCCAGAAAATTTCATCGCAATTGGAGTATCGGTTTAGCCGGAATCGTGTTAGCAAACAGACAAAAATACAAAAAAAAAGAAAGAAAGAAAGAAAGAAAGAAAGAAAAAAAAACATTCCAGATTTGTTTCTCCAGTGTAGTGAAATGGAATCTTTGCTTTGCTCATCCAATTACTTTTAACTTTTAAAGTTATTTGACGAATATTTGTTCGTTATTTTACCCCTTAGGAGTTGTTGTTTTGACTAGTGTTGGTAGGCTCAACTAACAGGCATAGGCCTAGTCTAGATGAAGAAAAAGAAGAAGGTTAGTACTATCCACTAAACCAACATGGTTAAGAAATTAAGTGCAGCGCAAAAATGTCTCACCACATTAAATGGAAATGGGACCAACAAAGACAAAAAAGTTTGCAAGTACATATTGCAATTGGACCACAGTCAACAATTCAATAAACTTTTGAATTAATGATGTTAATTACCCAACACTGGTCCGTTCGTTTCAATTAATTGTGAAAAATCAAAGTTTCACAAAATTTGAAACTTTCACAAAAATTTCAGTGAAAATTTCAAACGTTTCAAAATCTTAAATTTCATGAAATTTTCCAACACTAACTATTCATGATACTATTTGCTGATGATACAAGCATTGTTATCTCAAGTCTAGATAGCAGCTTAACAACGTCACTTGAAAACAGAATAATCAATAGGTTAATCTCTATGTGGTTCAAGGCAAATAAACTAGGCTACCGGTACCGGTATACTTAAATGACATTCAAACCCAGATACTTAAATTTAATCTTAGAAATGGGCCAACCACTCCTGACGAAAACAACACGATATGAGTTAAAGCTGCAAACTCTTAGGTCTTACTCTCGACCACAGCCTAACATGGCCACCCCATAGGTATACCTAGATAATCTATGTAAACGCCTTAACTCTTTATACTCCCTATGGGTAGTTTCCTCTCTAGCAAACCGGGAAACACTAATAACTGCCTATTTTGCAAATTTTCACTCAATCATGACATACGGAATTCTGTCCTGGGGGTTGTGCTTCGAAATATATCTAGTCCGTCCAAAGAGTCCTGACTCTTCACAAAAGGGCAGTTAGAATTATAGGACGAATGCAGAGAAGAGAAAGTTGTCGTGACATATTCAAAGACCTTCAAATAGGCTACACACAATATTTAATGCATATATCTACAAAGCTGTATGCTACGTAAAAAATAATCCCAATTCTTTCCAAAATAGCATCAAACACCCACACAACACCCGCTTTAAACAAGCACTCCAATACCCTTCTCACAACACCAAACAATTGGAAAAGCATATCCACTACTACATGGGAAGGAAACTATTCAATAAACTCCCTGTTATCCTCACATCGATCCCCAGCATCAGAATATTCAAGATCAGAGCAAAGCAATACCTTATTGAAACCCCATTCTACAGTCTTGAAGAATTCTTTGAAGCCCAAGGGTGATTTAGCAATTGATTGCTGTTATTATTATTATATAAAGTTGACTTACTATTGACTAATATCAAACTATGTAGGCTATAGATCTACCAACACCACAAAAGCCCTGGCCAAAACGGACGAGTCCAAGTTGCCTTGAATGCAGGCGATGAGCGCATACGCGCGTACCGCGAGCGATCGGCGGAGGTGCTGGGGCGGCGTGGTCATATCGCTCCCGCCGTATGCCGTTAGGAGATGTGTTTCTTCACGGCTGCCGGCTAGAACTGAGCCGTACGGAGCCCGAATCTATGGAACTCCCCTAAAACCGAGAATGAACTTGGCCCGGAGGTGCGGGCCACAGTGGTCTTGGTACATCTATACATCTACATATTATTGGATTGTCAATGAATGCTGATCAATTTAGGCCTACTTGTCTAGATCTTTTATCTTAGGCCTATATACGGGTAATTATTACTGTCAGAGTTGTTATCTTTTTATCTTATTGAATTACCGTCAGTGTTAAAGTGATGAATTGTAAATTGTTGTAACTGTAGGCCTATATATGCAGGATGAATGTATGTTTTTATTTTTAGCTTAGCAACTATTTGTCCTAAACCTAAGACTTAACAAATTGATTTGCACCATCTCTCTCATTCAAATTGTGAATGAAGTGTATATAATGTAATTAGGCATAGTTGTAAATTTTATGTGTAGATGACCATGTATCAGTTGACCTACCTGGCATATATATAGAGGCTATAGGTCCTATAGGCCTAGGCCTATAATACTATGTTTATAGCTATTAGCTAATGATTTTCTGATTCTTGTATCTACTACCGGTAGCTAACTAAAATGACGAAACCCAAATGAATGTACATTTATAATGGTGAATAAACAGCTAAACTAAACTAAAATAAACTAAAAAAGGTCACCAACCCTTGCCCTACTGCATGGTAGTCTTTGTAGGTCTACCAGTAGGCCTATGCGTAGGCCTAGGCCTACATTTACAAAAAGCAACAAGCAAGTGCTAGGGCCTTTTGTCTATGCGTGGGGCTAGGCCTAAGGCCAAGTGAACATAAGCTGGCTGAATGGCAATGCTCTAGATGATGTAGGCCTAGTCCAACTTTGGAGGCCTAGACCCTAATCTTTGTGTGTAGGGCCTATAGGCTACTAGCACCTACGTCACAAATCGAGGGGAATGAGGGGTATTCTCCGCTGAGAGCCCAACTGATGGACAAGCAACCATCGTTTCGCAAGTGGACGCCTGCTGAACGTCGCACAACTTATCACGCTCTAACTTTTACCCTATTCATTATTGGGAAAAAACTTAAGAGGAATAATATTTAGAAAATATATCATTCCTTCTAATAGCGATAATTTTGAATTTTTAGACAGACGTTAACGTGTTATATCGATGTGCGTATTGAAATAACATTTAAAACTGTTACTTGTTTTTTATGAAATTAAATAAAATAACTTCCAATTGACAAAAAACTAGTGATCGGATTTTGACAAGACCTCTTTAAAAAAATTCATCGAACTGTTTATACAAGAAAAAAATAAACTTTCTATATAGAAAGTGCACAGAACGAAAATTTATAGCATAGGGTAATATGCATGGTATGTGTTTTCACCTAAAATATAAGCTTTTGACGTGCGGATGAGCCGTGAAAAACTGCACGCTATGCTGTAAAATTTCGTTCAGTGCATTTTCTATCGAGAACGTTAACTTATTTCTTGTCTTATTAGTTGGATGCATATTTAGAGAGAATTCTTGTTGAAATCCGATCAGTAGTTTTTTATCAATTGAAGTTGAGAAGACTTAGGCCTAAAAATGTTGATAATTTTGTCATTTATAGGCCTAATGCGTAACTTTTTATAACAAGCTAACGGTTCTGTTAAAAAATTCGAGATAATCACCATTGGATGAAATGATTTGTTTGCTAAATATTATTACTCTTAAGTTTTGTCCAAATAATGAATAGGATAAAAGTTAGAGCGTGATCTTTGTTGAGCCGTTCACCAGGCGTCAACTTGCGAAATGAGGCTGCTTGTCCATCAGTTCGGTTCGGGGCCACTTTCCGGCGAGCTGTGACGTCACGTGAGGCTTCCCTATACGATAATAATTATATTTATTAGCAATAGCATTGCCTAGGCCTATCAAAGGTAAATGATGGAAATTACTTTAAAAAAGGTTTTAGCCACCATCACTGGTAGTGATAGCACTCAACTAGCACTCACACTGGAAAAGTGTGAAAAAAGGCAAAAATGACTAGCCTAGCCTTCTGGTGTTGCAAACCATGAGATAGGCCTAGGCCTACGTTACAGGTTGATCGAAGCGCGGATGGTGGGAGTCCTACAGCCACGAGGTCGGTCAAGAGGATGAGAGCTAGGCCACTGAGGGCTAAAGGAGCAGCGAACATACCAATGCCCAGTGTGCCGTAATTGGTGCAACATGCAAGCAATTCAGTTAAAAGAATTACAACGCCGGGTAAAAATCCAGCATAGCCTAGCGTACGTTTCAAAACTTTGAAAAAAATCTTACAAACACCCACAATACCTAGGGCCTAGACCTGTGCTAATATGCACAATAACCGGGCCTAGGATTTATTAGGCCAAAATGGGGGCCAAAGTATGAGGGAGGGGGGAGGCTAAGTGTGAAGTGCTTAGAGCTAGGCTAGTCCTAGGGCCTAGCCCTAACCCTAGGCGCTACCCTAACCTCGAAACCAAGAACTAGGGAGTAGGCTAGGACTATTATAGGCCTAGGCCTATGACTTTTCAAAACCGTGTAAATAGGTTTAGGACAAGGCGTAAGATTTTGTATGTAGATCCTTCTTTAGGTTAGGCCACATTTAGGTTATGCCACAGGGGCCCTAGCTAACTAGCCTAGGGCGGGCCTAGCCGGGCTAGGCCTAGCTTAGTTAGAAACGAAGTCTTGGAGGTTAGACCTACCGACCTAGGCCTACGCTCATACAACTTACCTCTAAATTAAACTCAAGAATTCGATATTTAGTTATTCCTTGGTTTAATGGTACACATGGTTGTGTCTTGTCCAGTCACGATGATGTCATACAGCAGATAGCCCTAGCATACAATCGAACCGAAGAGTAAACAAGACAAAATAATGCCTTTTAATTCAATAATCACATCACATGACAGCAATGGTAATGAAGGTAGCACCAACCTGTGCGTGGAGTCAAGTGGAGTCAAGCGTTTTTTTTTTAGTTCGACTCTATTCTTGGAGTTAAAAATGCAGTTAAATTTGAAACTTGATTTAATGTGATGCCGTACTTATTATACTTCTAAATGGCGACATTACTTTACTTGCAGAGTCTGAGTTTGTATTTGTGATCAATTATGTTTAAATAAATTATTATTTGCGCCAAAATTTTGGTACACCTGCTTGGTTTGTTGTAAAGTCATCCTGGTTGCCAGATTACACCAATGTTGCCAGATTGCTCGTATCGCGCACTCCATCTAGCGCCAAATATGTGAAATATAAAAAACACTAAAATCTGTTTAAAAGCGCCCTAAAACTTCTAATACTAAAAAGAAACTCCCACCAATTTAACCTTGAGAGTTGAGACTCAGGTTCACTTGTAATAGGCGGCGAGGCGCGAGCATACCAGTCCTATCCACCTTCAGAAGATATTTTATTTATTTATTTTTATTTATTTAAAGGGGTATTCACCCGCTAAAAACTCAAAAAATATAATATGTCATTCAGGCTAACTAGTTATGAATTTAGAAATCAACAGAAAACATTGGGTCCACCATGACCCCCCAAAAAATTTCAAACTAGGTATTTTTGGAGCTAGGTCCAATTGGCAAAAATCTCCCGTAAGAAATAACATGGAAGCAATCTTTATGCCCCGTGACCTTGGAGGATTTTGATCCAAAAAAATTGGCTATTGGCCCATTATTTATTTAGGATTTCCTTGAAGCATAGATTTACATAAATGTTGTGAAATATTACATTCAATGCTTAATGACGTAGGTGACAGCCTTTTCTATAAATTCTCTATATTTTGTTTTGTAATTTGGGCAAGTGGTTTTGGAATGCACATTTTTGCGTGTTTGAGTGTATATTTGTGCATAGTTTCTAGACCAGATGGTGTGAACGGTCATTTTAGATTGGTACGATGCTCTAGTATCAATGTGGAACAAAAAAATTAAAAAATTCCCATAACGACAATTTTCGCAAATTTTTGCATAAGAAAAATTTTAAATTTCGTGTAAAATCACAGTTATATATATTTTTTGTCATTTTAGTGTAGTATTATCATTGATTAAAGAAGGCTATCGTATTATGGATGTGATAAAAAATATTTTTTGAGTTAATAGCCCCTTTAACGTCTATCCTATTTAGTTAGAAGCTGATATTATACAAAGGATGAGAACATAGGCCTTCACCCATTCACCACTATAATATTATGGATATTATGTTCTAAAAAAAAACTGCTGTGTTATTGTTGTTTTAAAGCAATTTTTGTTTATGTGATTTCCCGCGCTTTAGGCTACTTACAAACGACCATTTGAATTTTAACACATTTTTAAGGAACGTTTTCCCCCCATTTGACGAGGGCTCCTAAACATCCTTCAACGCGACTATAAAGTGTTCGCTGTAAGCCTTCGTACTTAAGCCTTATAAACAAAATCAAAATGCAATGATAAAAATAAAACACATACCAACAATTAATATGAGAGCGTCGATTTAAAAAACAAATGTTTGATATTCATTTACCATAACATAACAAACTAGTAAAATGTGTTTTAGGCTGAGAGCTCAACAAGACACATTTTCCAAAATGTACATAAAACAGTATAGTATACAGTTATACTTATGGATAGGATGGATGGGTATATGGGGGGGGGGGACAAGTCAAGTCTTCTGAGAAGACCCAACTACATTTTTATAATTTTTTTGGTTGATACAATCATACTCCCACTATGGTTACTTTTATCAATGCTTTTTGGGGGCTAAAATTGTGGAAAAAGGTGTACGGTTTGGATGGCTGATATTATTGTATTAAAACGTAGGCACTACACTTACCTATGACTATATAAGCAATAAGGTATTATTATACCTTGAGTTCGTCAATATTTTTCTTTTAACCGTACAAACACCATTATTGTACCGTAATATTAAAAACATTGTTGCATTTTTATCGATGTATGTAATCGGGAGTATGCCCTACACAACATGTATTCCCCAATTGCATGGTATAATAATTAATATTTACATAATTTCTTGCATGTTTGCTTGTGAAATCTCGACATCTAGCTCACCTTCAAACATCACGACGCCACATTACATTCAGATATTCAACAAGTTTTATCTAATTCTTAATTAAATGTCGTGAGATTGTGATGAATCAACATAATTAAAAGACATCTCAGATGGGGTTTGTAACTAGACATTTTATGCCTAATTTACATATTCCTCTAGGTATATTTAATATATATGATGATTGACGATGAGTTTGAAAAACACTAAGTTCATAAGAAGAAAGTGGGCAGACCGAGAGGCAAGTGGGTGGACCAGATTAAAGACAAGGAATAACATGGAACGAAGTGGAAGCAGAAAGACTGTGGCTCCGGTAGTGGAGGAGGTGAGCGATGAAGAAGCTGAGGACGTGGTTGTGTCAGGCAACGAAGATGTTAGGAGTAGTGCGCTACTGCTCTCACCAACCTGATTTAATGCTGGAAATGGGGGTCAATATTAGTTGTCAATATATTTAGTTGTAGGCTTTCATGATCCATTGTTAATGTTATTCTCACTTTACGGAAATAATCACGCAATATAATAAGTTTTAAAACAAATATTTTACTCTTCGTCGTTTCAAAAGACTTGGCTTTAGAAATTGATAATGTAAAACGCCCTCATAACTTGAGATGATGGCAAACGCCTGGCCCAGTCTTGGAAGCCTGTTTTGGCAAATAGATTGATGCCTGAGAACCAAACGGAGGCCGTCGCGCTAACGTACAGGCCGGAGACTGCACTGCGAGTTGTGCTGTGACGTCACGCTAGTGGCCGACTTGGCGTCGCTCGGTAGCGAGACACCATACGGGACACACGCCGCACAGATACCACCAAATAGCCATTGACCGGGAATAATTGTTACAGATTTTTTTTCTTCTTCAGATATTGTTTGTTATGCATATCTTTAAATACTGAATGAAAGTTTATCGCTCTGCGACCCCTGTAATTACTACAATTAATTAACGATTACAAATGTATAGTTATTCTTTAGTAGAGTAATTTTTCAACAATTCGTTTTGCTAAACAATTTTGTTATATGAAAAAATAATGCCTACATTCGATTAATTTTTTTTTTCAGATATCGCAAATAAGGGACAGAACTAATTAATTACAATTTACGAAAAAGGCATAGGCAAAATGAGATGAGAAACATGAGAGAAGAAAAGTCCAAGTAATTTGGAGAGACTAATGTAAATTTTGCTCTTAGGTTATATGACGAAAAGGCAATTGCTGCACTTAAAAGGTGCACAAATCGGAGAGGCTCACAGGAACAAGTAGTTTCTTGAAAATTATTAAAATTTATTAATTATATAGTTTTATACAACAAAAAGTATATTAATTAGCATGAATAATGACTCATATTACATTATAATTACCAAAGAGCTAGTTCGTTGCTATGAATATAAACAGAATTATGCATTTTGTTGTGATTCTAACTTCTAATATAAGCAGTGTTGGGTCAGTTCTTTTTTAAAATGAACTTTTAAAAGTTCAGTTCACAGCTCAAATAATGAACTTTAAAAAGTTCAAGTTCTTTTAAAAACTAAAATTTTGAAAAGTTCAAGTTCATCTAAAATATGAACTAAGTTCTTTTAAAAGTTCTTTTGTAAAAAAAAATCACTATTTAACTAAAGGCTAGCGTAAATTGAAGAAAAACGAGAAAAAACATTAGGGTTGTTCGAGTACCAATTTACTTGCGAGTTTGAGTCGGACGAAAGTGTTGAGCTGTCTTTGATCGTGTTGATGATTTGTAATACATTCTCATCGACCAGCTTGTAAAATTAATGCAGATACTTAGCATTTTAGGCTTCCAAGATTTTTTTTCCGAATTAGTTGGCGTACATCGATTTAACTTCGTGAATCGTGCGTGGTGTTGTCAAAATTAGCTGAACGTGCGTCAACGTAGGCCTTCGATAAACGATAAATAGAGGCGAGCTCTGGCAATCGTCGTCGGGGACCTTCCACCCTTCCCTTGACGACCTCCCCGACTTCGATGACTATGACACAACGAACTATGACAAAGACGATGACGACCGCGACGTGAGAAACCCCCATTCCTCTCCTTTCCCGTGGCTGGTTCTGACCAGCATGAGCCCCTCCTCCCCACCCCCCTAAGGTTAGAGTGGTTCATTATGACCTAACGGTTGACGCGTCCTTTATCCAAATAAAACAAAAAAAACTACGATGAACAACGATTTGTTATTGTTTTTAAGCGTCGACCTAAGGCGTCGACGGCGGCGAGTCGACGGCTGCTCGGCGCACGGAAAGAACTTACAAATGAACTTTCTAAAACTGAAAAGTTCGTTCTCAGAATGAACTTTTAAAAGTTCAAGTTCATTCATTTAAAAAAAGAGTAAGTTCACTGAAAAGTTCGCGAAAAAAGAACGCGTTCACGAGAACGCGTTCTTTTTAAAAGTTCCTTCCCCAACACTGAATATAAGTGCAGTTAAAATGCTTAGAAAAACATTCAATCCAGTTAATAATTGCTTCAAATATACCTAGTTTCATTGCCGAAACATTAACATACTGTATATACATCTACCACATAACCTAGTCCCAAAAATTGTGGAAGGGTCTTTGAGCGCACGCCTATCTAACAACACGCGGCAGCTGCTGGCGCGCTGCACAGTCGGCCCACTAGCGTGACGTCACCAAAGCCAGGCTACGGCCTGAGAACGAAGTGAGTATAGCAACGGCCTCGAACCAACCCAACACCACACAACAACAACAAGTACAACAAGTAATCGAGACTCTGCACTGGGTACACATGGTCCAAGAGTCGTGCCAACAGTTGAAGACCTCAGTCCTCCAACGAGAATGTTGACAAGAAGTCAGCAGTCCATCAAGTTCCAGAGATTCTACAACAGCAGTTGAAGAACAGAATCAGCCTGTGAGAAGGGTGACTAGAAGTCAAGCAAAGAGCTTAGCACAGTGATGTGGTTACAAGGTTTTCACTGCATTTCATTTGTTTTTGTACTTGCTGTTTGGTTTTCATTTGTAAGGCGGGATTGTTTGTTTATATTTTTATTGTAATGCTGATGTTTTGTTTTTATTGTTTTCATGCCATGTCTTCTTGAGAATGAAAGCCAAGTCTTTTGAAACGTCGAAGAGTTAATTAAATACTTGTTTTAAAACATATTATATGACGTGATTATTTTCGTAAAGTGTAGAGTAACACACACACACATATATATATATTGGTTTTATAGTAGGCGATTATGACGCTGTTATGTTGGGACTATAGACAGAAATTAAAAATGCGCCTACACCGGGGATCGAACCCGATATTATATTATTAATTCTGAATGTACTTTAATAAGTTTTATGGATCATATGTTGGTATTATCACATAACAGATGTTCATATTCACCGTGAAATGTGTTTATATTAATTCTGGTTGTGTTCTCATAAAGTTTACTCACAAACCCTTAACGATCTAAACCTGAAGGTACGTCTTCATTGCTTCAATCATTTGACCCTACTGAATATTGACGTTCAAATCAAGATGCAAACTCTTTTTTCAATTAGATATAAAATATGAGAAAATGCTTACCCACTGAGTGGACCGGGCTTTTGTGAACGAAAAATACACAAAGATCCACCAATTGAAATAATAAATACACTTACAACAATATTGACCAACATCGTGGGTCTCACCAGTGACTTTATTGTGGAGCTTATATGTTTACATTTTGTAAGGACTGGGATTGCAAGGTTTAGTAAAATTAATTGTGTATTGGTTTATTTTCTGTTCAAGAATGGATTGTTCAATAACATTGGGAACATACTTGAATATACACAACGTTATGATACAATAGAGCCCCTTGGATTCTTCTTGGACCGCGGTATTTCGGTGCTCTGGATAATTCGGGTCGAGTAAATACTACTAATAATATCAATACGTACAATGCTTTCTTTATCATTGACTTATGCTCCAGGGATGTGAATATTTCCCCCGACTTCTATTATGCGTCATCCTGTTTACATTTTCCCTTTTCAGCATATTTTTTGTTTCTTTTACGACTGACAAAAAAAGATATATTTAACAATTTTTTCAACCGTTCCTAATCGTGTTTTTCGTACATCCGGCCAATACCGGAACACAATAACAAATCTTCAATAATCAATAATCAATAATAAACATTGAGTCTATCTGACTGGTTCTTGACGCTCACAAATTTACTAATCACTACACCCTGTCAAATAAAAGAGCCTTTCAACACCCACTAACAAGCAGATGGGGATTTTCTTCAAGTTGCCTAACAATCTAATACAATTTTCAAAACACATTTATGATCAAGTAACAATAATTGTGTAAACAAATTCAATTCAATGTTAATTCTTAAGTCCAATAAAAAAGAGCACACGTAATTCAAAAAATAAATCTCTCTTGTAGACCTCAGGGCCCTTTTGGGATAACATTTCACAGCATTTACTAGACCAGCATCTAAAAAGTGTGGTATTTTCATCGAAACCTGCTATGAAGTACCAGAACTAAAGTTTATTTCGATTACTTGTAATATCATGTAGACAGAATTAACTGTCGGGTAGGTAATCTCCCGCCGGAAGTAGTGCTCCTACTTCTCCTCGGGCTCCTGGACGTCAGTGGCAGGATAAGGAACTAACGGTACAGGTACCATCTTCTTAGTTTCTTCGACCAGTTCTACATCCACCTCGTCGTCAAAGATTTTTAGATTTTTCACAAAATACCAAACTCCAACATCGAAGACTGTGCCTATTGTTACAAAACCTGAAATTAAAGATGTTTGCATAAAAAATAGTTATTACATAGAAAAGTATAGATTCAAGTGAACCTTTGCTCCACTTTTACAAAACTGGAGTTGAAAAGAGCCAACAAGAAACAAAGAACAACAGTTAAAAAGTAATTTTGTATTATCAATTTTTAATACCTAGCGTTCTGTTCTGTTCTTCTTCTTTTTTTTACATTTACTAGCACAGCGATAGTATTTGTACATAGAAGAAATATAAGCAGATGAGATGAGAGCATATTAATTGATATGAGAAGACCTCAGATGTGAAGAGATGATGAGAAGGAGGATAGAGGAGAGGAGAGATGGTGGGAGGACAGGAGAAATAGAGAGAGGTTATGTCCTCAGAAGAGAATGATGAGAGGTCGAGCTTGGCAGGACGATGATGATTCAAGATTGAAGTTAAAAAAAACACTAGCTAACTAAATGATGTTACAATAAAATGATTGTAGCGACGTTTTAATTTTTTTATCTTGAAAACAAACATTTCCACTAAATAAAAATTAATAATTAGCAACACTACCAGAACATTTTATTTCGATTATATAACCAAACCCGGCACCTCCACCAAAAGCTTGATTTATTCAGACCACCTTTCATGAACTGTCGACTCTTAGAACCCCGTGAGAAAACACGCAACATACTTTACATTTAATAAATAATTAGCAACACTACCAGAACATTTTATTCCTATAATATATACCTGAACCCCGGGCCTCCATCAAAAGCTAATACATGGCTGAATGTCATGAAATTATTACACGATGTCTGAAGGCTAGGGTTTTGAATTTAGCGCCGAAGGGTACAGTGAATATCACCGATGGAAGTAGTTCCGTTAACTGCCAAGAGATCGCACGTCTGCATCGATTTGCAACAGTGCAACAGTGCAAGCAAATTTTTATTAGTTTGCGACAAGCACAGGTACGGGAATATCCTAATTCAGACAGCAAGGCAACTTAATCAAAAGATTGTCGAAAAATAATATAGCTACAAAAATAAAACAATAGATTTCTATCCACTTTTCCTATCTCGCTGATGTTGGTGACAGTGCAGAGTATGAAGAGTGAATGAAGACTGTAAAAACTAAACGTACATTCCTGTTCACGTTGTTGGTGGAGGTGCCGGGTATTTCTATCTCAACATTCGGTGACGCTATCCCCGTTCCCCCTACCCCTGGCTCACTAAAATTATTCCGTATTATCCTTGTAAAGGTCAATGTCAACAAAAAGTCATAACAATCGGAGGTCGAGTTCGGAATTTATCATTACACGTGACGGACGGACGGACGGACGGACATACAGAAAAGTGATCCTTAAGTGGGAACTTAAATAGGCTCTAAGGTATTTGATTAAAGTAAGCCCCTCCCTCCCCCTTCTTTCGAGCACACACGAACGAAATACACATTTCACATAAATTATTTTCGAATCTACGTCAATATGCGAAATACGGGTATCTACCAATTCAACAAGCATATTATTATAACAATAATTGAGTATACATACTTGCGGCTGTGAAATTTAATAGGTATCTGAGGGTCTCCCCGTTGTACAACCAGCAGTTTCCAGTGCCGGAACACGTTTTACCCCAGACAAGACAGGTTTTATCTAAAACAAATTAGAGAAACGAATTTAGGTATACATGGTACATGGTAATAAATAATTATTTCATGTCAATTTTATTGCATTAAGGTACCCAGAAAACCAAACTATATCATGCAAATGACAACGAAGAAAATTTCAGTGTGTCATATTAGTTACAATGTAAAGACTTTATGCTTGAAAAGTGTTCTGCTGCAGATCTGACAATGACAATAAAAATAAGTCTGTACTATTTGCCCCAAAAATGCGATTGCGTTGTTCCAGACGATGATTGAACAAGAACTTCTCATGTCTCATGCCACTCTGGAAGCCACTTCCCTTGGAATCAGACGCTTCGGATCTGTGTATGGGGCACTGCTGAGGGCAACGAGACAAGTTTCTAGATGAATTCAGTACTGGCTTACCAAGGATGAAGCCGAACAAGATTGGCGACGGAATGAAAGCACACAAGCTCATGAGTGTCAGTCCGAAGCCCATGGCGATAGGTTTGTCCTTCTCGTCCACACACCTGTAACAAGATGGTCAAAGATTCGTAGACAAACAAAGACAGGACAAAGACTCTCTTAAAAACGTACACAACAAAGTAGTAGAACATATATCAGGTTTTTGACAAACACACAAAATAAAGAGCAAAGCAACTAATCAACAGATTGTCAAAGAAGATACAATATAAATTTCCACCGGCATGATCCTTAGTGGAGGTGCCAGGTGGATAGAAATATAAATCCCTCAATCAACGAATAAAACTTATGGAAATTGGATGTCATGTTCGGTTCTCATGCTCACACATACAGACGGTCGAAAAGAAGTGATGCTGACAGGAGAAATTTACTCCACAATTCTCATTTACCAACAAAGTTAAACCATGAATTGAGATGACATTGTGACATTTTGTGTAACTCTTAAATACTCAATAAAATGCATTCAAAATGTTGCTTAATAAAATGTGTTAGAAAAAGTACCAAACTGGTTTATTATAGAAACTATCAGTACACACAGTTTGTAGTAAACATTGATTAGAGAGCGCAATTCCCCTTTCACTTTCTGTCTGTCCGTCCGTCCGTCTGTGCGTGTTATATCTCAGGCTCACAATCAAAACCAAACGTGTCATAGACATGTGGTAATTTGATTGGCATTGCCATTAACAAGGAAGATACATAACATTTTAATAAACCGGGAATCAGAAAGCCACAGCTATCAACACTCAAAAGGTTTTAAACCCGGCACCTCCACCAAAGTTTCTACTCTGTTCGAGATTGTGTGTGTTATCTTCGACAATCTGTTGATTAAGTAGCTTCGCTATTTGTTTTAGGTATACCCGTATATATTCCCTTAGGATTTATATTCAATGCTAATTGCCCGTGAGGTTTAATGTGTCTCATTAAATCCTTACCAGTAATACAATTTGCTTTATTTCTCCAGCAGATATCATTACTACATACGACATACCTGACGGACACCAACAGGTTGGACGCTCGTCCCGTCGCCCCGCTGAACTTGAGCAGGCAGACTATCGCAAGGAACATGTAGAACTGAGAGGTGCAGTCTACGAAGCAGGAGCCAGGAGTGGCGATGCCTCCCGCCCAAGCAGAGTTCGCCTCTAGGTGCATCGGTGGCACCGGAGACGACGAGATACAACTGCAGTTGGTAAATATCTGAAAGAGAAGTTTTATTCAACTGCAGAAATTTTATGAATAATTTGTGACCGTTGGAAACTTCAACATTACGTAAATAAACGCAATAATAGACCCATACACACCAATGATTTGCAAATTATAAAATACACACGATTCTTACATTCATTTAAAAATAACTAAACCAACTTTCAAATACATAATGCTAAGAGAGTTTTCAAACCATATTATGAAGATACTTTTCTGCTGGAGATTACCTGGATATTAGAAAAGTTATGTTGAATGTTCGTTTTAGTATTTTTGTTCGAAAACCCAGAGTCATATTTCATAAATGTTTAAACAAAAAAATAATTGAGAATATCAGGCATAAGTGTCAATTTATCGCAGTATTCCAAATCTTACATCAATTTTAATGAGTCAATCTTCATCTATCTGTATGCATTATTTCAGGTTTCGTTTTGAAAATCCTAACTTTATCAATGAAAATTTAGTTTCGATATTAATTTAAAAATGATGTTAAACCTTATAATTATTTTAAAATTTGTTACTTTTTTTAGAATAGAGTTGTAGAAGTGGATTAATTTTTTCCGACTAGTTACAATAGCGCAAGTGTTGTGATTTGAAAAGTAACTGAATCCTACTGTCAATAGGAACAAAAAAAACTATTTAATAATATATATTTTGGATACCGTGCTAATGCAAAAGCAATCACAATAAATTTCAATTCAAATACATAGTAAAACTGCCTGACATACCTTAGATTTGTTCGGGAAGGATTGTTGCTGCGAGCAACCCGCGTGACAGGCAGATATGAATGTAGTAGTGCGATCATCAGCGCAGACAGGGGAGTACTTCACATAATCACATCCACAGTCCTTATTACACGAGAGCTGAGTGGCTAGCCTGAAACGACGGTAATACATTTACTTACAAAATAAATCTAGTTTAACTAGTTTTAAACTTTTCGTTCAATCACTAATTTTTTAAATTTAATGTGAGGTTTCACAAACAATTTCAAGACTATACTATATATAGTTGCCCTTTGGCTTTTGATAAATGTAATATAAAATTATTGTTATTGGATATCATCCTAGAATACAATTGGACATTACAACAATTCACAAACACTTCTTACATTTTTAAGAATGCAATGATGCATTAAATGCAATTTTAAGTATAGGGGACACGTTAACATGCAGTTTACAATGCAGTAAAACATGGATAGTTGTCATTATTCTCCAGTGCAAACGGGGATCATTGGATAGTATTGGATTGTCATCCCAAAATGAGGCAGGATACATTCCACAAAAAATAATTCAATATACCCATTCCAAGCAGGGAACAATGACCTACAACGCCCCTACAATACAGAATCCAATAAATTTGAAATAAGATCAATTAATGTGCTTACTCTCCTGAAGCGAGCAGAGAGCCATGGTTGTTATTGGCTGGGCATCCTAGGTAGGCGTATGATACCATGCCCCTACAATACAGGATCCAACAAATTTAAAATAAGATCTTACTCTCCTGAAGCGAGCAGAGAGCCATGGTTGTTATTGGCTGGGCATCCTAGGAAGGCGTATGATACCATGCCTCCAACAGACAGAGCTCCCACGAACACGTTCCACAAGGCAAGGTATCTGGCACGGGGCTTGAACTTGGAGATCACCATGCCAGATAGAAGAATGCCGAATGCAGAGAAGATCAACCCCACAGTACCTGAAAATAATTCATTGATCAATGTTAACTGATGTTGTATCTGACTTGGCATTGTACACGTTTCGTCTGGTTCTTTCGTACTGACGACCTGCATAGCATCCCTCATATCCCACTTCAGACAATCCCCAAGCCTATCACATCGTATCACCTATCATACACCTACATCGTAGAATAAGTCTCTATTTCAAATCGAAAAAAGTTCCACTATGCTAATAAATAATCATATCTATGATTGCCCGTATACTACATTCCTAAAATAAATGTCTCGTGTCTGTGTTAAGCAAAGTCCATCTCGCTATCACCAGATATAACGTAGGGGAGAGTTACTTCCTGAAACTAGAGGCGAGCTCTGATAGTCACCGTTATCTCCTCCCATTGAGGACGTCTCCGACGACGACTACAGCGACGACATGAACCAAGCCAAAGACGATGACAACCACGACGCGAGAAACTTCCTCTTTCCTTCTCCTGCCTGTGGCATCTGTCAAACATGGGTCTACCCTCCCCACATTCTCTAGGTTAGAATGGCGCGTTATTACCTAAAGGTTCAAACTCTCTCGCCCCACACTCGTCAACAACTACCAACCTTTCAGTCAGTCAACAAATCCAGGTAACCGACATATGTAGCTCATCAGTTCTGCTCACTTTAGAACGAATGTGCTCATGCTTAGTACCATAAAACCCCAACCGAAAACTGCAGCCAGCTGGAAGTGACCCCGGTGTAATACTCCTCTTACACGTTAGAATGTGATCCGAAGGTCGCATGTTTTATACCTACCACAGAACAACCACAATAACTTTTCTAATGATTACACCAGTCAAAATGAGAATGCTTCGTTCGGGTCGCATATTTACATAGTTCTCAGGGGATTCCCCACAACAACCTGCAAGTTTCTTCAGAATATCTATTTCTAATATCTACCAGAACCCGGCACCTCCACCAAATAGCTTGATTTATACGGACCACCTTTCATGAACTATCAACTTTTATAGTCACCCCGTGGAACACAAGCATCTTAAACACGTAACTTGCAACACTACCTAGATTCTGCCTAGATTGTCTGGTTGCCGCCCTCTGGTGGAACTTGCAACTTGAGTTAGGTGTCCTGTATCATTGCTGTGATCAGTTTTTGACTTGAACAAATTTTAAATAATTATATATCTGATATAATTATATATTAGAGTCAAGATCTTTTGCACTAAATTATTATCAAGATTTGAACATAAGAATGATGGTTGAACACAAGAATGAAGATTCGCGTTCGGTGGTTTCTTCCGCGAAAGATTGATTACTCCCTGATTTGCTGTTCCTGATTTTTGGCAAACCTCATATTCGTTTGAGTGGGATCGTCTAATAAATCATTTTTTTTCTTTTCTTTCTTTTTTATTATTTTTTCTTTTCTTTCTTTCTTTCTTTCTTTCTTTTTTTTTCCTTTCTTTTTTCTTTTTTCTTTTTTCTTTTCTCTTTTTTCTTTTCTTTTCTTTTTCTTTTTCTTTTCTTTTTTCTTTTCTTTTCATTCCCCACCCCCTTTTTTATATATTCGATTCATTCATAAATTGCATTTAATATCCTTTTTATTTTTTATCAAATTTGTTGAGTATTTAATGCATTGTTGTAATATTACTATTTCAAATATTTACTTAAATGTAGTTCATTGTTGTGTCTGCATCTATGTAATTAGATTTATTTAGTTGTCCTCCTTTGTAAATCAGTTTTTATAACTGAATAGGATAGACGTTAAATAAATAAATAAATAAAAAATAAAATAAACTACCAGAACATCGATTTCTATTATATAGCCAAACCCGGCACCTCCACCAAATAGCTTGATTTATATGGACCACCTTTCATGAACTGTCTACTCTTATAGTCACCCTGTGGAAAACAAGCAACTTACTTTTCCTTAAATAAATAAATAAATAAATAAATAAATAAATAAATAAATAAATAAATAAATAAATAAATAAATAAATAAATAAATAAATAAATAAATAAATAAATAAATAAATAAATAAATTACAACACTACCATTAATCCGATGCTCACTTCAAAACCATACAAAAAACGCTCATTCACACTCTCATCATGGTTATTCAAAGAACAAAACCATATCTACAAAATCAGTCTGAATTAAATTCAGTATACCTTTTTATCATTAACAACATCTTTCAACAATTCAGGAAAGTATAAACATATGACAAAAACAATACAATATTTCGTCCCTACAATTGTTAATAAACAAATACACAGGAAACGGATATTGTAAAATTTTTGGAACCTTAGTAATATAATATATTTAAGTAACTGTTCTTTCCAACTGAAGATCTAGATAAAATTGCATATACTGGCAAATATTGGGTACTATTACACATTCTTTTTAGGTGTATTAAAATATATTGCTCTGTTTGTTTGTATACTCTCCTTTCGGAAAGAAAAATTCTTGTAGTTTTGGTTTCTTCGTAGTTTCTCACTGCAATAATGCAATCAAACTTTCTCCAAAAATATAGTTATTAAAATATTTTGACATTTTATCATGTGTGTCATGTTGGTTTACCTGTGATAAGACTCGAAATGGAAGCACTTTGCCTGTACTGCGTCTCGATGTATTTAGGCATGAATATCCAGTAGGGCATATACCCTAAGAAATAGAAAATTGATGCCAAGTTGTTGCACATCAACGTTGGGTTTAAAATTAACCTTTTGAAGGTGACTTTCATATCTGAAATGGATAGAAACACAGAACGTTAATAATTCGATTCGTCGTCTTCAATATTGGATGTCATAGAAACAAAATATTTTCCGTGTTAAATCATTTTATGAACATTTGTTTCTTTGTTCTGTTAGCTACAATGCTGTCATAAAATTATATAATATATTATTTTGTAATACTTTTGTAGAATTGCTATTTATTGCAATCCATCGTAACCAGAGTATTCCCTCTTTTGTAAAAAGTTTTAATATCTGAACAGGATGTACTTATGTACAAATAAATAAAATATTTATTCTAAAGCGAAATAACTAGAACTAAGAGTAAATGTGGAGCATATAACATTCATGGTTGTCGGCGGCCTATAAAGAAAGCTTGATGAAAATGATATTATTTGTGACGCTTCACCTTGAAACGAGGGTGGACGCTCCGGCTCGGCTTCTTTTTCTTCACTCTTGAGCTTCTCCAGGGCGACCATTCTTCTGACGGCTGCTCGGGGAAGAGTCTGAGGGAACAAGGCCAGCAGCGACGCGAGGAAGAACAGCAAGAATGCTATCACTATCCAACCTGGAAAACCGGATTACCGGGATTACCGTTCTGATATGGCGTCATATATCACCAAAGTATTGGACAACCAGCGATCAAAATTTGAAACTGTGACCAGCTGGTTGGCCACAAGTCACTCATCTGTGACGTCAAACTACAAAAAGTAACTTTGAAAATATTTGACTTACCGTTAAAGGAACATTGGAAATAAATTAAGTCAGGATTGCCTGCGGCTGGGATCATTCCGATAAGCTCCTGTTTTATATATCTGAGCAATCTCAATAGGTCTAACAACAGGGTAATGACAAATTTAAACCGTGACATTCGAGCAGTCATATCAAAGAGGAAGACAATCAATAATAAATAAATAAATAAATTGTATTTAGAGTCTATCCACTCAGTTATATAACTGATTTTCAGTGGAGGACTTTAAATCAGAGCGACTAAGCCAACCCTGTAGGCCCCGACGCAATCGACGAGTGAGCGATAACCAACCAAAGATCGATATTTTTAATAGGAAATATAGCAATCAGAATCAACAAGGCCGATTCAGAACAACTCTGAATTTACTATGTCCTTCGTTGCTAGGACGGCTCCAAAGTCACCGTTTACAAACTCCTAAGACACGAACTGATGGACTTAACTCCAAATCAGAAGTTAAAAAACTACTGACTTTAGCGGGAATCGAACCCTGGACCTTCTGCATTGGAAGCAGATATGCTAACAACAAAACCAATGAGCTCCAACAATGTCCCCAACTGAGATTTATAATTTTTACTTGGGTCATCCACGTTTTAAGATACAAAACTAATATTGTAGGAGAAAGAATGTAACGGAAAATACAATACAAATTTCTTTTTCAGCGCAACACAACAAATTTATCAAAGTGTTAGTTATTAATGTTGTAAATTGGTTTCATACTTACAGTACATATAGAACGAAATTAGGAGCATTTACAAAATACGTTTTTAAATATACCTAGCCACCAGGCTCCAAGCCATCGCGGATCTTCGTTGGTGATTGTTGGAGTCAACGAAGGTGAAATGTAGTAGTTGAGAGACACAGATGCTAATGCGTAGCCGATCGCAGGTCCCAGCATGCGAATGAAATAAGAAAAACCTGTAAAATAGCAATAGCAAATAGCTCAGTAAAATTAATAGTATTGCTACTCGAACAAAATGATAACATTTACAGTCTTGTTACTTTGAACATACGACTTCACAATGTATAACAAGTGTTCCCAAGTGGCAAAGAAGCAAAGATTAGGCAAGGTACAATATCCAAAGAAGTTACCAAGTCAGATATTCATGTTAAAATTGGGATTGCTTCCAGTTCTAGCTCTTTAGAATTCTGCTTATTCTGCTCCAGTAAAAAAAGCTTATACATTTTTAAAGTTCCAAACCAGGTAAGTATACTTCGTATGAAACTGTGAAGAGTAGCTTACTGATGAGTGCTGGCGTCTTATCCTTCCTAATGTTGTCGTCCATGTATGACACACCCAGGGTGTAGTAGAGGGAGCCCCCGATACCGGCTATGAAGTTGGCTGAGAAGAGCAGCAGGGAGGGAAGAATACTGGCCGCTTCCTGCTCGCACTGCGCCGAATCCGTGAGACCATTGCACAGCATCTTGCGCTTGTCCTGGTCTGCAAACAAGTCAGGAGTGACAGCTAGAGACCAAGTGCATGGCTGCTTAGCTACCGCTGAAATATGCTATAACATATCTAGGACTGCAAAGTGAGGGAGGACACAGTCCAAAGTAGCATTTAGCTACGCTGATATCTAACTGTCAGGTGCAAACAGTGCTGAATACAGCTAAACATGCATTATTATAGCTTCGTATGCGATAATTCTTTAAAAATCAGAGTGACAGCTAGGAAAACGGCTTTTAATCCGCACTATGCTATTGTTGGTTGAAACGTCAATGGTGCAGTAGAGCTGCATGGTGCTTATGCGGAATATGCTTACTGTCTCTGTTGCAAAAAGTCAGAGTACAGTAAGCCAAGTGCATGGCTGCTTAGCTACCGCTGAAATATGCTATAACATATTATACTTTTAGACTTCAAAGTTAGTGGAGACCGTTTCCCTCAAAGAGCCATTAGCTACAGCTAATCTGAATTGCAAGGTGTAAAGTTGCTGAATAAATGTAAACATAATTATTATAGTTCGTATTCGACTAATTAATTTAATAATCATGTGTAATTACTAGGAAAACGCTTAAGTCCCGCCGCGTTGTTGGATGAGCGTAATTGGTGCATTGAGCTGCCATGTGTTATGCGGATTTTCTGTTGTTCTGTGAAAAAATTAGTACTAAGTTGAAGATTTTTTTAAATTAAATTAAATTAAATAAAAAATAAACTTTAATTTATATTTTTTTTAATTAATCGTATGAATTTTAAAAAATTGAAAAAACGAAAAACTGCGATTTTTATAAGAAGTAATTATTCGATTGCGCTCAAATTTGACACGAATATATAAATTCATAAAATTAAGGTTCTGTGAAAAAATTATTACAATGAAATAAAGCATGTAGGTGTTATACGTAAAAAAATTGTTTTAAAAAAGAAAAAACCCACAAAATTTATATTTTCATGAAAAATAATTTTTCGATTGCGCTCAAATTTCACACGGATATCTTAATTCATAAAATTAAGGTTCTGTGAAAAAATCATGAAAATCGGATTAAGCATGTAGGTGTTATAAGTAAAATAAATTTTCAAAAAATCGAAAAAAATCGTAAAATTGCGATTTTCATGAGAAATAATTTTTTGATTGCGCTCAAAAACGTGGAAGTTCTAAGTTCAGAGATTTCGAAGGCTTCCATAAAATTTCATCGCAAACGGAGTATCGGTTTAGCCGGAATCGTGCTGACAAACAAACACAAAATACAGAAAAAAAGGAGGAAAGAAGAAAAAAACATTCCGGATTTTTTTCTCCAGTGTAATGAAATGGAATCTTCGCTTCGCTCATCCAATTATAGTCGGTTCCTACTGTTAATTTATACTCGGATACCCAGAAGTTATTGATGTCCTTTGATGGGTCTAATTAAATTTTAATAAAGAATAAAAATACTAACACAGAAAAATGAGACTTTCATTCAAAAGCCGTTTCTTGGAGTTACTAATATACGGTGAAATTTCTTTGCTGGTGTATTTGTTAAATTTGTTGCAGATCAATAACTTTGTGGAGGGTCTGTAAAGCTATAGCCAAGTATTGAGTTCAGGGTACATACATATTGCAATCGGTGAGCTGTTCCTGGTGCCATACTCCACGGTCAGTGAGAGCGCGTCGTTGCCCGGTCCCCAGAGCAGATGCGGCAGGGCGGTGATGATGCAGAACAGCACGACAGTGTAGATGCCCAGGGCGATCCAGCGCGGGCGGTGCCCCTTGCCGGCGTAGTAGCTCAACACGATGCTCACCAACAGTTGGCTGATGTCATTGCCAACAGTTATTATACCTGGAATATTACACGGAAGGCATTGACAAATATTTGAAATATGTTTCTCTTAATATTGGACCAGAGAAGATAAAATTACATAATTATAATGTTATTTGGATAAGATAATGATCATCGCAGAGTTATAGCACGTTTTTAACCTGTAGTGTAATTTTTTTAAATAATATACTTATTCTTAAATTGCTTTTTAACCAATATTGGGCACTGATCATTTCATCTGCAATACTGGTTTCATGATTGTTAGTAGGCCTTCTTCCTTATATTTAATTATTTATTTTATTCTATCATAGGTTAGTGTGATGTAATCGCAATTGCCATATAAGAATAATTATAGATTGGGAGGTCAGAATTATATGTACATTGTAGTGTTTCAATGTAAATACATAACAGTTTAAACTTTAATATCATTATTGAACTCAAATAAATTATTTAAACAACAGTATTTTCCTAAATAAACACCGTGGAATATTATCTTACCGGTGGTACGGCTCGGAATCTTGAATCTCTTCTCCAGCGTCGTGATAGTTCCATTAAAGTAAGCGTAACTAGCAGAGAATATACAACCTAAAAGTCCATACAGGAACACGTATGCTTTCTTGTTGGCGAACCTGTGACAGGAAGTTCAAATGTTAAATGTATCACTGGACTTGTAAATGAATTAATAAAAGTAGTCAGAATATATACAAATATATACACACAAACGTTTCGGACAAATGGTGGGCGAATAATAAAATACATGGACGATCGCGAAAACTAATTATGTCGCTACAACATACATACTTATTGCTTATTTATTCTAATAACCCATACATCGATCTTTGTGTTTCTTATGTGTTAATGTAATAAATAAAAATAATACTGTAACGCATTCATTCGCATCTTACACTACATACCTATAGTATATCGATCATTGGCTTTTCATACATATTAATACTTGACATCAAGTTAGGGCATATAACTATGTTTAATCGTTTACCATGCATGCATTGTATTTGCATATTGAAAATAAATATTACTACCAACTAGAGTAGGAGAAGAGACAAAAGTGTAAACAAATGTTACAATGAATCGCTACAAACCGTGGTAGGCCAATTAGGAAGATTGATCATTCCTGGACAAATAACTTGACTGACCTTTGTTGGGTGGCAATATTACCCCTTATTCAACAAACAGCAAACTGAAGGTCTGTTTACTGATTGTGACATCATTCGATCAACAGCGGCAAGCGACAATATCGACCGAAACGACAACTTTATCGAGAAGAGCGAGAGTAGTAGCTGTATGTAGGCGTTTATTACGTCGAGGAGACATTGCCAGACGGTATTAAAAATGTTGAAATGTGTAATTGTTGCCAATACTCAGCTTATAAGCTAATATAGCTGCGAAATCTAAAAACAACGGCCGTTGTGGCTATGTTAGTCGTAACTTATATATGGGATCATCAACTAAGCACTCAAAAGTGTATTATATCATATAGCAGGTTTTTAAAGGTTTTTGGATATTTTCTCCTAATGTTTTGAAGATATTTTAAAGAATTAAAATATTCAGCAAATAAGTTCATTCCAAATTTCACGACAATCGTACTGATAAAGTACTGCCTTTATGAACAACTTAAAACTTGGATGTGTACAATCTTAAAAAATACGAGCAGATAACTGCTTAATAACAGATTTTTTATATAATATATTTATCCTAATAAATAATGACATAGATATCAGTTCAAATGATATACTTACCCGATATAATTGAAGAGAAATTATAACATTGACGGGATGTTTCGTCGCGTCGTAGTGGTGAATAATTTACATTATTCTTTATACACGACGTATTACCGAGAATATATTATAACATAATTTTAAATAAAATTAATTACATTATTATATAATGTTAATACATTTTCCACCGATATAATGGTCGTGGAATGACGAAATATTTTACACTTTAGATTTAGGTTTTAGTGATTTTATCTCGATAAAAAACTAAGGGGATTGAAAAAGTACAAAATGGAGTACATCCATACCGTCTGGTTCTATATCCGAATTGTTTTTCATGCCGTATTGCAAATGCGTGTGCATGAAGTGAGACAATCTCTCCCTAACCTTTGCATCCAGGCGGCTCGGAACGGTCCTATCCCGCAAGTGGTTTCTTCAGTCAGCGGATGATTGGCGTAGAGATCCTCGGCGGTCTTAGGAGTCCTGTAGTTTAGTTCGGCGCCATTCTCTTTAGTCTTCGAGTTTTCAATCGCCATTGCAGAGTCGTGATCTTAATCGAGTCGGACAGATACAACACCTTGTTGTGTAGACAGTTTGCCCTTCAATGGCCGGTAGAGAATTTCGTTGAACTTCTGAAAATAAGTGTTTTATACTAATTATTCGAAGAAATATAGGCCTATATCAAGAACCCTTTTGTAATTTTCATGAAAATGAATAAATACATTTATTAATTTTATTTTACGTTTTTAGTTAAGTATAGTTAATAGTGCCGTGGAGACATTGAATTTAAAAAAAAACACACACAATTTTGTATTACGATGGACCGAACGGTGAACCAAATAGTTTAAATTCTTCTAGACATCTATAAGTTTTGAAAACTCTAAAGTGCAATGACACTAAACTAGAGAAGTAGTTGTTCACACGTCGAAGCCAAGACTGACTCGTCGTTGAAGTGTGCGTCACCTTTGTACCTTTTCTTCTCTAGTGCCTTGGTAGAGCCGCAAGCCAGTCCATGTGTTATGTCATTGTCTCACTTGTTTGATCAGCATCACTATCAGCAGGCCATGAGTCGCTTCGGAGAACTGAAAACAACAAGAGGATTACCTTTAGGAAAATTACATTTATAAATAAGCTTAGTTATCAATTATTATTTATACAACCATCGAAATCGTCGAGCATGAAATTAACGCGGATAAGGACCCAGACAACCGATAGAGGAAGCTTACGAGCGAGAGGCCGCAGGTTCGATCCCGGCCGTCGGCAATCCTGTCTGAAGGTTTTCACCGGTCAGTATTTCCTCACAACTATACCTTCCCTCTCTGCATCGAGTTGTAGTTTCTGATGAGTTCTGCTTGGGCATGTTCATTACCAATAAAACTTTCTTAAAAATATATAAAAAGTAAATAAATTTGTATTTAGAGTCGATCAACTCAGTCATAGAATTGATTTTCAGTGTAGGGGATACTATTTTTTTTTTAGAATCAAGTCGTTCCAGTCAACAAAGACACCGTCAGCTAGTGAACAATGGCCAACCAGATGTCAGAAGTTCAACTAGAAATGAACGATCAAGTGTTTGAGCATGATCCACCCCGGTCGACGCCAGTATCAACAAGACTAAGTTGACACAACCTTAGACCTTAGTGTGTTCATCGTTACTAGGACGCCATCAAAATCACCTTCAAGAATTGATGGACTCAAGTTACAAGTTACAAGTTACAAGTTACAAGTTACAAATCTTCTACCGCAAGCGGGTTTGGACTTTGGAAGCAGTGGGTCTAAGCACACGTTATTTGTTCGTCTACTACAATGCCTAGTTGTACGTGCAATGCAAATGGCCGCTGTGAAGACGAAGGCCATCTCTGATGTCACCCACCAATGTATATGACGTCATGTGCATACAAAGAATACCTTATCAATATTAATTTAGTTCACCAAGTCTACGATAATTCTTTGTGCACTACTCTTAGTTCTCTTTCTATTGCAGCTTGTCGGTTACTGTGTTTCTAGTCATTTTTTTTATTTTTATTATAAATGTGAGAAGTAACATATGAGGGAGATTTTAAAATGTCCCGGAACAGTTGAAATCAAAAATTAAAAGATAGTATTTTATCATACCAGAATCCAAAGCTCATTTTTTTTAAAATAACCCCCTCTTCCGACAACAGCAAAAATACTATGCTAGAATTGCATTTCTGTTATGTGCCAAGAATAAAACGATCCATCAATCTTAAGAGTTTGTCGCGTTTGAAATTTTAACACGAAAGATTAGCTATTTTGGTAAAAGGTTTATATTGGATAAAAGCAAATAAAAAATATATAGTGCATAATATGGTGTGTGGGGTTATTCAATGTGAACAATTTCTGCAATCGAACAACAACAGCAGATAGCAAGCATGGAAGTGCATGGGACCGTGGTGAGAAAGATGGAGATGGTTGATCAGTGTCTAACATAAAGACGTCGGCATTGTATTGATTCTGGTAGTAGTGACGTCTGGAGTCTGGACCAGTGTGTGATACTGATATTGATAAGAGGTATCACATCGCGTACTAGACTCTCAATAGGTCAGATTCCAGCGGACAGCAATCCTGACCGTGATGTTATCCAGGTGTACCTCAAGGATAGATGAATGGTGGGTTGAGTCCTACTAACAGACCTTGCACATTCCATCTATGCTATCCATACTCATAAACTACTAATGATTTTCAAAAAATATATTTTCAATGTTGTTTTGAAAATATATGACCTGACAAGACGATGTGTTACGTGGTGTGAAAAGAAACACCTCATATGTCATGTTGTTCGTCTGTGTTTTTTATTTGTCAACACAAGGTGATAAAAGTTGTTATCTCTGTTTTGTGCTATAAGAAGGGGTCATGTCACACGCGTTTCCTTTATGCTACCCTCCACCTGGAACATGTAGGCTGAGCAAACTGCCAACTGGCTCACTTGTACGATCCTTCAAGAGACCACTCTTGCGACACACTTAGGCTGAAACTTGATGAGGTTCGCGCTTATTTACAACCAACAGGTTAAATCGAGAACAATTCGCACAGTAAATCATCATGAAACCTTGTACACAAAGAGATTAGGAATAAACAAGTAGCACTTCGTATCAATCTGTCAACTAGACTCAAGGTCACAAAAGACACGTTACATCACCATAGGAGTAGCCAAACGATTAATAGTTAAAAGGCAAGGGAATCTTCATATGATTAATAATACACCTTATGTGACAATCTTCATAAATTTTAAAAGCCAAACGAGGAAGTAAATTATCGCTAACTTACGAGACTCAAGACGTCACGGGTTCAATTCCGGTCAACAGCAATCCTGACTGAAGGTTTTCCCCTAGATTCTACTCGGAAGAGTTTAGAATGTTTGATTGAGTTCTACAGAATACACATAGCCAAGTGCGAAATTGGTCCATAGTCAAGTGACTTTCGGAAAATTAGAAATTACAAAATTAAAAAGAATTCTGGTGAATTTTAAAGGAAGAATTCTCCAGGAGGGGACACTGAGAGTTGATGACGGAATTTTTGCGAATAAAACTAAAATTATAGCTGAACTAAAAACAAATGGAAGAATTGGCTCAACATTTAACACATCGATATCACGCTCGAGAATAGTACATTTTATTAAGTTTCGTTTTCTCTAGCCAAATTTTCCAGTGCTACCTTGGAGTGGTACTAATTGGATGAGCGTAGCGAGCGTAGCGAGCGAAGCGAAGATTCCATTTCACTACACTGGAGAAAAAAATCCGGAATGTTTTTTTTTTTTTTCTTCTTTTTTTTTGTATTTTTGTGTGTTTGTTAACACGATTCCGGCTAAACCGATACTCCGATTGCGATGAAATTTTATGGAGGCCTTCGAAATCTCTGAACTTAGAACTGCCACGTTTTTGAGCGCAATCGGGAAATTTTTCTTATAAAAAACGCAATTTTACGATTTTTTTCGATTTTTTAAAAATTTCTTCGACTTATAACACCTACACGCTTTATCCGATCGTAATGATTTTTCACAGAACCTTAATTTTATGAATTAAGATATTCGTGTGAAATTTGAGCGTAATCGAAAAATTATTTTCTCATGAAAATCGAAATTTTACGGGTTTTTTCTTTTTTTAAACAATTCTTTGACTTATAACACCTACATGCTTTATCCTATTGTAATGATTTTTTCACAGAACCTTAATTTCATCAATTTATATACTCGTATTAAATTTGAGCGCAATCGAATAATTATTTCTTGTGAAAATTGCAATTTTACGATTTTTTATTTTTTTTTAAATTACGATTTATTAAAAAAAAAAGTTAATTTTTTATTTTATTTAATTTAATTTAAAAAAATCTTCGACTAAGCAATAATTTTTTCACAGAACAACAGAAAATCCGCGTTACACATGGCAGCTCAATGCACCAATTACGCTCATCCAACAACGCGGCGGGACTTAAGCGTTTTCCTAGTAATAATATAATTGGTAATCAACTGAGAGATCGGTAACTTCCCAATACAAAACGGCAACGCGTATTAAAGACAGAATGATCGTTGTAATTTGCCGACTCTTGGTCTTACGATAAATACACCATTTAAATGATTATAGAGCACACATTCAGCTGATTCAAAGAATCTATTGTTCCTGTGATTTCCCAAAAATCAACTTGATCTTACATAATTTGCTTTGATTGCTTAACAACAAAAAAATACAATAAATTAATAAAGGAAACTAAAAAAAATGTTCAAGTTACATTATGCATTGGTCTCAAATTATAGTATTGTATTAATAGAATTTTAAATTAGTGTTGTGTTATAAACTGTTAGTAAGAAAGTAGCGGTACTGTACGATAGAAGTAGCTAGCGCGACTTCCAATCGCGACTTTACTAAAGTCCTTTACTCAACTTAAGTCGCTCAATTTCCAGACTTACGGCTTGTTACGCGTTTTTTTTCTATCTGTCACTCATTCTCTCACTCTGCTGGAAGAATCTGAACTGTTTTTATGTTGTAACTACTCATATTTCGACAAATTGTTAGGTCACCGATTGCTGCTACATATTTAAATCAATTGAATGCCAACATTGCTTCATGCCAGTGGCAATGGTTATCTCGAGAGCTATACGATGCGTGTTGATAGATGTAGGGTCACGCGGTCAAACGTGGATCTTCATGTTATCTCAGCTCTTTAGTCTTTACCTTATTAATGCCTAGTATTGATCTTTGTACTGAAAGATTGGTTGGGTCGAAGATAAGGAATATTTGTCTCAATTTCAACTCAATTATATAAATACACAAGGTGTTACTTATTGTTGTTGCTTGTAGTACTGTAAGGTCAGTAAGAGAAGTCACTTTGGCCTAAATTCGGCTTTCTCTTCAACCAGATAAATAAATACATTAATTTTATTATTATTATTATTATTATTATTATTATTATTATTATTATTATTATTATTATTATTATTATTATTATTATTATTATTTTTATTATTAATATTAGGGTTTAAAAAAAAAAAAAAAATAATAATATTTATACTACCCAACTCATGGGAAATGAGACGTGATTGAATTTATCCATGCGATCTTTCAGATTTGACAGCTACATTGCAGTCTTCTGTTGGATTTATGTCATGAAAGTCAACAGTCACAAACAAATAGCAGTTTCGTAAAAATTTGTTCTGTGGTCCCGGTAGCTTAATTGGTAAAGCTATGGCACGTTAAGCCGGAGGTTCTGGGTTCGAACCCCAGTCGGGGCAAACTTTTTCGACAACTGCTATGAATCAATAATAATAATAATAATAATAGGCCTAATAATAATAATAATTATTATTATTATTATACTAAAGAGGCTAATAAAATATACTATACTATTATTATTATTATTATTATTATTATTATTATTATTATTATTATTATTATTATAATAGCAACATTTATTTAAAATATTTTTTCAAAGACAACTAGACGATTAAAAATAATAAAAAAAACAATAACAATAACAATAATGATGATTAGAAGAGGTTCTGGTTTGCTCCATCCTTCTGATCGGCTGATCGTAGGTAACCTGTCCAGTGGGCAAGTTGCAAAAGAACAACCCCGTCAATGGATATCTTAGGCGGTATAAGGAACTGATGGTATACGTATGTAAGACATTAGTTGCTAGTAAGCCGACCAATGACCGCCATGCAGCACAATGAAACCTACGTAAGTGCCGTGAGTGCTGGTAAGTGCTCTGATGTGGACTTGGCGTCCAGTATGCCACATCGCCAATTAATGTTTTATTGTGAAGGCTGCTCGCTCAAATCAGAGCACGTACAGCACTAACGCAGCACTTACAGATGGTGCAAACAACTTCTTGGTAAACCTTCATTAGACAATGGTTGGTAGGCGTAGACGTCACAATACTCATCATAGCCGATGCGAAACAACTGAGGTGATGGCACTATGCTCAACTCAGAGCACTAACGAACACAATGAACGAAATTAATTTTTCTGTACAGGCACTCATTTCAAGTAGCACATAACACTGGGTCTAGCATATCCCAGAAATATTACAAATATCACATTACATTATTATAGTATCCTCAATAACCGATAACGATAAGAAGCATTTAATAATGTTAGTAACAAAGCACCTTTAATGTCGATCAATATTCAATCAAACATATTGATGGAAAGATGAATGTCTTTAAAGATTAGTTGTGGGTTAGATTCTCGCGCCCAGTACGAAGCTGCCAGAGAAGAGAACCCAGACTATGAGCTTTTAGTGCTTCTTCATAGTTTTTATTTAACAATCACGGAAACGAAGGTACCCGAAATAACGAGAAAAACTTACTGACATTTATTTCAGCGTTAAGTTTGGTGGAGGGGCTGGATTATTTCCATTCTGGCGAGACTCGCCCCGCCCCCTGACCCCAGAAACATTCTGTATCATACTTGTCGAAAAACAATACCAACAAAAAACTCATGTCAGCACATGAAAGACACGAACGGACAGACGGACAAACAGAAATGATACATACTGGCTTAAATACTTATTAACTGTGCCCAGTTTGTCATCTGCACTGTGATTCTAGAAGCATCATTAGATTTTGTCATCAGACTACTGACCTTAAGCAACTGCAAATTAAGTTAGCAACTCTTTGGGACAATTCCTTGAACATGCTCGTTTGATATTCGATAACAGTAGTCTTGATATTCATACAGAATCACACTCATCTTTCACATCACACACGGAAATTGTGTAGCCTTGCAGCAGTCATCCATCCTACACTACTACACAGAAATGAATTTAAAAAGCAGGCTCTTGCAAAGCGAATAGTTTCTATGTCACAACCTTCTTGGAGGAACCCCAATTGTGAAGTCTACACCAGTTATTGAGCGTCAATTTAGCAATTATAGTCATACCCAGTATACTCACCGTTTCCAAAATGATTGTTCGGAGCAGGTTCCTTCTGAGAGATGCACTTTCTTACGAATACACCCTAAGGTTGGCTGGTTTATCAGCCTGTGTATAGCCTGTGGATGTGCGAGGTATGCATCCACTCAAATGGCAACTGCAGCTTAGTAATAAATTGCCTCTGTGTAAAGATTATCCAATTTAGCAATTGAATCCGCCTCTCTATTCTGTGCACGTCCATCTCCTAAGTCTGTACTTCATTATCTCATGGCAATCCACTTACTGCTCTATTCAATACTTGACTAGAGCCCGGGTTCGAATCCCGAGCTGGATTGAGATGCTACAGTAGTGGTCGCCTGCTGATCGAGCGACATCTACTATGTGTCATGACTATTGACTACCACTACCACTAACTGCTAGGGCCCGGGTTCGAATCCCGACTTAACATTGAGATTATTAAAACTATTAACTGCATGCTATCGTCACTACTTGAATAGGGCCCGGGTTCGAATCCCGGGTTAGACTACGTCACCACGCTAACACACAAGACGAGCACTAAAACGCTCTTCTCTCATCTCGAATCATGAGAAAGTAATTGAAATTGCTTTTTGGAGTTGTATAGGATCATTCGTATAAAATCTTTGTCAGGTTTACAAAAAAATAGCCTACGCACGGGAAAGTAATGAAGTAAAAATCTCAAGATTAAAAATTACAACTTCCAAAATATGATACATGATTTTGCCTTTGCTAAGCCTACATTAGTATTATTAATCCCAGGTGTATTTCCACGACGCGAGATACGCGAGGGAAGGGAAGGGCCGGGGGGGGAGGGCAAGCTTCCACGTGCAACGAATGAGGAAATAGAGGATCCTTCTATAATATGGAGACAAAAACACGTTGAATAAAAATAAATTCGTATTTAGAGTCTACCCACTCAGTCATAGAACTGATTTTCAGTGGGGGACATTAAATTTAAAGCCGACCAAGCCCCCTGTAGGCGCCGACACCATCGACGAGCGAACAATGACCAACTAGAGACCGGCACATTTAGTAGGAAACACCGATCAATCAAGGTGGACACGATTCTACCCGCGGACAGCACAAGAATCAACAAGGCTGATTCGGAACAACTTAAGAATTTATTACGTGCCTCGTTGCTCCAAAGTCACCGTTTAAAAATTTCTAAACCAAGAATTAGAAGTTAAATACTTCTTCTGCCGATAGCGGGAATCGGACCCTAGACCTTCTGCAATGGAAGCAGACAGACCAACGAATGAAAGACGAATTTCAACAATTGATAATATCAAAAGTGTTATTGGGTAAAATGTTATGGTTTAGAGACCCCCAAAAGCGCACGATTGGCTGAAAAGTTGTCTTCGTATGAAGATTGAAGAAAACTCTGATACACTTTCAGTCAAGTTTGCAGGCGGCGGGTATCGAATCTGCGATCTCCGTAATCCGTCGCGCTTTTTGCATGGCATCTGTAAGCCAAATCCAGCCATGATTAAATATTGTAATTCATGTCTGCCAGCATAATCTTATGAAAATATACCCCCACCCCTCTAGTCTATAGGTATGATATTAATGTTTAGATATTCTTCAATTGTAGGGTCAATGGAAAGAATGTCATTAAGATAATGACTTCGTTATAGATGGGTCAGTGAGAACTGGAGAAAAATTAAATGGCTTGTTACAATACCCGAAGCTGATTTCACAACATTTTTCTTTTCTTTTGAGTCATACCCAAAGAACTAAAAACACACTATGCAATTATCGAATATCATAATTATAAACATTAAGAAAAACTGTCAAATGACAAGCAACATATGGTGTGTGGATGGTCCTTTTCCTTTACACACTGTAGGCTTTTAGTTAATAACTAGCTGATGTTCGTCCAATCAAGATATTGGTGAGCGGTTGCTTTCAAGGGGCTCGCGTTGATTAGCAAGTTTTCTTAGGTGCATGGTGGAGGAGGGAATCCCGGCATCAAAGCTCAACTTCACTCTAAATGGACCTTATAATGTGGCTTGCGACTGAGTGGTGGTGGTGGTGTTGCCACTTTTACGTCTCTCTTAATGCAATTATGGTATTCGAGACGATGAGTCGTGATAGATGAGGATGAAGGACATTTTAGACGGGATTCAAAACCACGTAGGCCTACCCACATTTCGAAAGGGCGCTGCAACCGTAGTCACGGCTGGTGATTCGCGTAAGAGCTAGCGATAGTTTATGTTACCTCGGAATAAGGTACGTACCTACAATTTTCATGATACAACATATGTTAATTTATACGAATATTCGAGAAAACTTCCGACTAAAATCAATTTTGGGGCATTTCAAACAAATATTAGGTTCAACTTTCACTAGTGAAACGATTTGCATTTGGCTTGAATTAATTAAGAGTGATTTATCAAATACTTTTAACTCAAATATAAATATTTCTCTATAACATAGAGAAGTAGATTTAGAAATATTTGCAATAATTTAAACACAAAAAGACGTTGAGATAAGTTGAAAGAAGTTCGAAGATGAAGTGGACTGATTTGATGGTTGACATATTGCTACTCCTGCAGACATGTCGTATTAAATAATACAAAAAAGGAGTATTTGTGACGAATAAACTAGCAATTACATAGGGATAAATGTACGCCCGTATCATAGCAGATTTCCAAAAAACTTAATGTATATTTCGGTGTTTTTGACTAAATGTAAATACTTCAAAATTGGATTTATTTTTCATTTTTGTTGAATCAATTTCTGAAAAAAGTGTTTTAATGAATATTCTTCACATTTAATTCTTACGTAACTATGTAGCGTATCTTACATATGTGACAGTGTTGTGTGTTTGCCTGTCAACTGTTGAAAATAATCTAAATACACTTATAGCCATGTACAAGCTCCTAGACGCACAGTTACACAACGCACACACGCACACGCCAGCGAAGATTCAAGATTGACTGACCTTAGAAACTGATAGGCCGAATCTATTGTTTCCCTAACTTACCATCCACTTAATTTACTACACTCGATACGAGATGTCCCGTTGCAAGTTATAAACATGATATAAATCATAAACAGAGAAAGGTCAAGAAACTAGAAAAGTCAACATATAAGAATCTTCTGTCAATACGAATATATTATTTCTACGTCGTAGTAGTTATTCATAGCAGTGATAAGAAGAAAACTATTTATCTTAAACATTCGTCCCCCTAGTTGGGAAAATAGCCGGGAATATTTGTTGAAAAAGTCGGGAGAAGAAAAGTACAAAAGAAGCCTCATGCTCTTACTAGAGATAATGCTTCAACATTTTGGTCTTTGGAGAGTTTAAAGTGAGAAGTTGGCTTCAAAGGAAACGGGAAGAAAGGGTAATAAGAGTGCAGATGTAAGGTATAATTAAGGACGTAATGAGATGAAGACAATCTGCTCGCAGTCTGGTATCGTTTCTTTAAAAGCTTCTCGTAGTAAAATACTTGCTATTATTCCTATTGTTGTACATAATCCCCGTTTACGTCAGGCCCACATCAGAAACAAAGTCGTCTAAAGATTCTTTGTTATTTACTTAAAGACAGAAAGGTCATAGCGGCATTTTCCGATCTTTCATTCCTGAAAATCTTTTAAGCTTTCTTTCAAATTTATTCTTGACTAAGAAAGCGAGTTTCTTGGAGATTCATTTATTTTGCCAGAGGCGAGGGCCGAGGGTTTAGAGAGCTCAACAATTGCTCGGATTAAAATGTCTTCTCGTTCGTTCTATTTCACAAGACCACTTCACGCGTAGTAGTTTAGACAGAGCCGGTTAATCTTTCGTCTAGACGGACGCTCGATAGGGTCAACAAGTAATTTATAATCAAGAAGTAGTATGGTTGGAGATAATTTATAATCAAGAAGTAGTATGGTTGGAAGTAATTTATAATTAAGAAGTAGTATGGTTGGAAGTAATTTATAATCAAGAAGTAGTATGGTTGGTAGTAATTTATAATCAAGAAGTAGTATGGTTGGAAGTAATTTATAATCAAGAAGTAGTATACTTGGAAGTAATTTATAATCAGGAAGTAGTATGGTTGGAAGTAATTTATAATCAAGAAGTAGTATAGTTAAGTAATTTATAATCAAGAAGTAGTATGGTTGGTAGCAATTTATAATCAAGAAGTAGTATGGTGGAAGTAATTTAGAAGAAACAAGTAAATAATGAAAAAAATAAAGTATGGAATCAGTTGATAAAATAAGTAACTCGATCAACTATCTGACTGATTCACCAACCGACAAAACCAACATTGTGTTGACCGCATCCGAACACGAAACTAAATTAAAATTAATAAGGATTGAGTTCAGTTCGGGTTTCATCAACATGCATAGAAATTGGGTTTATGATAAAATAATGTGAATGTCTGACAAAAAATCCCAACTAACCGATCTAGGGTTCAACTATTTTTCAGTCTCTTATTGTGGGGTTGATTTCGGGTTCGGGACTGACTCCCTCCCTTATATAAAATCAAAAAGCGTTTCCACAAAGTAGCTAGAACGAAGAATACGTCAACGTGGGTATGTGTGTGGTTGTCACCTCATCAACATGTGTACTGTATACAGTGATGCCATCTTGTTTTCCCTTCAAGTACTTGATAAAACGCACATGATAAAGCGTGAGGTGCTGCCACCTGTGATGACTTATTGTAAGGCAACGCTCGACACATTGAGCTCGTCTAGCTGTTCCCTGCACAAACAAACGTTGCCACTACCAGTGCACAAACAAATACTTCATACCACACCATCAACATATTAATTATAAGAAATTGTACAAAGCTGGTAGCTTTTGTTTTTTGTGCCTGAATTCACATGTCACTAAAGAAATAAAATACATAATGCCAGTCAGCTGACGGGTCCATAATTTGTAAACCTCAAGGGGACAAGTCTTACTCATATGGTATGGGGCTAATTCTCACTACCATCGTTACGTTTTATCTGATATATTGTATCATTTATGCTAACAATAAGTTGTTACAATGTCATGTGAACATTTAATTTGTCTTTAAAAAATAAATCATCTTAGTTCTTGGATCTGTAGCAAAATAAAGAAAAGTTAATGTTTAGTTGACGGATATTTTTATATTTGGGACGTGCAAAGTTGTTTGTAAAATGTTATAAAACTGTCTCACTCGCAACAATGAGCTTATTAAAAACTAAACACAGTAAGACTTTTGAGTTCTTTTACGAGTCTACGTTTCTTTAAAAGAGGTTATCAAGATGTATCAATACGAATTGTTTGAATTGAATTAATTGTTTTATAACTCTACTATTGACTTGTTATAACAATAAATAAGTGTTTGTAGCTATGATGAAATTTGTAAATTTTTATCACCATTTGATACGATAAATTATTTCGAAGAGTAGCATAATACTATGTTACGTACTTATTATTAGTATTAGTTTTCAACTCATACTCTTTCACAGAGATATTTAAAAGAGTAAAGTGGTGTCGAAATGTATTAGTAAAACATAATGTTATGCTTGGTTTGTTTTTCGGTATAAAGTTGCTTTTAATATATCATCCAGTGGCATACCCAGGATGTATCTAAGCCTGAGAGAATTCTCAGTCAGGAGGGACTAATGTTTATAAACCGATAGTTATAGCTCATGTTATAAGCCAGGCGAAAATTCAGAAGTCATAGGTTTTTTGCTCGCCACTTTCAACAATCCTAGCTAAATTGGTTTTCTTGTGGGTTTCCTTAGTCAAATTACGAGCACCGAGATTAAGTTTGAACGACAGTGTTGGCTCAAGCGTTAAGCGCGCGACTCTGATTCGGGAGGTCCCGGGTTCAAATCCCGTCGAGACCGGCAATCCTCACTGAAGGTTTTTTCCTAGGTTTTCCTTAGTCGTTGATGCGAATACAAGGTATTGCGGGCATCCCTTCACAATTGTCCTATCCGCAACATACCTAGTTAGACACCTGGAAGAGGGGCATGAATTGCACCCTGGGCAGGCTTCCCACAAACATTATTTGAAATTATTTGAAAACAGTTTATTGGCATTAACCTATAGGTAAGCATAAGGCAATAATAATAATAATAATAATAATAATAATAATAATAATAATAATAATAATAATAATAATAAAATTAATAATAATAATACATTTTTACTTACTTGCATACATTAATATCAAAACATGTGTTTCCATTAGTTTGAAAATATGCCACATCTGTCGCGACTTCGGAGGCACAATATGGACAGAACGTATTTTTTGTCAAGATGTCACATGAACGAATGATTTTGACCAAGTGTCGTGGTACGCGTGCTTCGTGAGTATGAGCTGGAGGTTCGCACTGAAGCTGTGTTTTGCCGTTGCAAGTGTAGGCCTACGTCACAGCCACAATTAGCATTTAGGATATCAGGGGGGGGGGGGACAATGTGGTATATGTCATTCCCAACAGCTATATTCTATAGCAGTATAGCGTCATACGACGACGGCAAATTACATTTTTTAGACATATTCGTGCTAATATATTTGCAGAGGCCATAAAAAATTTGCTGACACATACTTGCATACCGCTGTTGTCAATTTAAAATAACTTTTTTAATTTTTTTATTAGTTTTGTCTGTTGTTACTGTAAAATTATCAACAAATAAAGGTTCGTTAAGTGAAATTTGTGTATGATATTTGAAGGGTATGGAATTTATTAGAAAATATTTTAGGATAATTCTCTAAATTTGGAATTATTTTAAGAGATCATAGTGATCGAATAGTGCCAATTAAAAAAAACTGTATCGGAATTACTGTTCAGAATGTTTTGGCATTATATAGTTTTTTCGAGAAATCAATCCAGAAATTAAAAAAATCTATCCCAGCGGGGTATCGAACCCCGGTCTCCCGATTGCCGGTATTAGTCTCCAAAACTGCTAACAAACAGTTATTTCTATAGGCTAGCAATTTTTGTGTTTGTCTTCGAAGGTTAATAGAAAATTATCAGAAATTTGCGGCATCGACAAGAAATCACTTAATGCAGTATCTATACCTCCACCCATGTAATAGGAGACATTGTGCGATAAAGTACGCGTTGCATGTAAATCCATCCCTAAGCCTTCTTGTGAATCTGGTTTCCCCTCCTTATATATCAATTCGACGGGTGTGGGTGAACAGTAGGGGGAATACACAGAACAATAGACCCAGATGAGTAGTCAATGCGTTTACCTTTTGTATTTCTCAGATTGATAAAATATCTCAGAAGTGGAGAATAGCAATATTTCGGTATGAGGGCATGAGAAGGGAGGGGCAAGATAAAATTTACCCCTTCTCAATATTCTAAGGTCAATGCTATAAAGGGGACTGCTAGAAGTAGTATTACTACTAATAACTTATTATACTGGAAATATAGCTAACGACAAGACTTTGGTAGCTATTTCAGAAAGAAATCCTCCCGTAGATGCATCACTTTTCTATCCGTCTGACGATACGAACCGATCGTGACATCCGACTGACTGACTGACATGCGGTTTTTGTTGGCATTGCCCTTCAACAATCTGGTGGTGAGGGGCACGAAGCTAGCTCACTCAGAAGGGGATATTTTGTAACCCGGAACCACCATCAAAAGAGTTCACCTCTGAACGAGTTTTCTATGAGTATTGAGAAAGTAGCTTCGCTCCCTACTTGGGAACTCCCGTACGCGTACATGTTAGTTATATGATCCCCCTTTCCCTTGTTACAATCTGGGAAGTAAGGTTCCACTCTCTGTTGCCTTCCCTTCTTATAACTACTCGCCCTGCTTTTACCTTCTTCCTCCTACTTGTTGTGTACCTGTACAAGCTTCTTATTAACGCCAGATCAAATTACTAGTTTAATCTTTAGCTGAAAAGATTAGAGTGCACTTTCGAGTCGAATTTAAACAATAGATGTGTGTTCGAATCCCTCTCATCGCAACTTTTGTGATAATTGTTGATTTGTTGACGTACTTTATGCTTACTGCCTTCATTAATGAAATGATGACACTCAAGATTTTGAATAGTTACACGAGAATCAATGACTATATTACAACAAGAAACAATAATACAAAACTACTAATCGACATGCAGATCATCGAAGAATGCAAAATACAATTTCCTCTAGCAGCAATCAACGGTACGTTTCGTCACAGCTTGGCTAGAGGATGTAAGACTTTGCAATGATTCTTCAACGGACACGTCTGACTTGGTGAGCTCTTCAAACGAACCAATAGTACTTGGTCGTACGTCTCTTTCTGTTACGTCTCATCTGGTAATAGAACCAGCAGCCCACTTTCCTCCCGTGCAAGACATAATCCCCGCGAGAGCGCCGCTAACCGACGTCAAAACCCTGAGGTGTTCGTGCTATAGCTACACCATTACTTTCAACTTCGCAGATATCACTTGCACTAACTAGGTGTAGGGCGAGAGGACAGTTGGGCGGAAACATCCATCAGTTTTACAGTCGACCTACCGCCTACAACATGGAAAGCACAGTGGAGGTAGCTTATGGGCAACTCTTTTTCTATAGTTCTAGTGGTAGTTCTCATTTTGGATGAGGATAGCTGTAAAAACCGTCAGCGAAGGTTGATGGTGAAGGGTATCAAAACCGCGACCTCTAGAATTAGTGTCACGTTATCTACTTTTATCGGTTTGCCTACATCGCAACGTGAACATAGATCTCTTACAGGTTTCTGGATGGCCTCTGGGCGCTAGAGGGGGTGCACCCAGGGTCTCCACGCGGAGTGACTTTCACCGACCACCCCACAACCTCAACCTCCGGGCGCGCGGGCGAGCGTCCGTACTCTCCGACACACATCCGCCTTCCTCAGTGCCTAGCTCCAAGGCTCTCCGCGGGTACCCTCCTCTGAAGGACAGGGTTCTCCGTCGCATCGCTCGGGACAGGACGACGCCGATGTTCGGACTGGCGTCGCCCCCTCCCCACCCCCTCACACGTTCCGTCTTGACGGGCTTGGGGGCAGCGCCTTCACGCAGGAGATGTAACATTTTGAACTACTATCCCGGAGTTTTGCTTCCCAGAAACATATAAATACTATTTCGTATATTCCTCATCCCTAGAGGCCAACATGGACAATGTTCTCAATGATGAAACGTAACGTTTGGTGTTGTGTTCGACAATCTTCAATAGCATCACTCTTCTGTTCCTCCATCTATGCGTGTGTAAAAAACAAAACAAAAAACTTGAGTAAAAAGTAACATTTTGCAATGAGAACTAGGCATACACTAATGAGTGCTTTAAATAAAAATGTTAATAGAATGTGAAGGATATTTGAAATATAATTTAATTGTCTGATTTCTTCGAAACACAAACAATTGAGATCTTTTTCATTTTCCTTGTATTTTTTAATATATAAAGTAAAACGCATTATTCCTAAATGTTTATGTTAAATGGTATCTTGTAGATACGAGCGCAAAACCTAAAATGTCTTCCAATTATTTCTTAGCCCGTGTTTAACACTCTTCAACATTGCACGCGGTATAAAACCACCCAACCGTTAAACCTGCTCCCATTACCGTTTAATAAGGCAGCTAGGATCGATTATCTGTACCGCTGCTTGTGGAACAAGCACACTCTGCGTTCAGATGCAGTGCTTGAAAAGCGAGTGTGACAAGACCTCCAAGCAGTCAAATATAAAAATAATACTGTTCTCGAGTGTTTAGTATGGCTTTAAGCCGATCTTTTGTTACGAAATAAAATCCCTTGGAGCAGCAGTATAAGAATAATTGCTGTGATATTTAAGCCAAGTCAAGAAAATGAGTCCACGACTTTCTGGGGTTTTTAATACTGGGGGTTTAATAACAGACAATGAGGGTATTTCTCAATCAAAAGAATTAACCAAGTCAACAAATAACAGAAGCTAGTAAAACTCACGATGCAGAACCCCATAAAACTGCGCGCTGGCTGAGATTACGGAAAACAAAGGCGGAGAAATACATCAAAAGATTAACAAACTCGACGATGATGGAGTCGGAGGAACAGAGAGCTACCCTAGCAGGTACAACGACCTGCTTTAAGCGACTGCTATTAGAGAACTGTGTTATGATAATTAACAACTGTGAAGTACACTCAACACTCTAAAGCACAATAATAATACTAGTGGAAGAACGATACCGAACCGTTACAAATATGTGAAAAGTACGATCATGATTAGACAATTGTGATTTGAAGTACAGTCATGCGCAATGTGTAGTACGGTCGTAAGAAATACATGTGAAAAGTACGACAATCATGTTGGAAACTGTCTAAAGGAAACCGTGGGACAAGTATGACCGTCATAATGTCCGAGGTGAGAAGTACGCAGCACTGTGAGCTATAAGCACCACTCCTCTGTCCGACCGTCCGTCTGAGCGTGTGTCACGTTTCACGATTAAAACCGAACACGACCTCCGACATACATGCGTTATTTGTTGTCCAACAAGTATGAGATAAACTGTTCTGGGTGACCCTCGGAGACAAAGAGTCGGGAAGATATAATTATTTAAATGGATATTTTCCGTACCCGGCACCTCCACCAAATACATCAATGCGTTCAAGATTGTATTTGTGTGTACTTCGACAATTTGTTTTCTTGGTACTACATTCCCATACTCATACTAAACGTTTTCATATATAATACGCTCTGCACTGTCGTATTGTTACTTTGAATAAATTAAGATAAAGATAATTATTTTTTCTGTAAACCACCTTGGCGAATATTTAAAATTTACAAACAGAGATTGCTAAATTAAAATGGCCAGTAAAGTAATTGTTAAAACTACTTATAAAGGTGCGTTTCATTGTATGATCAATCAGTTACATAAATAATGACACACTTATCCATTCCATCAGGAGAAGCAGCCCATTGGATGCCCCCGAGTTACGTAATAAACAAATCCCGGCTTACTGGTTGTACAGTAATGATGTATTATTCAAGGTTCGACGTTGCGACCACAGGCTGCGGTCTCGAACCCCTAGACAAACTTCACATCAGGATTGCACATCCTAAGTTCTAAGACGATTGTCTTGGCCGGCTAAGTACTCGAATATATTGTCAGATGAAGACTAACGGCACATGTTGTGGTACCAGCTGCTAGAATCTACTGTGAAATGAGGAATAGTCTTAGCAGAGAAAATACACGTTGTAACCTATAGAAAACGAATGCAATGTGAAACAAAGCAGAAGTGTGTGGAGGAGGGGGAGGGGGGGGGGGTTGGGGGAGGAGATGGAAAAGAGAAAATGCTCACGTTTTGATAACAGGGTATGATTTTTGTGAGCTACACAAATTACATTGGAAATAGAAGAATTATAAAATTACAAAAGAAAACGATTTTTAAAATAAATTAACTTATTCTATTCAGAAGAGTGAATTTATATGTAATCAAGCACGGGTAGTCAAGTACGGCAGAGCCCAGAGTAGCGGGTTAATGTTCCTAGTTTGTTCTAGCCTATATTGATGGTGGAGATGCCGGGATTACAAATATTCAAACGTTTTTGGGAGTAAATCCCGCCGCCCTATCTCTTAAAAAACGTTTTGTTCCTGGTTGAAGATCAATGACACCAAATAAAACCGCATGTAATCGGGCGTCGTATTCGGTTTCTATCGTGAGACGTGGTTGGCACTCACATGTATTGGACGGACGAGCAGCGATACAAATTATATGAAAGCTTTTCTCCCTCACTAAGAAATATATTTTACGGTTATGGTTTGGGTGCACATCCTAAAGGGTACCAAGGGATACGGGTACGACTAAAATAAATGCAGTGATTTAAATATTGTCCCACATCTTCATACATATACTCATACGGTTGCGGAACAGGCCCAAAGTAATTCTGTATTTGTCCTCTTCGTAAAGAGATCACTGCTAGAATAGCTAAAGTAACGCAAGAAACACGATCTCCATGAAAATAATGTTTGTTATCATATTATGCAAGCTACCAATTAGTCATCTTGAGCGCATAGTATGCACGATGTATCAGTATAGGAATCATTACAGTAACCAATAGGGTGCACGTGTGAGTCCACCATGCTGAATGTTCAGGCGCTTGGATTGATTGCAAGGCCCGGAGACTTGATGGTGAGAGCCTATTTAATTCACTCCGTAGATCTGTAAGTACGAAAGCTTATTTTGAACTTTGAGGCAAATTGAACCACGCTCACTAATCTTGAGGAAGGTATTCTAAAGCTTTTATTGGAATACATGTGTACGATACATTGAATAACCAATTGTGTGGTTTCGCCTAAGCCGCAAGAGGATTATCACTTCATATAACCCACTACTAGGGTCTGAGTTAGGGCGCTAGGACGCTAGGACGCTACACGACACAACCCACACCTTACTTAACCGATTCGCACCGACTAACTAATTGCTCATATTTTACGCATATATTAATGCGGTTATGATGTTTGAGATAGAGAATAATATAAGGAAAAGGAACTTAAACATTTTGTCATCAAGCGAATTGAATCCGCACCCTTTACTACGTCGGTTAGCATTAAATTAAGCCAATGCTGACGAAATCGACACTATAAATGATCTTGATATGGTTGATTGGGACACACTCTTGTAGGCGGAATTGAAAAAATTTAAAAGCATTTTAATTAGTATATTATAATAAATGAATTATGTTTTTAAATTCAACGCAATGTGGGAGTCCCGGTACCGAGACTTGAACCCCGGTCTCCGCATTGCGTAAATTTAAAAAAATAATTAATTTATCATAATATACTAATTGAAATGCTCGTTTAACACAGAAAATCTTTATTTCGTTAGTTATTTTCTATCCGATGAATCAATGCCGAGTAAAAAAAACAATGTTCATTGCTTATTCAATAAATTGAAAAAAATGCGTTTTAAATAGTGAAAATTTATTAAACTTAGTCCTAACCATATGTAATGTGAGCAGCCGAGTGGATATGAAATAACCCGGAAACATTCCCATCACAACTATACTCTAAAATACCCTAATTACCAAGTACGTCGCCTGAAGACGGCCACACCAGGAAACCTACAGCGGGCAACAAGAGAAATAAAGAGAAAGAGAAGGAAAAGTGGCTGCATAGAACCGTGGCGTGTTTCGAACCTGCAGTCGTCGGCCTCGTCATAAACCCGCGCAAGACATTTCCTGCACTCACTTCCACCCACTTACGAACGCAAATAGAAACGAATGAATTTCCTTTGAGGGGATTTAAATCGGAATTCTCAATAATTGATCTACTCGCTGATTTGTAAACATCTTAACAGTCGTGGCAATTCATCGCTTTTCTGAGGAATATAAAAATCGTCTCCGATCTTTATTATGTATGTTTGAGAAGAGATTTTGTTCTTAATATGTAAGTTTCAATTAAGTATTTTCAATGACTAAAAGACCCTTGGATTATTTCTGAATATTATTGCGTTTCATTAAAAAAAAAACATCATACATCTTTTCCTCTTTTCAAATATACACCATTGGAACGGGCTTTTGTTAATAAAAAAATGTGCAGACATTCTTTAAGCCTCTTTTCTTATGAATATTCATCGACATATTTCTCGTTAAATCTTCCAACTTAATGGAAGTTTTTTTTAATAAAACAATCCTCATAAGGGGGTAGAATTACAAGACAAAACTTACCATCATTTACATCAGTATTTTAAGTCTCAAGTGGAGTTTAATACAAGTTTAGTGGCAAGTGCCATTTTAAGCCGAATTTACAAGAGAAAGTCGAACGAAGATGACGTTATTTTTAAAGCACCGACCTTATCCTGTAATTTGTTTGCATTAATAGAATGATAGCCTGGCATATCTTCATACTGCAATAGCAAGAGTGTGTGAGCCGTCCACGTATGCAGTAACGATATAATTGATTGGAAATACATGGTTACATTGGGGTTGTTTGAGATCATTTATGACACTCTCATTGAAATTAAAGGAGCTATTAGTACCACAAAAAATGTTTATCACAACGTAAAATTACCATAATATATGAGTGAACTAGGCCTAAGTGTCAGATTTCATACAAAATATCATATGTGTAGGAAAGATGGACGAGTAGGTATTAGTATTACTCATTATTAGTCAATATTTTTAAACGCATAGCAAATGTTATTTCTCATGAAAGATTTTTGCCGGGTCATGCTGAACCCGATATGTTTCTTTAACTTATTTAAATTCATAAATAATTAGCCTTTATTAAATATATTTGTTTGTAAAACGTGCAAATACACCATCAATGTATCCAAGACAACGAGCTGTGCCTCATACATGTAACAGTAATGTAAAGGACTTTGTGGAATCATAGCCCGCGTTCCTTCACTTCAGACAGTAATTTCAAAATTACTAAATTATATGATTGACAATAAATATTATCGAAACACTCATCACACAGAACGGCTTAGTGTTGAGTTTTTCAACAAATAGATAATGATTTCTAGATGGATTATGGTCCATTTAGGCAGGTTAAGGCCTGTAAGAACACTTCTTCTTCATTTTAAATCTACATAATCATAATATTGAAAATACAGTTAAATGAAAACATAAACACGGGTACAGAAATACTCAAAATAGAAAGAGAAACAACAGTTGTATAACGTATATATTTAAACATTGTTGGTGGAGGCGCCGGGTACTTATAATATAATCCCTATTAAAAAAGGTGTGAAACGGGTCATTTCGCCGCGTCGCGTGTTTACACTTACTGGTGTGTGAGACGACGCACACGTGACCAGCCCCACTGCCATTGGTCAAGGCATTCAAACACGATCCCGAACGAGAGAGGCAACGAGTAAACGCACTTTCAACAAGCAGTCGTCCTGAAGATGGATCCCACAGTGGTTCCGAAACGTCGAACTCACACACCAGTAAGTGTAAACACGCGACGCGGCGAAATGACCCGTTTCACACCTTTTTTAATATATTCGGGCCGCGAAAGTCTAAAATGTTTTATAATATAATCGCTGTTTTGGTGGAGATAGGCCCCTCCCTCTGACCCTAGGTCACTACACATGGTGGGGCAATGCCAACAAAACACACATGTCACTCGGAGATCATGTTCGGTTTTACCGTGAGACGTGACACACGTCCAGACAGACGGACGGACGGTCAGAAAAGTAATGTGTGTAGGGAAGCATCGCTCCCTAAAAATGTACGGATAATATTTACTCGTTGTCAGAACAAAATTGAAAACATCATTTTAGAGATGGCCATAAACCAAATTATGGCAAGTATAATTTTCCACTTTTTCTGTGAAAAAAAAATCCCATTTAAGTACGCTTGAGAAGAAGAAATCGTCAGTTTCTTGAATTTATTTGGTCCAATGGTTCATAGGTTTAATGAAATATTTTAAATTCAGATTCAAGTCAATATTTACTACAATTCAGAAATTAAAAGAGTCCGCCCCAACCGGGAATCGAGCCACGGATCTCCCGCATTCCAGGCAGGCGTCTTTACCACTAGACCATCAGGACGGGTACATTTTAAGCTCTGAATATGCAACTACAATTCAAAGCTTAAAATGTACCCGTCCTGGTGGTCTAGTGGTTAAGACCCCTGCCTGGAATGCGGGAGATCCGTGGTTTGATTCCCGGTTGGGGCGGACATTTTTAATTTCTGAATTGTAGTAAAAAATAACAATTACACCTACGGGAGTGTTTCCCAACCAACCAAATCGACAGATTCAAGTCGTTCCGGAGAAACCTTTGCCTGGCGTCATAGATGAGTGAATCTTGGGAAACCAGCGCGCCCACCCCTATTTAAAATACAGGCAGTTGGTTGGCCAATATCACAGGGATCCACAATTGGAATGGTTCATTCGGAACCACTTGTACTCGTAAATTTCAAACATCTTTAGCTAAGTTATGGAACCAGTGTTTTTCTGGGATATACACAAGTAAAATGAGGGTTGGGAATAAAACGTCTACCCTTAGATGATATGTTTTACAACAACCTTATTATTGAATAGTCTCATGAATAAATAGGTCGAATTCGTGGATAAGTCACAGCAATCAGTCAACAACTAATGACCTGAACAAACGCCTTGTTGTTTCATCGCAAACTGATGAAATTCTAGGCAATGATTGGTTGTTAGATAGGGGTAAAATAATGCCACGTAAGGATCACCGCCATTTTCAAGATTTAAACAAATAAGCGAAACTAAAATAAATCCAAAGAAAACCAATGCAAATCAAAGCAGTTCCATTTTAATATGATTGAATCTGATTGCCTAGTGAAGTTCAGCCACCCCATCTAGGCCCGCCCATGCACGGTTTCGGTTAGTAATTGAGCTGTGTATTGCTAGTGGTTTCCTGTGTTCTATGGTATTTACATAACTTTAACCTCGGCTTGGGTTTATATATCACTTGATTAGGCAACTTGATCGAGGGAGTAGGTAAATACTGTGGACTGACCACAATGTGAAGGGCCTGGATTACAACCCTGGCCATATGAACTGCATCACCCGATATGCTGGCTGCACAACCTGGTTATAACCCCTCCCCTTTATTATCAGCGCTCACTTTTATCACATTCACGTTCGCAAAAATTAAATTTACTATCAAACATGAGTCATACGTTTGTTTGTTACTGTTCTGTGGAGATTTTTATTTTTATTAATGCAGCTATTATGACACATTTTCATTATTTTTTTATAAAAAATAAATATAACACACTTTATAATTTTAAATATTCTGATCCTGTCAAAAAGTTCAAGAACAGCAAAATAAATATGCTATTTCTGATTCTGATGAAATATCAGCAATTACTCAAAGTTTTGAAAATGTTAAATTGTTCATGACCGCATGACTATGATTATGCCAAACATTTCATTAGTCCTGCTTTCTTCCTGAAACGAGTAAGCAAATAACCTTTATACGATATAAAACCTACGTACGTCGTTGTCGAACGGACAGACTTTACTTACTCCGGTCTTCTCCTGGTTGTTCACGGTGCGGGATCGTTGTTCCAGAGGTTATTCCAGCTTCCATTGCACAAACTCCGGTCTTCTCCTGGTTGTTCACGGTGCGGGATCGTTGTTCCAGAGGTTATTCCAGCTTCCATTGCACAAACTCCAGTCTTCTCCTGGTTGTTCACGGTGCGGGATCGTTGTTCCAGAGGTTATTCCAGCTTCCATTGCACAAACTCCAGTCTTCTCCTGGTGTTCACGGTGCGGGATCATTGTTCCAGAGGTTATTCCAGCTTCCATTGCACAAACTCCAGTCTTCTCCTGGTTGTTCACGGTGCGGGATCGTTGTTCCAGAGGTTATTCCAGCTTCCATTGCACAAACTCCAGTCTTCTCCTGGTTGTTCACGGTGCGGGATCGTTGTTCCAGAGGTTATTCCAGCTTCCATTGCACAAACTCCAGTCTTTTCCTGGCTGTTCACGGTGCGGGATCGTTGTTCCAGAGGTTATTCCAGCTTCCATTGCACAAACTCCAGTCTTCTCCTGGTTGTTCACGGTGCGGGATCGTTGTTCCAGAGGTTATTCCAGCTTCCACTGCACAAACTCCAGTCTTCAATACTGAGAAGGAGTACGAGACATAGAGTTATTGTATTACCCCACTGAAAAGTTGATTTTCTGTTCATATATTAATTCGCAGAAGTTTTGACGAGGAAGTGCCTTGAATCAAATTAACTCATCGTACACAACCACAACCAATAGAGTAACTGTTTTCAATTGTATTTTATGTGAATTTATCATTTGTTAATTCCTACAGGTTCGTAGAGTTTAATTGTTTAAATAGTTTAATAATTATTATTATTATAATGGCAATTGGCAAGTCTGATTATAATTATGTCTGCGGTGGCTCTTAAAGACGTATTACTCTATAGGACGTAGGTTCAAATCTTTCAAAATACAAAGGTGCCTGTACTCCATCAACATAATCACCACTCATCGTCCTACCCTACAATATAATTAGAAGGAAAAGTGGAAGAAAGCCACATACTAACATATTTTATAGCAATGACAATAATGCTAATACAAATATTAATATGCCGCTAGTTGCATATTTTATGCGTAGAGTTGTAGGTCATTGAGACGAGGACGTTACAATTGCGATATCCACGACTTCAAAGGGCCGTCTGTATTGCCTACCACGCAGCGATTTAGAGGGGCGGGAGAACAGCATAATATTACTACCCGAGGGAATGTTATTGGAATTATGTATCAACTAGTTAAGTCGTTTTCACTTCTTTATTAACGACCGATAATACAATCAATAAAATACGTAAATTATTTTTAATGAAGGTAACAAAACAAAGAGTAGCATTACTCAGTTTAAAAGGTTTTTGATTGATTGATTGATTTTTGATTGATTGAACAGAAGTGATCCAAAGTATAAAATAGTAAACTGGGGATTAAAAGGGCTTAAGTCGCCTGAATGCAAAATTGTGTTAAATTTTTGGTTCATTATTTAAATTCGTTCTGTTCGACAGATTATGCAAATCAATAACATTTAAACAAAAACACGAGACGGCAATATAAATAGTACGAGATAAGATGGTCCTAAAGAATCTTGGCTCATTTAGCAAAAGCAAGCAATGAATGTATAATGATTAAAAATACAAGTACGGGAGTACCAACAATAGGGAACGAAGATACTACTTAATCAACAGTTAGTCGAAAGAGAAGACATAAATAAAAAATTATTGAGCCTTGAAAGTTTTGGTGGAGGTGCCGGGTAAGGGAAATTGCTAGACTCTAGGACACAAATACATTCTATGTAATCCTTGTTGAAGGGTGATGTCAACAAATAAGTGCATGCCAATAGGAGGTAGTGTGACTCATGCACAGACGGACGGACGGACAGAAAAGTTTTGCTTATAGGAAAGCTTTTTAAATGCAAATATTGGTCAAAATTGATAAATGAAACACGTTATATTATTTACTTAGCTGTCGTTTTGATGAAAAGCTATTCTGTTTTGAGACATGTTGTCAACGCATTCATTTATTTCACAGAAGTAAATATAACATATATTTTTGACTCAATATTCGGCGCTGACGTCTAGTCAATATAAAACACAAATACTAATATCGACTGTGAATTTATTTTTAAATCAACATCTTGATCTTGCAATATTTTGATGCGCGATGCGTCCTACGATATCTTAGAGCCCCTCGACCCCCCCCCCCCCCCCACACTCATACACTCAAGCCTGAAGCCCTGAGTTACCCCTTGAGACATGGTAATCCTCCGTTAATGGGGGTGTAACCCTTCCTACGCTTAACCAGTCAAACGAAAAACCATTTTGAATTTTAAATTAAGCTTTCAAAAATAGGCAACTTTTTTTCCTCGCGGCGCCGCTTCATTCTAGATTGTAATCCTTAGTTCATGGTCTTACAATAATAGTAGCCACAGCGCAAATCCCAATTTAGGTAGTTGCTAATTACGTTCACTATGAAGCCAAGATAACAATCGACGTTTACTATTGTACTAAAGTGTCAATCAAAAAATACATATCGATTCTCATTATATTATGCAAGTATTCGTATATTTTTTACTTGCAATGAATAAACTGTAAATCCTTAACAACGGTTTATTTGAGATGAACTCCTACACAATCTTGTAACGCACAGCTCTGTTTGTTGGTCACCAGAAAAAGTTGGTGCGTTGACATAGCAGAGCTTCTAGTTGCACACTATTGAAGTTTTTAAAATCTTTTTTGTACCTATATTAATTTCTATAGTTAAAAAAATAACGTGTGTGTTATTTTTATTGTAACATTATATACATTGATTGGCCAAGTTTTTTGTCAGCGTACTGTCGTCTGGGCATGTTAATGTCCTTCTATGAGAAACCTACAAGGGGCATTTATTTTTAAGATTGTGTAAGCGTTGAGTGCAAGCAGAACAAGCAATACTGTTTTTTTGTTTAAAACACTTTCTTCTTAACTGATTACCATCATTGAAGTTTTAAAATTCCTTTGGACAGGTTATAGTAACAAAACAATGTCATTCGACATTATTATTACAATTACACTTGTCAGTGGCTCCAGATAAGCAGCTGAAATATTGTGATTATTTTTTAAAATTAATAATTGTAATGTAGAATGACATTGTATTGTTAAAATAACTTTAAAAAACATAACTGAGCGGTCGAGAAATGAATTTTAAACTTTAGCTGGTTTGTTGGTGAACTGATTTTTGAAAAATGTACACTTATCACATTCCAATTCACTTTATTGACATTTTGTTTAAGATTTATGTTCACAATTAACAATTAATTTGCGTTAATGGCTATTCTTTTAATATATCTCGTTTCCCATATTATATGTGCGTACTACATTGAAACAACGGTATTTTAAAGCAGACTTAAACCGACGGAAAGTTACAAAATTTGGAAATAAATGTTATTCAAACTCTAAGCCCAAGGATTAAAAAAGAGAAATAACAACTCTCCAGCTAATCGGCAAAAAAACACCCCAGTGTTTTTCTAAATGAGTAGGAGTAATAAAGCAAGGAACTTGGGATATCAAACAAGATTTTTGGTAGTCATCCACTAATATAAAATCTGTGCGTAATTTTTCTCGTTGTCCCTTTTAACAATTTAAGCCCCGTACTTAAGACGAGGAAAAGAGTAAGAGTTGAGGGGGGGAGGGGAGGATGGTCTGAGAAGGGGGGTAATTGAGGGAGGAGAAAACCCCACCCCATTCCATGCTCAATATTTTCTAATCTTTTCAGCGAAGACCTGATTATAAGGGATTAAAGAATGAAAAACTAAGACAGGGTCTGAAGTCCACGCTACACGATGTAGGAGGCATCATTATCTATGTGCAATGCGGTTGCCCGCAAAAGAGATCTTGATATTATGTAAACAACACAATTTACAAAATCTACCTAAATTAATGTGTATATTTTGTCTTCGTGTTTGGAAAAACGTTTTCTTGCCGCGATGGTTCTACCACCTGATCTAGTCGGTGCTTTACAATCTGTTTTAATTGTTGGTTCAAAGATGGCGGGGTACCGGGTTCGATCCCCGGCTAACGAGGTTAATGACAATCGCTTTATAGTCGTCTAAAATCAATCACCAACGTAATAAAAATATTACTTGAAAGAGTCGGTCGGAGAATGGACTTCTCTGGAAGAATTACAAGTATAAATAATCTTGTTTCCAAGATAAGACCCGCCCTTGCAAATGGCTCCCCTTACAATGCAATACGGTACATAATGGGAAAGAGATCCAACCGAAAAATAAGGTGTACGTTCCCTAAATTAATTCTCATCTTTCTGTTTGCCTGTAGTGGATGGCTGTAAAGGACATTATGTTAGGAAACATTATAGAATCATATACCTTAAGCTTAAGTTTTAAAAAATCCACGCCGTCTTCGATGGCAAATATAGTTTAGGACAGATCCGAGCTATATTGGATTCGAAGATTGCCCTGATAGTAACTGAAGTAACTTATAGCACCATTGCATTGGCAGAGATGCATAGCAAAACACTCAACCATAGCAGTATCAGCATTGAAATAACGTTGTTGGTGGAGGCTCCTGGTACAGAGGGAAATAAAACTAAAAATACGGTACCTATGTTACTAGGTACTAGGTAAGCGCGTCAATAGGAGATGTTTTTTTAGACGTGACACACACACACAGCCAGATTGACGAACTGAAAAGTGATGCTTACAGAGGAACTTCGCTCCCTGATCAGACAGTAGCGGCCATAATATCTCCCTAAACCTAAAGTGTAACGTTGTTGAAATGTCAGCTGTACCGGAATTGCCGATTCCTTAGATTTTCTTGAAGCAAAACCTTCTTGGTTTGAATTTGAAATTGAAACATTGGTGTATTAAATAGGTGTACAAATTAAATCTTTTTTATTTGATTTGGTTGTATAATGTTTTGAACACATGTGCCTTATGTACGTATTACGTTTGTTGCAATTTTGAATGAAATATTTGAGGAGAGCGGGAAAGATGGTAAGACCCACTCAGTATGTGTCTTTCCTCGCAGATAAAACTCTCAGCTAAAATCAAAAAGTAAAATGTGTAACCTGTCCTCCATAGTCCATACCAGTACCTACATATTCATTTACGAATGCTGGTTGCAACCGAGGAATCACAACATGCAATATTTTCTTCGTCTATTCATTATTGGTATAATATAATTATCACCAAAAGTATATCAAGAGACATGCAAACATATTTATTCTTTTCAGAACTAATAAGTTTTTTAAAATAAAAATGTACATGGTAGTTCTTCAGATGAACAAGCATTCATAATAATTCATTTTACTGGTAAATTTGAAATGACACTTCCCTCTCCCCATCCGCATCGTGTAACCCAAACCTTTCTTTGATATTTTAAAAAGAGTCTTAACATCTTTTTTGATATTTTTAAGTGACATGGATCTTTTGACGATGTAATTTTTCATTACGTGATAGGATTAAAGTTTTCTCGGTGAGGAGAACGTGCCTCCAGCAGAGTTCTTGCGTCGCGGGGTTCAGGGTCCAGGGGGGCCGCGCGAGGAAGGTAAGCTGACCCCAACCATTTGCATGGCCTCAGACGCAGGGGTCGGGAAACTACGGACACACGTTTCTTACATGAGGACGATTTTAAAGAAAAGAAAACAGTTCGCTAAGATTTAAATCGATGAATTAATCTATTGTCATGGGTTATGCTGCGTGTATTTTGTACGAATTATCGGAGAGACCAGAGCAAAGATAGTTCATTTGCATTTCTTTTTTAGATCATCGTGCATAGTTATTTTGCATGCATACAATGCGATAAAATCTTCCTAACCTTGTTGCGTTTTCATGTAATCATTTTATTCTTCCAAACTAATTATAACTACTAATTTGTATGTAAAAAAATGAGAATAGTTAATCACTCAAAACAAACTGGTGAATTAAAAATAGGACACCATTTTACAATTAAGCTTGTATCACAAACAAAGCGATAGTTGGGTATTTACGGTGTTTATTATTTATTATTTTATTATTATTTTAATAATGTGGACTGGGGCGAAGCAATACAACAAATCGGACTGGAATTTAATAGCTAGAATTGGGGAACTGGTTGATGGCTAAACGATCCCTTTAACACGATTCGTGTAAACTTAGTTCTCACATGATTATTTTGTTTTACCCATCGTTCTGTGGCTATCTACAATATTAATTGTATTTCAGTAAAATATTAAACATCTTCTTAAATCAATTTTTGATACTGGCAATGCCAAAATACAACAAAGTTTTTTTTTTAATACAGAAACTTACATAAAGATTCTTTTATTTAGTTGCGCATTGCAACATTACGAATATGTTACACTTTTCATGGTTGATTCTTATTTCGTTTAAAAACTTTTCAAAACATAGCTAGCATATTTTAGAATGCTCTTTTGGAGACAAGAAATATACTGCATTAGATTGGATTGGACGAAACATTCCGAAAAAGTAATAATTTACTTACATCATATTATGTATTGTTAGTATTAGTTATTCATAAGCAAGTAAAAGTGCACTTATTACTTTCGTGCACTTATTGGTGCTGTGAAAAGCGTATTATGCAATATTTATGAGTATCAGCCCTAAAACTATTTTCAATACTAAATAAATATAACCATCATTAACGATATTAATATAAATATTCGCATCTGTTTTGTATTACGCTAAAGGTCATGTTGCAAGTATGCAGGGTGACAGCCACGGCGCCATCAGTTAGTTGTGTTTACCACCCCTGCACAGCAGCGCATCTCAAAGATCATTCATTATCACAGAAAAATCTTGTGAAATCACAGTTTTTACAAAAAGAGCACGTACTCATACTAATAACAAATAATTCGTCGGAATTTCATCCCGGCCAAGAATATATTTTAATTAATTTTCAAACAAAAACTACCACAAAAATTTAAGTGGATTAAATATTAATTAAAAGTTAAGTTCCTTTTGATTTACAATACCAGATTCGATTTTTCTGTACTTATAGTATAAGCTATCATTTTAAAAAGTCTAATGCCCCCTTCTAGGGCAGGGTCTGTGTAGAACGTGCGGACTTGAAGATTCTTGTCATGCCCACGAGACGCGCCGACAAATAGATCAAGTGTAGCGTATAAACTTCTTTACCCTAACAACTGTCCTGCTACTCTAGCCGAAAGTGAATTGGTAGAACTTGTATCACATGTTATTGGTTGATATAGTCCTACGAAATAACCCGTTGGGATGTGTACCAGTAGCCTACGCAACATTTCATGTGACTTAGTAATGTCTTTCGATTTACAATTACAACAATGTTTTTTTCTTCGCCTGATTGGTTCCTAATGAGTATTGTTGAAGGGTCCGGATAAGCGTTAATTTATGCCCGTCTTAATTCATTTGTCTCATATATTTATCTGATAAATTATATTTTAACAATTAATAATTTTAGAGTTCGGTCGTTTTATAACATCCATGCTTCTGAAACGATTTATTATAACGGTTTGTTTTTTTCTGGATTTTTATATTGAAAAACATATATATATTATTATTTTGTTTTAATCTGTTGTGAATTTTGGCTTGATGGGTAAATAAGTAGATGAGCGCCAATACAATGCAGCCACATTAGATAACACTTCTAATTTCAGAAGCGAAAAGGGGGCAAATAAATTGGGATGCGACGGGTTTCGTATGAGGAATAAGCTATGAAATATAAGAACGTTTAACATTTGTAGGATCTAGAGAAAAAATGTAGAAACATTGAAAGCAATGTTAAAAAAGCAGAACTCATACATGTTACAAAAACAAAAAAGACAGAATTCACACATATAAAATTAAAAATTCAGTATCCTTAGCTTGGTCAAGCATGCTTCGAACGGTTTTCACACGACGAAAAATTCACTATTGTTATTATTACCTTGTTTGGTAGTTTGATATAAAAATTGACTACAATGTTTGAAACTTCAATTGCAATTTTGAATTTCTTTACTGAAATGTAATCTGGGTAATGATTTGCTTGTAACATCAAAGGGAAGTTTTCTTTTAAACTAGTCCCGTATACATTGCGCCTTCTTAATTAATCACCAGTATAAAATATTGATCTAAGAGTAGACACCTTCTGTGAGTAAATACATATAGATAGAACGGTGCCTTTTTCGATGTTGTCTTAATATCTCTTTAACCAGTCAACAAGGACTAATAACTACCAGAAATCCAGATAAAGGTTCAAAAGAATCTTTTAACGAATGCAAAATAAATAAGCATTAACTATCTCTTCAGGGAATTAAAAAACTCGACTTCTCTCATCTGTTTTGCTATTTACATATCGGCAACTAACTTAGTTGTTTATTCTTCCTTGGGAGGTGGATGAAATCACAGTAATCAGTGTCGTGGAACCGAATATTCAAAGAAAATATTACTTTGCTTATTATTTATCCTGAAACAAAAATTAAACCAACACAAAAACGATAGACCAATTATTTATTTTCTAACAACATCATAATATAAGCAATAGTTCGCAGACAATAACGACATTTTAAAACGTTATTTATTTTTGTCCAATTATACAATTAAATATTTCTCGTTAAATTAAAAAAAAGTAGAAACTAGATTTGCTTTCGACTTGTACTGTAACTAAGACCGACTTAAACAGTTAACTTCCTATTATCTGTACGTTTTGATTGTTTTGGTGGGCTATCTTATATCGTTATTTGATAATTGAGCCGCCTTTAATCAAGTATCAGCCACTCTGTTTCTGTTTTATCTGTAACCGCGTGAAATCAAGACACGATATTTTCTATGAGCTGGCTATAAACGCTGAGTATGTCAAGTGCAGACTTTGTTTAATGAGGCACACGTGTCAACATTTGCAATCAACGAAATCGATTTCGAATGTAGGTGTAGCTTCAAAGAGTTATTATGTTTAATAAAGCACACTTCTGCTATGTAATGCAATCAACTAATTTGATATTTATTGTATATGCTGCTTCAACGGGTTTCATTTAGAGTTCGCATTTACCTCATTTTCGATCTATCAGAAGTATAGGCGTCATTCTATAAAGCATGTGCATGTACTGCCCACACATTTAATTAAACGATCATAAACATGCCCACAGTGGTATCAAGTTGTGATGGTTAAATCAATGGACATAATTCTAACTCTCTCTCGTGATCGGAGTAGAATGTTACGCATCAATCAAGAATCATTTATACCGAATTGTTTGTTGTCAAAGAAAATTGAGGAAAAATGGAAAAAACATATCTCTGAAGCCTTTGTTTAAAGAGCTTGTTAAAACGTCAACAGCTCGCAATTTTAAGAATGCGTTACATGGGGCCAATGAGCTTATAGAAATATGTTGATGTCAATGCGCATTTTATAAGTAAACAGAACTCACTACACCTACTCAGAAGCACGAAGGCAGAGCGATTGCGTAATTTTGCACAACATTTTCTAAGAAATCAAATAATTAGCACCCACCCTTTTACGTCCTGAGAGTGAAGAGCGTAGTTTCATAAATTCATGTTGGAATGTTTTGGTCTCTCTTGTCCAACTCGTTGATTCCACGGAAGGTAGGAGGTAGAGTATGTATGTGAAGATGACGTATATAGTATGAATTAAAGTAACCTCCCAACCACAAACAAGACAATAGAAAATCCATACATCATGACCCGCGATCTGTCTCCTGTTTGATTTCGAGTGAGTTAGAAGATGATCCAGAAAAAGTAGAGTGAAAAATAGAAAATACGTGATACACTAATGGCGACAAGGATAAAATGTAACCTTGGAAACAGCAGCCACTGCGTATTAGTGTTCTCGTCCAGTTGACAGAAATCAATTCCTCGTTACGCAACATGCCCAATTCATTCTCTTTGAAAAACATCTCAATATGAACGTCCAAGTATTTTTTATGAGTTTTTTAATGATATTTTTCAATACCCACCAACTACAACAGTTAATCATGTATAAACCATAATGCACATTGACCTATAGCACATATCCAACTGTTTCTTATATTATACAAATTCACATAGCGTTATACTATGGTACATTAAATTCACAATATATCGTTTGTGGTCGATGCATTTCCAACACATCCAGAATTTGGTGGAGGTGCCGGGTCGCTCGTGTTTCCTTTACCCGTGATCTGGTTCCTCTTGGTAGAAAAATTAATTCATTAATTAATCGATTGACTAGATGTTGGGTTTTACGTCTCACACTATGCGATTGCGCAAGTTCCTAGGATCACTTTACGGCATTTTAACAATGTGTTTCGTGAGTTCTAATTAAGTTTGTCATAATTATTGATGATGCTCGGTTACAATAATAATAATTTCACTGTGAAGATGTTTGCAAAAAAATGTAACATACAATATTGCGAATTATCGTTTGTTTGGTTGTTATGTTTCATAAAACAAAAACGATGTCTTGAAACATGTTCACCAAAATAATGCCTGTATTTTTTTTTAAATACACAAGATTGATTATCTAAAAATTGAAACAACTAGTTTTCAAAAATATGAGAATATACATTCAAGATCTAACAAGGATTTCTTTAAAAATGTCTGTTACTTTAAAGTCTGTTTAGATAAAGTTGGTTAGGAACCATATGCCCATGCTGTACCCTGTCATAGACAAGCCCTAGCTCTGTTGAATCTTATGCGGTGAGGCTGCATTTCGTTCTCAGGTTGGTTATTATAAACCCACTAGAATCTTGTTACCAGCGAAGAAGATAAAAGACGCCCATCCCCCGTATGGGCCAGGTTAATGGGTAATGTTAGGTTATTAAGAGGTAGTCAAATAATCCCGTCAAAGCAGCGTAACGAAACATCTCCTTGGGGAGCCTGCCCTTCCTCTGTCTGTCTGTCTGTCTGTCTGTCTGCAGGTCCGCCTACCCTCATGCTCTATTTGACTTGCTCATACACATACATAGCAGATTACAGTATACAGCTTACTGGAACAAACCTCCCTCCACCACCCCCCACCACCTAGCTCGTCTTTCAAGTAGGATGGAAGCTGGAGATTGAACATTCAAACGAGGTTTATTATTGTAATTTATCATTAATTGAGAAGAGAAAACTGCTTAAATATCTAGCGAAATAGATTATTAACGCAGGCATTTCGTGAAACACGGTATTGCCACTTACGATAGATAACTCCCTCCCCTGCTGAAGGTTTGAGGGGAGAGCCGCCACGTACGCTGTCCTGTGAACACAAAGCTGAGTTAGAACAGATTTATAAATGATTAACCGTCGTATCAATAGTTTGATGTGGAGAATTTCGCTTGGAATCGTGGTGCGAAAATTGTTGATTTTACCTTTAATTATAATAATATGATTGCTTTAAACATTTAATATTACGACGCTTTATTATTGGTCACTAGTTTACCTCAGAAAAAAGTTTTCTGAAGTTAGCCAATAGAGGAAATTGCAGCGCTAAACTCGAGACTCTAGTTCGGGAGATCGTAGGCTCGATACCAGTCAACGACAGTCTTAACTGAAGGATTTCTTAGGGGTTTACCCTGTAAAAAAGTGAATTCTGAGATATTGTCCGCTTGTACCTGTTTAGACCCTCACAATCCTCGCATCCTCACCTATATTCGTCACGTGAAGAGGAAGGCTTCATCGTCTTCGATCGTAGACCTAACTACAACGCCTTATAATAAGCCTAGCAAGCCTCTTTCAGCGTACTCCATTTCTCTACAACTAGGAAAACGCTTAAGTCTCGCCGCGTTGTTGGATGAGCGTAATTGGTGCATTGAGTAGCCAAGTGTTATGCGGATTTTCTGTTGTTCTGTGAAAAAATCATTACTAAGTTGAAGATTTTTTAAAAATTTATTTAAATTAAATTAAAAATAAACTTTAATTTTTAATTTTTTTAATTAATCGTAATTTAAAAAAGAAAAAAATCGTAAAATTTCGATTTTCATAAGAAATAATTATTCGATTGTACTCAAATTTCAAACGAATATATAAATTCAAAAAATTAAGGTTCTGTGAAAAAATCATTACAATCGGATAAAGCATGTTGGTGTTATAAGGCAAAGAATTGATTTAAAAAAGAAAAAACCCGTAAAATTTCGATTTTCATGAGAAATAATTTTTCGATTGCGCTCAAATTTCACACGAATACCTAAATTCACAAAATTAAGGTTCTGTGAAAAAATCATTAAAATCGAATAAAGCATGTAGGTGTTATAAATCGAAGAAATTTTAAAAAAATCGGAAAAAATCGTAAAATTGCGATTTTCATGAGAAATAATTTTTCGATTGCGCTCAAAAACGTGGCAGTTCTAAGTTCAGAGATTTCGAAGGCCTCCATAAAATTTCATCGCAATCGGAGTATCGGTTTAGCCGGAATCGTGTGGGGACAAACAGACAAAAATACAAAAAGAAAGAAAAAAAAACATTCCGGAATTTTTTCTCCAGTGTAGTAGAATGGAATCTTTGCTTCGCTCGCTACGCTCATCCAATAACTCATTATGAGGCTTATTTCTTTCTACACACTTCCTGTCCAAAGTTACTTGAAAATAAACTCCGCATTTACCAGCACATAATCTGACTCAGTTCCTTGTTTTTGTTCTCTTTTTCGTCAACGTCACTGTAACAGAGGTAAAAAATAATTGCAATTCTATCATAGAATATTAAAAGACAGCATAAGAGTACGAGCTTCTTTCGTCATTCTGAAATCTTCAAAAAGCTAAAACGATAATTAAGATTTTTAATATTGACATTCTGAATCAAACGCTTTCGAAAAGTCTTTCCTTTGGGATCGCAAACAATGATTGACTCTCCAATTAGTTTTAATGCTGTATCTCTCCAAGTTCAAACGATGTTAGTGCTCAATAAACAGCTTAAAAATATCTAATTGGCAGATAAAAAAGTTGTCTTTACCGTAACACGTGAAATATTCTTACGCTGGTTCTAGTTAGAAACATCTTCAAATAATTGATGATTCCCAGGGATTATTATTTTAAAGTAGTATAATTTTTAAAATTATTTTCTTTGCATGGACTTAAGACTTGAGTTTTCTATTGAGAAATAATGTCGACTGTTGAGATAAATATTCAGCAAATAATTCATAGGGCGCTAAGGTTTCTATTATTGGCAATTTGTGCTCAAGCCGGGCAATCGTTTATTTGTTACAATAAATGGTTTTGATTACAATTTACAATGCATGATTGTATGCTTATGGAGTTCACAACTCGAATGTGAAAGAAAGCAAGACGTTAAATTATACGACTGTGGTTTTATACATATTTTTGATATAGAGACAAATACGTAAATCTCGCACCCACAGCCCCACACACTTGCACACACACCCAAAGTTACACACAAATGCATTGAATACACATATTAACTTGTCAAATGATCTGCCTTACAAACATCATTGCCAGCGACCATAAAATAATAGGTTAGATAGACACTTAACACTCCCGTTATTCCATTGGTTTCTCCTTGTTGTATTCCATTTTTCTTATAGCTGCTACTATACTTGCATCCCATTATCGTAGGCTATGTTCACTTCAATTTTAATTTTATAATAATACTAACCAACACAAACCGTTATCAGTTGAGTTCAGACACTCTGCTCTGATTCTCCACTAGAATCATAGCAAGTTACTGACTTATTCAACTATTCTTTCCGAATATAAAGCTATTAAATCCATCAATAATGTAAGCTATTACCACTCTTAACATGAAGACTTCGTATAAGTATACATTTCAGCCGCTATTCATATTCCAACCACTAGAAGCCACCGTGCAACATTAAAATATCAGACAAAACCGCTGTGGGGACATGATGGGACCCTGTGTCACACCAAGAGTTTTACTTGTCACTTCCTTTACGTTGCACAACCAAACGTTTCCTGTCAGTATCAGTTTAGACTTAAGATGTTACAATTGGCAAGGATTAGAGACAGCTAGTACGAAACGATGAAAATTTACACACAACCAATAATAACTCATTTGCCATGTTATTATTATAATTCACAACAAATACAATAATTTCAAATATAACAATAAAATTACTGCACTTCCTCGGAAAACATTGACAATCTAGTCATCTCACATTTCTTTCTAATCGTCCTTTAAATTATTTTGTTTTGAAGTTTGTATAATTTATGAATCTATTCTCAATTATTTCCATCGCATCGTTTTCAGCATAAAATGAAATCGTATATAGAATGATCGCTGGCCTGGCGTAGGGTAGAGTGGTGAAGCCATTGATATTAAACCCCTATAGTAGGCTAAATTAGCAGTCGGTGGTCCACTTCCGTTACAATTAGAAGCCATCTTGAAATCCCAGTTTGCATGTTAATTAAATGGGAGCTATTTGTAGACCGAATATTTTTTAAAGATGGCCGCCAGTTTGACAGCTGAGCATACTAGCCTTTAACATCAAATGATTACTAAATTTCCTTATGCAATAACGTCTTATTGTTTCTGTTTATTCAATATCATGCTGCACAAGCTAAAACCATATCACACAATCCAGTAAAATACTTTATTGCTTTGAAAAAGCATAAATTAAAACGCCAAATCGCCATCTTGAACTGGATTTTCGACGCTTCAATTTGTTACGCTCGCGCCTGTGCGGAAGTATTGGACACTGCTAATCTAGCCTTACAGTAGTTAAATATCAATGGGTGAAGCCACAACACACTGCCCTCTACAGTGAATGAATACTGAGTAGGTGTATATTCTCTCGACCACTACAACAATACCAACCCACGAGGTCCAAGTAAGCTGCGTAGTGCTTCACGTTATCATGTCAATAACACACCGAGTGGGCAGAAACGACTGTCGTGGGTTGGTAGCATTGGAATCGACCTTTTAGTAGAGATAAGAGAAAATAGCGCTTCGTGATAATAGATGTTGCATTACAAATAAAATATATTAAAATTAAATACAAAAATACAATTAAAATATAGAATATGAATAACTTTATTCAGCTTGACGTGCACAGTGTACATGATTAACTACTTACATTCTCCATGTATTTTTTAATACGCTACAAAAGTTATATTTTCACCTTAATTTAAGAATTATTGTCACTTATTATTTGTATTCAATTTAACATAGTACCGAAAAAGTAGAAATGGTACTTTATTTAATTTCGATGGAACTTTTTTAAGACATAATTTTAAATTTTAAATGTAGATAACAAGTGTTTTAAATTAAATGAGACTAAAATGTGTTTGGCATACAAAATGCATTATTAACAGTGATGTTAATTCAAAATATAATACGGTATATATTGTACAAATCCATGTACGTTCTTTTTCTGCTCCATTTAACTCACTTCCAAGTTGGAAAAGAACAAGATGAGGTTTTCGATGAAACGTCACAGATCAAAACATAATAGTACGTGGCGTCGTTGTATACTAACATTGTCTGCTGTTCATTACCTTGTGTTGGATTAACGATTCAGTTGAAGGACTAACAAATGTAGGGTGGTGTTTCTCAGTGGGGGGGGGGGGGGCAATCGGCTTAGACAACAACTCTCCCGACGATCCCGCAAGATCGCTCTCAAGAGGTGAAGGGAGGAAACGCCGAGGTTTATATCAACTCTACACACTGATCGATGGGGCCTACAAAGAATAACGTAATTATTTTTACCGTTTATGTATTATTGTTTGTGTGATAGTCGTCAATTGTGGGGTACATTCTGTCACTTCTCCTCACTCACTTCTTCTTGTTTCTTCTTTTTATATCATTGCACATTTGTTATTTGTCACACAACATTCACCCACCTTCTTTTGTAACATAGCTCATCCCTCAGCTTACAATAGAAGAAAGTAAGTACACGTGTAGATTTATGAATCTTAATGGAAAAAGAGTAATTACAAGACCCAGTCAATATAGTTCGAGTCCCATTAATGTCAAACTGGTATTAACATGCAATCAGTTCAGAAACACGTAAATGATTTGATTCCCCAAAAGATTATTACTCTTCTTGAACATATAAAGAGTTTTATTGTGAAGAACGAAACGGATAAATCTCTTAATTTACTGATGTGCCAAATAAGCTGATATTCTCTTTACAACAAGAACATATTTGTTAAGAGTTCTCTGGCTTTAAACCAAATAAAAGATTAATTCTAATTTCTGACATTTAAGCGACTTAGATAAGATAAGATTTCCATACATAACAAGTGATCTCTCTGATTCGAGGCTTGAACTGATTACGTGTATGTATTCTTCGGCTTTGTTCGTGGCAAGCGGAGATCTACGAAGCATTTCACTAAACATAATACTAAGTAGCTGCATGCCTCATCGCGAGCTCAATATTGATAAGAACGGAATTGTAAAGCCACTTGTGATACTTAGGAGATTAATGCGGGAATTATAAACCTGAGCAAATAGTCTCGGAGCCGATTTAGCGCACACTTGAGAGCTAGCTCAGCGGCTCGCCGTGCTCTGGGTCCACGCTGTCGAGCTAGGATTCCTGCTTATATGTATTCACGTTGGCGAATATATTATTAGATTCCCTGATAATACCGAGTTTTTAAATCCTATTTGCCCCCCCCCCCCCCCCCGACTGACATCACCAGGCACTCTCGACAAAAGTCATGGAGGCGAAAAAAAGTCTTCTATATTGATTGCAATGAATAGTTTAGGCTAGCTGGTCAAGTAGCTCGAGTCCAATGAAGAAGGTCCCTGGTATACAGATCCCGCTTTGACTTCTAATATGGACTATATCCGTCAGCTCTTGTGTAATTGGTGACTTTTGAGCCGTCCTAGCAACATAATAAAATACGAATCGCCTCACTGCGCGCGGGTGGGTTATGGCCAACCATTTGGTGTTTCCTATATCAAATACCTGTCTCTGGTTGGCCATTGTTCGCGCGTCGATGGCGTTGGCTTGGTCCGCTTAAAAACTAAAGTCCTCCAACAGAAAATAAGTCATGATTGTGTGGAATAATTACAAACCCAGAGGCCATTCCTACATTATAAACCCAGAGGCCATTCCTACATTATAAACCCAGAGGCCATTCCTACATTATAAACCCAGAGGCCATTCCTACATTATAAACCCAGAGGCCATTCCTACATTATAAACCCAGACAACATTCCTACATTATAAACCCAGAGGCCATTCCTACATTATAAACCCAGAGGCCACTCCTTCATTATAAACCCAGAGGCCATTCCTACATTATAAACCCAGAGGTCATGGCCATGGTCAACCAAGAAAATGCATGCAATCTGAGCTCGAGCTAGGTTTTCATCGTGAGACACGGCACTCGTACAGACGCATGAAAGTAAGGAAAGGGGCTTCGCACACCAATCAAATACCTCCCACGAACATAATGTAAGTCAATTGAACTGTAAATTAATTATAATATCCGTATACAGAACTTGACATCATCGTTGATATGCAAACTTATGCACGAACTAATTATTTACAATCACAATCTATCAATAGGGAACATTTGACCCTTATTCATAACAAAGGAGAGCCAACTCAACGCCAACCATAGTTTTCTTTATAAAGCTAAAATTCCCCTAGGTACACCCTCCAGAGTCATCTTTCGTCCAACATCAAACGCGTCAGCGCAGGACATAATAGCGAACTTACATCTTCTTGTAAGTTAAGTTTTAATGTATTAATTAACAAATTAACAGCTTCCGGTGTAAGAGGTATCATGCACTTCTTGTCTTGCTAATTCTATTTTCTATTTACTTGCCATGTTGATCGACAAGTTCTCTAAGTGCTCTGCCTTGCGAATTAGCAACCCTTTCCCTCTCTACAGACGGTTCGTAAGTCAATTGATTAGCTTGCCTGAGAGAGTTGAGATCATTCCTGTCTCGCTCTATGAGTCTATACACACGACAGAGCAAGCTCGACAACTTTCTGGACTTATAGGTTAGGTTATGGGTTATGGGTTCTTGGTTCTGGTTAAGAGTTCTGGGTACAAGGGTAATGGGTTCAGGGTACAAGGGTAAAATGTAATGTGTGATGGGATATAGGTATTGGCTAACGAGTGATGGGTGGGGGTGATGAGTTATAGGTAATGGGTAAAAGGTAATAGATTATGGGTAATGCGTAATGGGGATTGGGTTATGGGCTATTGTTTATGGGTTTTGTGGGATTGAATGCTAGAACAAATGTTCTACAGTAACAGAAACCTTGACGCATCCAAAAAAATGGCTAGAAAGATGTATTCTAATTAAATGTGTTCCCCTTAATAATAATATACCAAATGAACTATCTTGTGATCAATATTACACTTGGTACAATAATATAAAGTTTGTACATTACTATTTCTAGACGCATCCAACAAAATGGCTAGGAAGCTGGATTCTAATTGAATGTGTTGCCCTTAATATAAAATAACCCAACCGAGCTACCTTGTGATCGATATTACACTTGGTACAATAATAATTAAAAAAAAAAAAAAAAAAAATGTATTTAGAGTCTACCCACTGAGTTATAAACTGATTTTCAGTGGGGGACAGTAAATCAAAGCGACTAAGCCTACCCTGTAGGCCCCAACGCAATCGACGAGTGAGCGATAACCAACCAAAGATCGATATTTTTAATAGGAAATATAGCAATCAGTGGTATGGACAGTACGAACACCCGCGAATCAACGCCAGAATCAACAAGGCCGATTCAGAACAACTCTGAATTTATTATGTGCTTCGTTGCTAGGACGGCTCCAAAGTCACCGTTTACAAACTCCTAAGACAAGAACTGATGGACTTAAGTCCAAATCAGAAGCTAAAAAACTTCTGACTTGAGCGGGAATCGAACCCTAGACCTTCTGCATTGGAAGCAAATACGCTAACAACAAGGCCAACTAGCCACACAAATATTAAAGTTTGTACACTACTATTCCAAGACGCATCCAACAAAATGGCTAGAAATCTGGATTCTAATTGAATGTGTTCCCCTTATAATAATTAACAAACCGAACTACCTCGTGATCGAAAATATACTTAATACAAAAATACAAAAAATTTACATTACTATTCCTGGACGCATCCAACAAAATAGCTAGGAAGTTGGATTTTAATTGAATGTGTTCCCCTTAAAAATAATAAACCAACTGAACTATCTTGTGATCGATATTACACATGGTACAATAATGTTAATATTTTTCACAACTATTCCTAGACGCATCCAACAAAATGGCTAGGATGCTGGAAATTAAATTTGTTCCCATTAATAATAAAATAACAACTGAACTACCGTGTGATCGAAAATACACTTGTTACAATAATGTAAACAAAATTCTCAACTATACCTTGATGCATCCCACTAAATGGCAAGGAAGCTGGAATCTAATTAAATGTGTTCCCCCTTAACAAAAAAAAATACCAACTGAACTATCTTGTGATCGATTTACACTTGGTACAATAATGTAAAAATGTTACGCTACTATTCCTAGACGCATCCAACAAAATGGCTAGGAAGCTGGATTCTAATTATATGTGTTCCTCTTAATTATAATTAGCCAACCGAACTTCCTTGCGATCGTTACTTGGTACAATAATATAAATTTTTCACGCTACTATTCCTAGACGCATTCAACAAAATAGCTAGAAAGCTGTATTCTAATTGAATGTGTTGCCGTTAGTAATAATATACCAACTTAACTATCTTGTGATCAATATTACACTTGGTACAATAATGTAAATATTTTACAATACTATTCCAAAACGCATCCAACAAAATGGCTAGGATACTGTAAGTTAAATTTGTTCCCCTTAATAATAATTAACAACGAACTACTGTGACGATAATACACTTGTTACAATAATGTAAAAAAATTCACCACCATTTCTGGACGCATTCGACAAAAAGGCTAAAAAGCTGGATTCTTTTTAAATGTGTTCCCCTTAAAAATACAGTACCAACTGAACTATCTTGTGATCAATATTTCACTTGGTACAATAATGTAAAAATTTTACGCTACTTTTCCTAGACGCTACCAACAAAATGACTAGGAAGCTGGATTGTAATTGAATGTGTTCCCTTAATAATAATTAACCAACCAAACTACCATGTAATCGATATAACACTTGGTGAAATAATATGAATTTTTTACACCACTTTTCCTAGACGCTACCAACAAAATGACTAGGAAGCTGGATTGTAATTGAATGTGTTCCCTTAATAATAATTAACAAACTGGACTACCTTGTGATCGATAGTATACTTAGTACAAAAATATAAAAAATTTACACTACTACTCCTGGAAGCATCCAACAAAATAGCTAGAAAGCTGGATTTTAATTAAATTTGATCACCTTAATAATAATATACCAACTGAACTAACTTGTGATCGATATTACACTTGGTACAATAAGTGTCAATATTTTACACTACTATTCCTAGACGCATCCATCAAAATGGCTAGGAAGCTGGATTGTAATTGAATGTGTAATAATAATAATAATAATAATATATATATTTTTTAATACTTGTACATTGTACTAGTCAAAGTGAATAAAATATCTATATCTTTTTTTTTTAAAATTATTATTGTAGATACATTTCATTCTTTCATAACCTTACATATTTCATACATTCGACCTTCCACAAACTGCTAGTTATTTGGTTAGATGGGTCTAGGAATAGTAGTGTAAAAAGTTAATATTATTGTACCAGGTATATTATCGATCACTAGGTAGTTCAGTTGGTATATTATTATTATTATTAAGGGGAACACATTCAATTAGAAAACAGCTTACTAGCCATTTTGTTGAATGCGTCTAGGAATATTAGTGTAAATACTTTATATTATTGTACCAATTATATCATCAATCACAAGGTAGTTCGGTTGGTTAATTATTATTAAGGGAAACACATTCAACTAGAATCCAGCTTCCTAGCCATTTTGTTGGAGGTGTCTTGGAAAAGTAGTGTAAAAACTTTTTATTATTGTACCAATTTGTAATATCGATCACAAGATAGTTAATTGGTTTATTATTATAAAGGGCAACACATTTTATTAGAATCCAGCATCCTAGCCTTTTGTTGGATGCGTCTACGAATAGTAGTGTCAAATGTTTACATTATTGTAACTATTGTAATATCGATCAAACGGTAGTTCAACTGTTATATTATTATTAGGGGTACAAAAGAATCCAGATTCCTAGCCATTTTGTTTTATGCGTCTAAAGATAGTTGTGTAAAAACTTTCGTTAATTGTATCAAGTATATTATCGACCACAAGTTACTTCGGTTGGCTAATTATTATTAAGGGGAACACATTTAAATAGATATTATTTACTACAATTCAGAAATTAAAAAAGTCCGCCCCAACCAACTAAACAACTAAAAATTTTAATTTCTGAATTGTAGTAAATAATAACAATTACACCTTCGGGAGTGTTTTCCGACTAAACAAATCGAGAACACATTCAAATAGAATCCAGCATCCTAGCCATTTTGTTGGATGCGTTCAGGAATAGTAGTGTAAAAACTTTATATTATTGCACCAAGTATAATATCGATCACAAGGTAGTTCGGTTGGTTATTTATTATTAAGGGAAACACATTCAATTAGATCCAGCTTCTGGCCATTTTGTTAGATGAGACTAGGAATAGTAGTGTAATTTTTTACATTATTGTACCAAGTATATTATCGATCACAAGGTAGTTCATTTGGTAATTATTATTAAGGCGAACAAATTTTATTAGAATCCTGCATTCTAGCCATTTTGTTGGGTGCGTCTAGGAATAGTAGTGTTAAAATATTTACATTATTGTACCAAGAGAAATATCAATTACATGCTAGTTCAGTTGGTATATTATTATTAAGGGGAACACATTCAATTAGCTTCCACCTCCCTAGCCATTTTGTTCGATTCGTCCAGGAATAGTAGTTAAAAAGTTTATATTATTGTACCAAGTATAATATCGATCACAAGATATAGTTCAGTTGGTATATTATTATAAAGGGGAACAAATTTAATTAGAATCCAGCATCCTAGTCATTTTGTTGGATGCAGTTCATTTATTTTACATGAATTCACTGGTCCTCAATAACCTGTTAATGCTTTTTGCATTATATCAGCATAAAATAAATTGAATGTGTTCCCCTTAATAATAATATACCAACTAATCTATTTTGTGATCGATATTACACTTGGTACAATAACATAAAGTTTTTACACTACTATTCCTGGACGTATCTAACAAAATGGCTAGGATGCTGGAATCTAATTGAATGTATTCTTCTTTATAATAATAATAATAATAATAATAATAATAATAATAATAATAATAATAATAATAATAAAAAAAAAAAATAATAATAATAATAATAATAATAATAATAATAATAATAATAATAATAATAATAATAATAAACCTTGCGATCGATATTACGCTTGGTACATTAATATAAAGTTTTTACACTATCTAGACGCATCCAACAAAATGGCTAGGAAGCTGGATTCTAATTATAGCTATAGGCCCTATACAGCATTATATATTTTCTGTAAGGAGCAAGTTTAGTTTTTTTATTTATGTTGATAAAGAATAAATATGTAATTCAACATTTTCTTTAAGTTTTTCCCCGTATACTTCATCTGTTATGTGTGAAAGTTGTGGTGGGGTGAGTGAGGGGTGCGAAAGTTAGTAACTCGTCTACAATAATTAAATGCACGACAGACAATACTTAGGATGCCTCTGAAGAAATAAAAGCAGTGACAGTTTGGTGTGTGATATAGGATGCCTCTGAAGAAATAAAAGCTGAAACTAGACAAAATATCCTATGGTTTCAATTTTGGTTGGCAGTGATACTCCTTTTTGTGGTGCATCGCAAGGCACACACACCATTTACAATCACACAACTATTATTCACATGAAATTGTTTTCACTTTTCAGTAAGCTCCCCTAAGCATCACAAAATTCATAAAGTAATTTGTATTCCATATTAAAACGAAATTTTGAAACTTTAATTTTTGGGATTTTCTCTGAAGAAAAAAACAACCAACCTTGATGTAAACTTTAGGAATCCTTCGAAAACTTTTGAACTGCCACGTTATTTTGGCATTATTGAAGAAATATGTCTCGTGAAAATCGCACTTTCAATTTTTTAGAATGTAAGTCAAATACGCTCATCTGGCAACGCCTACAAAAAGCCCACACAAAGCGGACAGGCAAGTAAAACTGCCGCAAGACGCAACTCAAATATAACTTCAGTTTCGGACAAGTTGGGGCCAAGCACCTACACCCATTATCTCCCCTAGAAGACGCTTTCAATCATGCCGTTCCATTATTTTCTGAACTTAACTTGTCCGTGGGTAGAATGAAGTTCGTTTGTCAGAGTCTAACGTTATAGACGGCTCTTTGAGCGCGCGTCTCAACATATCTTCTAGGAAGTGAGTAATGAGATTATTAAAAGGTAAGAGCAATTTACAAACTCTATACTCAACAGTGAAAGGAAGAGAGTGACAAACACACACTATAACATATATGTTATTCCTTTTACTTTTCAAATGTCATATTAAAGGCCCAAAGGGGATATTCAATAGGTATCATCAGATACAGTCACATGTACAGTATGATTTAAATTCTTACTAAAACATAGATTTCATTACCAACAGATTGTCAAAGAATGATACACACACACATAAAACCTTATCAGGCATCGATCTATTTTGGTGGTGGTGCCGGGTTTATAAATCCACTATTTAGCATAGCTCTGTCCTTCTGACCTAAAGGATCACGAAAAATATTAATAAAACATCCTTATTGAAGAATACTGTAAAAAAATGCCGCATGTTAATCGGAGGCCATTTTTTTTTTATCTTGAGACGTGACACACGAGGAATGGAGTGAAAAGTTATACATATAGGGGAGATTGGCTCCCTAAAACAATTATCCTGTAAATACAACATGCAGCGCACTTCCTATATAACGTCTTATTCATACTGACTTGTCGTGTCGTTTTGACTAAAAGTTATCACATAATTGCCCAAAGGCCTCGAACCAAACCATCTCCTTAGCAACATTGGTTGTATTTTTTGCCTTAAGGGATTAGTTTGGCTAATTCTCTGCTCCCTGCGATAAATCTAAACTAAGTCTTCTACATTTGCCAAGAGATAAGCTGCTCATACAACGACGCCGGAACTCGAACGAATTATTACCAAATTAAGCTCTAACTAATCCCTAAGAAACCAACGGATCTCCTCCTCATCGTTGCTAAGAGATCTGCCTTGATTATTGCTATACATCTCAACGATACATTTCTTACAGGCTAATACTATTATTTATAGCTAATGGGAATCATCTGTCGTTAATAGTATACTCCCCTAGTCGCCAGAAGCATGTAATAAGTCATATTCTATATACACAACAATCAGCTTAACAATGAGATACTAACGGTTCTCTATCGCGTTTTGCAAAAGAGATGTCCTGTCAAAGATAGAAAACTTTATAAATGAGGTAACATCTGCCGTGCCTCAGAAAGTTCCTCATCATCTATATATTACACTGTCCTACTGGTGTATGGTGCGTTGCCATGGACTGCACATTACAATGTGAGTACTCTTTAATAACTTATTTAAAACAACATTGTAAAATGTCTTATGAAATATTTATTAAAATATGACGAAGATGAGTCTTTTTCCCGAAATAAGCATTCTGTACAGCTGATATCATACAGACTAACAACAATACTTACCTCTTAATTATGCGTTGTGTACAACTCTTAATCAACCATTTTCTCGTTGAAAGAATGTATAAAATTCGGTGTAGCGAAGATCCCCTATGCACAACTTTTCTGTCCGTCCGTCTGTGCGTGTGTCTCGTTCTTTATGCTGACATAACCCTTCAACAAGGATGATGCTTTTATCCCTGCATGAGGGTCATGCAGGGCCGGGGTGGCTAGGGCTAGCCTTACCGGAAAGGGTAATTTTGATCAAACTGGCACCTACACAATTTTAAGTACTCTCAAACCGGTGCCTGTTGATGTGTCGTCGTTTGATTGCAAATTATACCACGTCGTTAAATCTACTAACAACACATACAGCGATATAAACAATTGTAGCCTACGTACATACACGTGATTTATGACCAGTGCAATTGAGCAGTTAAAAATTCAACAGCAAGCAGTATATGAACGTTATGCAATTGAAATCAAAGATAATCGCTAAATAATGACTTAATAAATCTTAATTAAATATGTTATCTCAATTGGTTTGCGTTTCAAGTAGCTAGATTGCTGGTCTGTGAGTCGGCAGCTAATATGTGTTTCAGATTACTGGTGATTATCCGTAAAACACAACATGTCTCTTGATTAGGAAGAGAATTGCTTCACATTATTGTATTTTAATCTAATCTCATGGCAACAAGTTCGAGTTTTATTAACCAGAAGGTGAAGTGATTGAATTTCAGATTAATCTTAGATCTAAAGTGCGTGGATTTAATGAAAATGCTGTTTCTTTAATAAGTCAAGGTTGTATGATTACATTTTAAACACAAAGTGAGAGTTATTGATAATATGTATGAACCGTTATTGAATGCTCAATGTTATAATATGCTGATATTCAGGGGTTTAATGACTAATAATAGAGGTCTAAATTGTATTATCAATTTGTAAAACTACAGCAAATTCAAGGATATGGCTTTCTGCATGTCAGTGCTTTCTTCTTCAACCAACGGCATAGAGAACACACATATTAATTCAAATTAATACACAGTGCAGTTCTAGTTGTGATCTTATTTTAATATTTTTCATAGGACTAACTCATAAGATATTGTTATCAATGTACCTTCAGTGACCCTCTTCAGATAGGTAATCATAAGAATGGGAGTATGTGATAGAATTTCATAGAACTCAATTGAAGCATTGGGACTTTGAAAAAGAAACACCTCAGAACTACCAATGACAATGGGTGGTATCGAATAGGCGACAACTCGATTAGTAACGCATGAGCATCAACGTTCATATTTAGCGAGCGACAGCCTAAAAAGAAAGGTTATTACGCAGGTTATAGCCTTATTAAGATACCATTTTCTTCCCCATCCACTTACGATTTTACAAAGAGTGTCGTCTTTTATTCCCTGCACTGTCGTATAAATATCTGGATTGTGAGTGCCTAAACTCAAAGGATATCAATTAAAGATTATTGGTTGCGTACGCAATAGAATCGAATATGTTACCAAAGTCCAAAGCCTCGCACGGTTCGTACGGCAGATGGGCCACAGGTTTTATTTCCAATCTTCCAACTGCGTCGTGTTATTATTTTAAATTCTCTATGTCCCACCTATAAGTCCCTCGTATACTTGAAGAACACATTTGTTGCTAGCAATAAAACTATAAGGCTTCATATGTTGCGCCTTGCAGTAGCCAATTCAATCCCAGGTTTGCTATTATTGATCCCTTAGGTATATTTGAGAATCAATTGCATATGTGCTTGTGATATACTCGGAACGGCCACAGCACCAGCTGTTCAATGGGCTGGCTCTATAGTCTCGCCTCTTCCGTCTCCGCGGATCACTATAAGTCACCTCGACTGGAATATACAGAGGGCGGTCGCGAACTGCTATTTATTTACACCAGATTTTCTCCGGCACAAAACGTTTCTACATCAGTTAGTATGGATAGTAAAAATGTTTTATACGAGCATTCAAGATTTAATTGTTTGAAATAAGTCACTTATTTAGTTATACTATCGATATCTACGATTGGATGCCCACACAATAAGTGCACTAAAATTAAACGAATTAAAATGGCCAATTTTAAATTATCAATATCAATATTTCAATAACTTCTCGTCATTGCAGACAGTTCGCGAATCCGAGTTGTTAGGGTCTTGATAAGTACAGTCAGAACTAGCACCCACCCGCTCCCTGCCGTACTTCATTCAGAGACCTATGTAGGGAGCGCACTTTCTTGTCCATCTGTACGTGATGTGCCACGTCTCACGGTGAAAACTAAATATGGCTTCCGAAAGATATGCGATTTTCGGTTGTTATTGCCCTTCAACAACAATGGAACAGAACAGTTTCGGTGTCCCAGGGGTCTATCCTCACTCTAAATGGGAACTTTTACAACCCGGCACCTCCACCAAAAGAGATCAAATCTTAATGAGTACCATTCTTCTACAATCTGTTGATTAAGTAGCTTCGCTCCCTATTCTGGGTACTCCCGCCCCCGTGCTTGTTAAACTTACTCTGTTTCGCTCCTCTTGTCTGTACAATTCTGCTAATAACACTTATATACGAAGTGATACGACGTCAATTAAGGCAAATATTTGCTGGCCGACCAAGACTTGCAAATAGAGCTTTTATCACCGAAGTACAAGAAGTTCTTACAAATTAGCTAATAGGTCTACAAAACGAGCTGTAGGTTAATTAACAGTATGTGTGAGTTCAGTGACTCAAGTGGGTTCCTGTGATGTAAACAAACAGCAACATTTGTTGTTCATTGAATTTTTCCATATTGTCAATTAATTTTGTTATTTCAAAATAAAGCGCGACGCGCGAAATGACCCGTTTCACACTATTTTTATATTTATTCGGGCCGTGAAAGTCTTAAATGTTTTATGATATCAATATTCATAATGTTCAATAAGGAATTGTATAAAAGTGCCCACAATAGGTAGTAGTGAAGTTTCTCAATCAACAGAATGTCGAAGAAATGTCCCATACAATCAAATACCTTTGGTGTAGGTGCCGGGTTAACCCAATTACCCGATTAGATGGTGTTGACCCTAACTAACTGCTGATCTCAAGGACAACGAAAACATTCTGGATTATCCTCTTTGACGAGGACTATCCACAAAACAGTGCATGTCAATATCCGTTTTTTGTCGTGAGACAGATGAACGGGCGACAAAAATGTGATACAGATAGCAAAGTGGAAAAAAACAGGATAATACAGGGTAGTGTTCCCCGGTAATTATAAACACCCACTTCTTTTTAGAAAATGTCATGTGCTAAGACGCAATTATACCTTGTAACTCTAGGTAACCAGGTAAGAATGGGATGTGAGGATAAGAAAGGTGAAATGTACTTTTCTTCGTCTTTTGAGCTAGGAAATCGTTGACGAATACTTCAATCAGGGTAACCGGTTGCTTACGATGTACCAGCAAGCAGGCCTCCGCAGTGGAGTATCAAGTGTATCGCATCAGCGACCTCTACCCAGTCAATAGTATAGATAAAACATACGAGTAGATGTTACTTGATACTGCGAAGCTAGAAGCTAGAGCGTGAATGTTCCTCCGACAAGGCCTAAGTTGGCCTAAGGTGGCACATAAAGGTTATTATATCCCGGACACTTACCGTCTCAAGAAGTATTACAACCTAGAGCATTAATAGTGTCGCTGTCAGCGGCGGTGGGGACGCAAGCGTAGGCTAGGAAGCAATAGTGTCGCTGTCAGCGGCGGTGGGGGCGCAAGCGTAGGCTAGGAAGCAATAGTGTCGCTGTCAGCGCGGTGGGGACGCAAGCGTAGGCTAGGAAGCAATAGTGTCGCTGTCAGCGCGTGGGGAGCAAGCGTAGGCTAGAAGCAATAGTGTCGCTGTCAGCGGCGGTGGGGACGCAAGCGTAGGCTAGGAAGCAATAGTGTCGCTGTCAGCGGCGGTGGGGACGCAAGCGTAGGCTAGGAAGCGTATGTAACCAACGTACGTGAGGCAGACACTTTCTAATTTATAATGCAGGAAAAATAACAAGTAAAATAAACAAATAAATAATAAAATTGTTTTTGTTTTTCATGTTTGTGTACTGCGTGTGTTATTAGTTGTCTATTTGTTTATGTATATCAATTTAAACTGGTTTGCTGTATTTGAAACTTTCTGAATAAATAATCATCCACATATACTACAAATCATCTTTGTGTGAATAATAGTTTTGCATTTAAGAGAAGTAAATCAGCAAAGACCACGAGGAGACGTTCGAGTCTGTCTAAGAAACATGTAGAGCAACTGATAAAGAGATTATCGTTGTTCCGATCCCCGTCGTCGTCGTCGTCGTCGTCGTCGTCGTCGTCATCATCATCATCATCGTCACTATTGTCATAGGCCAGAATATGATAAGATTACATCAAAGGGGTCATTTTGCCGTTCCGCGGGTTAACGTTATTTAGTGTGTGAGACAGACATATGAGTAGAGTAGTCTGATGAAGGGAAATGTAAAGCACTGTGGTTCCGAAACACCGAGCTTATACACACTGTAAATTTATAAAAGGTAAATCCTCAACGCCCTTATAATAATATAAGTTATGCATTCATAAAATCAGTAATTATACATACAATTTGCGACTGAGCTTCACTAAAATACACAGCTTAAGTGTGTACAGTTTCGTAAAAATGCTTTGGCCAGTAAAATGTCTCATCATTAAAAACAAATAAATGCAATTACTTCAAATTTCTCATGATATTTTACAACAGTTGTATCAATTTTAAAATAAAATTAGAATGAGCTCGTCGACGGTGTCAGCGCCAGCAAGGATGGCTTAGTCTGCTTCAAAAGTGTGTGACTGAGTGGCTAGATTCTTAATACGATTATAAGAATGTTTTTTTAAATGTTATTTTAATATATTACTAATGAATAAAAAGCAATACAAAAATGATCGTGATCATACAAGAACCATGCATCGTTGTAAGAGTGGACTGTGGACACCCGGGCCGGGTACCGCCGACTGGTTTGCGGGTGCGGGCGGCGAGGGGTAGTCTTGGGATGATCGCCTGGCAGCCACACCCACTAACACCCCCACCCACGACAAAGCTGCGCTACATCCAAATCTAGAGCCAGGCTTTCAGTGAGCAAACGCGAACATGACCTGACAAAAAACTCGTCTCCGTGCCACTTCCTCTCCTAAGCTAAAACACCGTTGAACAAAGCTTTTCTTTACCATGTTCGTTGTAATACATTGTATTGAACTATAGCGACTTAATTAGTTAATAACAGTCGGCTTTGCCCCGAAGTAATATGCTCATACTTTTAATGTTTTTTTTTTTACTAACTATTAAACGCATAAGATTTTTTTTTGTATATATTGTTAACAATTTACAAGGTAAATGTCGGGAATCAATTTAATTCGATTTTGGGCCCTCTTGATTTTCTTACGGTGCAGACCTTTTTTCCTCCCAATCTTTGGTGATCTACATACGCATAGTTTATAGAGAGACAATAGTAACAACACATTTCTTTTAGTTATATGGATCTTAGCAAATCAACTAACTAAAGCTACAATTTATCAACAAAATCAGCTCAAAACCACAAAACGGAAAACATAAATTTTAGCTTCCAAGCGTTTTCGCAGTAATAACTATAAATGAACACAATTCGATGACCACGGGTACAAGTGCAGTACAAGTAGGTTGTTCTTGTTCCGCGCGAAGACGACGCCCACCCACCATTGTCTACAGCTACAGGATTACCGAGAGAGGTTTATGCAACCAAAGATATGCAACCATGCTGAACGATGACGAATCCAGGATACGGATTCAACAAGTTTAGAAAAGTTAAATTAAAATGGAAAAGGGAAGCCCAATCAGCAAAGTCGTAACCAAGTGTATGTTCCATGTGCATTGAGTACACATGGACGAAACTCGGAATCACATTCACATTAGAGAGAGAACGACACACTGCCTACGTCGTTTTTCCAACAAGGAAATACAATTTTGTGTACGTTTTAAGAAAAATTGTGCCTATCTTCGTTCATGATTTGTTTGTCAAATTTTGGTCCTGATTAGTCACACGAAATTTGTAAATATCTACCAAAAATGAAGAAGCTTGTGGACATTGAGGAATGAGGGCACGTAGGAAAATATCTATGACTTAAATAAAATAAAGGGGTGTACATAAGTATTTAGTAACCTGGTGGAACAGAACAGAACAAGAAAATGATAATTTCCCTGCATGTAATTCGAAAAGTATTAAAGAACTACACTATAGACAGATTCTGATATTTAGATAAAATGATTTCAAAAATGACACACTTTCTCTGATACAGGGATTGAGTCCCTCTGCAGCTCATAAAGATTCCTGTCTGGCTATTGTAACTTACCGAAGTTTTATAATATGTAGCACAATGATATACAAGATAAAACTCGGTGATGGGCTGAGATTGTGAGATAAACGCGTAGAGTTAATGAATTAAACGATGAAAATAACAGGGTATATTACACGCTTTGCTACGCATGAAAGATAGACATTGTTGTTGAGAAATTTATATGGGAATTATGAGATTACTTAGATAATGCCTTTGGTTTGTGGGAGGGACTGATAGAGGAGGGGGGAAGGAAGAGTGGGAGATTATTTTTAGCGTATTTGTAAATTAAAAATTTGAAAATTTCACTCTCTACATCTTTCAAATACACGATGTTCGAATTGAAAACCCATTGCCTAGACATCTATGTCCGTGCTAAGTACAACAACTTTATTAGTAGAAGCCCCATCCCCAGTTTATCGAATGTGACAATCTTCACAGGACAAACAAGGTAGTAGGGGGGTCGGTTAATTAGGAAGGAACCTCCAAGAGCTGTTAGTAGGACTAAATCTTGATTCGCCAGTGACTGAGGACACATTTCACAAACAAACTTCACTGGTATCGAGCCGGCGGTCTCCAGAATCAGAGTCGCGATGTGCTTTCCTCTCGGTGGGTTAGGACATCCCTGTTCGCTCGGCCGATAGACACCACAGTTGTTTACAATGCTGGCTAGTTGTCAAGGAAGAGGAACCATAGGGCTCTACAGTAACACTTTTCGAGAAAATGTTTTTTCAAAATTAAAGAAAAAAATTGATTTTCAGGTTTTTGGATTTTCTTAATAAGTCTTTAATGATTATATTCGTGGAAATGTCATGACTGATAAACATAAAATATTGAAAATCTACGACTGTAGGGCTGTCCTGTTCATGTATGCTGTCCTGTTCATGTATGCTGTCCTGTTCATGTATGCTTACTGACAAGTATGTAAAGCTTAATATACGTCGGATACTTCCTGAGTCGGGCTGTCCTGTTCATGTGTGCTTACTGACAAGTATGTAAAGCTTAATATACGTCGGATACTTCCTGAGTCCGGGCCGAGCGAAGAGCTATGTGCCAACTGCCCAATGTGTCCTATTCCCTCTTAAGGTAGCTAGATACTTATAATAATAATTGTGTTAAATCGACATTTTGGTAATGATAGGGATGTGTTGTTTAACTTGTTTATAAGATACAATGCAGTATTTGCCTATGACAGAAGAAACATCAGTGCTATGTCCGGTATCGAACCCAGACCTCTCGAAGATAAACCTCGTATGCTATAGCTGAGCCACGTCTGTCGGTGCTGAGTGTAAGCGATGACTGCGACTATGCCCGGGTTTAGTCACAGACCACGGTACATCAAAGCCTTACGTAAGACGGACGAAACAGGGAAGAAACATCAGTGCTATGTCCGGTATTGAACCCAGACCTCCCGAAGATAAGCCTCGTATGCTATAGCTGAGCCACGTCTGTCGGTGCTGCGACTGTGCCCGGGTTTAGTCACAGACCACGGTACATCAAAGCCTTACGTAAGACTCCAGCTTAATCCGTAAGCCAAGAAAGGTTGCAGCTTATTGGAAGGGATTGCCTAATTCTTGAAATCATTGCCTCGGATAACAATGGGTGGTTCCTGGATGGCGTGCCGATAGTAAGAGCCGGGAGCTCCGAGCCTGCCTGGGGATTATACCAAGATGAATGTGTTAAGAGTCCTTGGAGTGACTTCTTTCTTCAGGTAAAAGATGAAGATTAACCAGATTGATACAGGTCAGGGATATCAAAGATTGCTTAGCATCATCTGCGGTCTGATCATAAGACTTATGCGCTAAGAGATTACCGTGGGATTTAAGAAGGGCGATCCTTTTCTGGGGGTTTATGAAAGTGTCTGATTATGTATTGCTCTCTGAACAATTTCAAACAACTTGAGAGTTTAAATACTGCCACTTACAACACGTCATATGGAGAATGTTGGTTAAGTTGGGTTTCACGATTTTGGTATTAGGAATTATGTTCGCACGATTATCAATAGAGTTGAAGCTGAATTAAAGAAAATATAAAACATAACATTTTTTCATAAATTTGTATTTTGTTGTAAGTGGGTTCGAAAGCTTACTCGAAGCATGTATACCCTACACCCCCCCCCAAAAAAAAAAACCCATCATACTTCATTCTAATTACCCATTGAACAAATCTCAAAACTCATACGATGATTGTTCGGGCAGAGACAAGATTACATATGTTTTTTAAAATAATTTACTTTTTTTAACCACTCATCATCTTGTAAGTCGTAAAGCATGTTCACAAACATGTCCAGCGTTGTACATCAGTTTAATTAACTGAACAGGACGACGTTAAACTAAAACATGGAGCGGAAACCTGCCCTATACAAGGCTCTATTTAAACGTTACTTTTTTCTACGTTGTTCTGAATTTATCCGGATTTTTGTATGGTTATCAAACATTGACATACTCAAAAGATGTAACTTCCCAAGTAAATCGGACAAAAACTGACAAAGAAATTGATGACTTCGAAACTTCGTAGATAGATTTTTATTAGCCTCTTTGAAATTCACAAGTATATAAAATATACATAACATATTTGAGTTATCATTTTGATTTGTTACAGGTTAGTAATTAATATCAAAAATTTAAAATATTTACATCTTATTCTAAAATTCTAGAATATGCTCTTTAAAATATATTATTTAATATTATTTTTAAATATATATATATATGCACAAATCATACATTAATCAGTTCCAAGAGCAATACACCACATTTCACATTACCAAAAGCAGAATATAAACTATACAATATATACCTCATTTCCACAAACATCCTACCGACTTTTAAACTCCTGTATTGAATAGTAGCACTCCTGAAGTAGCATACTCTTGGTTTTAGTTTGAACCTCATTATATCTTGCATCGCCTTAATGTTTTGTTCCAGCTTGTTATACAGTTCAATTCCACTAACTTTGAGTCCTTTTTGTCGAATTGTGAGGTTACACTGGGGTATTCTAAGTTTATTTTTATTTCTCGTGTTTAGGTGATGGACGTCGGAGTTGCATTGAAAAAGATTTTTATTTTTATGCACAAACACAAGGCATGGGTAGTATTCCAAGCTTCTTATATAGTGGTCTACAGCTAGTTCTAAATCCTGACCATGAAATGATTCTGATAGTTTTTTTTTGCAGGAGGAAAACATGATTGTTATCTGTTCAGTTCCCCCACAGTGTGATTCCATTTGTCATCAATGAGTGAAAGTAAGCAAAATACAGTATTTTTTGTTTTTTTTATTTACCAAAGTACTCATTTTCCTCAGGAGAAAGCATGCCGAGTTAAGTTTTGGAGTAAGATTCCTGATGTGTGTTTTCCATTTTAGTTTACTATCCAGATGAAAGCCCAAGAATTCAGTGTCAATTGTTGGATGGATTCTAATTAGACTGTCATCTCGTATGTTTAAGGAAAGTAAATCTATGTTTGTGTTATTATGTATTGTCTGTGTGGAAGAAGACAATTTTTTTTTGTTTTTTTTGAAAGCCAAATCATTTGCTTCGCACAATTCATTATTTTCTTTTATTGTAATACTTGCTTGCCTGCATAGCTCATCCCACTCTGATGCACTTTGTATTTTACTTGTGTCATCAGCAAATTGTATAACTAGTCCAGTAGTCGAGTTTGCTGGCAGATCATTTGAATAGAGTAGAAATGCAACAGGGCCGAGGATAGATCCTTGTGGTACACCCGTCACTATTGTCTCCCTTTCAGAGCTATACATTTGTTCCCTGTTAAGTTTCTTGTCATATTTACAATTTGCTTTCTATCTCCTAGGTATGATTTAAACCAGTCAAAAGCTATACCCCTTATGCCATAGTATTGCAATTTTTGCAGAAGAGTTTCATGGTTGACAGTGTTGAAGGCTTTCGAGAGGTCAAAAACAATCCCAAGTACTTTATCTTTTTTATCTAGTGCTTCGAGTATTTTATCAGTTAGTGAGAAAGCAGCTGTTAGAGTGGATTTACCTTTTAAGAATCCATTTTGACAATTTGTAATTATTTCATTATCCTGCAGGTATTTTTCAAGTCTATTATACATTACTTTTTCCAATATTTTAGGAAATATTGGGATCGAAGATATTGGCCTATAGTTTTCTATTTTTTTGTGGTTGGTAAAATTTCAAAACAATGTATAATATAGATTCGGTCAATAAGACGATGATTTCAAAAGATTTCAATTGTTTTAAAATACATTAAAAATTTATTTTGAACAACGTTTTTTAGCCTTACTCGGGAAAGCAAGCTAAATAAGGGACATCATTACCAAACTTCGGAGTATTCTGCGCGCACACATCAGTCGTGGTCGAATTGGGGGATGCTATCCCGCCAAAAGAATTTTTGGAAGATAAACTTGTTTTCACCATCACCCCCAGAAGAAAATAAGACATCAAATACCATATCTTGAAACAGCTATATTGTCAAGTTTTCAACACAAAATCATGTACCATAAGCAATTTATAGATATAGGACAAACGGGAACATCATAATTGCTATATTTTACCGTGGTAGAGGTGGTGAGAAGAAAATAATCATGAAGTGATCCCATGAAGTAATTATCTCTTAACAACAATTTGGCAGTCATTCTAATGAATTAAAATAATAAGGCTTGATCATCTAAACTGGATGCCATCATGATGTTTGGTCTTCCCTGTCGGTTACAAGCGGCTGTTTGGTGCCGCCCCTGGCTAGGCTACACGAAATACGCGGCATAAGCCATGCCTTGAGATTTAGCAGTTAGCTTTCTTAATCCCCTTCATTCTTTACATTCTTATCCCTCGCTTTAGAGACAGGCTCACTTTTTACACCGGGCTCGAACATGGTTGCCGGATAAACCAGTTCACATCAATGATATGAGTTCCAAGTGAGAGTTATGGACGGACGAGAGAAAGTGTGACAATGTTTTGAGGGTGGTATTTATCACACTGTGTATAATAACCCAGAAGACTATTTATTTTGAAATTTGCCAAAACATCTCAGTATAAGTAATCTACGCATCTCTTTCCTGTCCGTCCGTCTGTGCGTGTGTCACGTCTCGCGATAATGACCGAACATGAACCCTGATTGGCATACGAAATTGCTCTTCAACAAGGTTGACACGGAATGTTTTAAGTGACCTTAAGTGTCAGGGGGCGGCCCTAGCCTCACAGAACGTTTGAATTTACACATACCCGGCACCTCCACCAAGAACAATCACTGTAACAAGCGTTGTACTGAACTCTGCTTCCAATTTTGAGTACTCCAGTGCCAGGGCTTAGTTTGAAATATCTAATATAAAAGTCCAGATTATACATTTAGAATGAGAATATCATATTTGTCGCAGTGATTGATGTGAACGTATTGTCAAGTCAACACGGAGGGAGCGCTAATAGCGCTTGTCGCCAGATTACGGCGGGAGTTTCCTGTACTAAACACGATCAAGGTAGACAACATAGCCTCATTGGTTTAACAAATACACAACATCTCGTAAAAATACGCTGATGATTTGTGTCGTAGTTAATCGTTTTGACTTCCCCTTGGAGCCGTGATACAATTGAAGCGAATGTTTTTGCATCGCGTATGCCCGAGTTTCTTTGAGAGTCTGATAATCGGATTAGAACGATCTTTGGAAGCGAGATGACGGATGCAGGAGCCATGCCTACCACGGATCTGAGCTAGCAGTGATCATCACAACATTTAGAAAGAAAAAATAAACTAATCTGTTGAACATTGTTGCCAAATGTCATGTCATTATATTATGTGTTGTTCAAGACATACCCTGGCGCGGTGGCTCACAACGTTGGGGTGCAACTCGCAGCTAAACCAAACGACTCCGAGGTGCGTGGGTTTCAATCCTGAACCACCCTTCATTCATCGCCCTGCAAAATTCATGTAGACTTAGCAATACAGTGAATACACTCACCCTAAAAAACACTTGCAAACTTTTACCAATGAACAATACAAAATTTTAAAAAAATGAAGACTTATGCTACAAACAATATTGGTTTTGAATATATCGACACTGGCATATCCAATATAAAATCGTCAAATACCCCCCTATCCTCCCACCACCACCTCCATCACGACCAATAACTTCCACCGTTACACACCACAAAAGAGGGGAAAGAAAAAATTAATAGAAAAAGGGAGAAATTGTTCTACGTTTTTTCGTTACTCGTCATTAAGAAAAATAGTATAAAGTTCATAGATCTATACGCGGTATTTGACTCTACTAAACTGTACCACATTAAATTAACTAATCACTAAATGTTACGTGCAAAACACCTAGCGCCAATATCTGACAATTAAAATTATCACTATCACGTCCGATTGACGCGGTAACTGAATGCTGATCGGGTGTCATGACTCTACACTCTACTAACTACTTGGAGGAATGAGAAGCAAATAGTGTTTAGTGGACTGTATATCATGAGGTGGACAGGAGGTTGTGGTTTATGTTATATGAGTTTCTCTTCTAAAGGTTTACTTAAAGACAACCGTTCAACCCTTTGAGGAGCATTCCCGTTTGTAATGCCGTCTAGCATCAAAGATGTCAATAACTTTGTACATACTCCATTATTATTAAATTCACGTTTCAAAAAATGGTTAAGTTGAAGAGTTGATATGGACAAAAAAAACATTATTTTGATTTTTTTGTTCGCAAGCAAGGGTTCGGGAGTGCCAAAAATAGGGAGCAAAGCAACTCAATCAAGAGATTGTCGAAGAAGAGCGCACAAATAAAATCTTACAGTACATTGAAATCCTTGGTGGGGGTGCTTTGCAACTAAAAAAACAAAGAATGTCTATTTAGGTATTTGTTTTCGGCTATAATGAATATATTTTTTCTAATTTACGTTCGAGTGAAGATATCCTTGTATTCTTTACGACAACCGTGCAAAGTTAGATATTGATCTGAATGCAGGGACAGGTAGGCCTACTGGGGTAGTTAACATAGTATGGCTAACAGGCATGTGTAGAACATGTTTCGTGGCAGACTCGTATTACACACGCACGAGTGCGCGAAAACCCAAAAGAGCGAAGCAACTTAAGCAACAGATTGTCAAAGAAGAATACAAACATAAAATAACATATCTTGATAGCTTTTAAAACACGGTTTTGGTGGAGGTGCCGAGTACGAGATTAATAAAACTTTCTGAGGGGGGGGGGGCTGGCCCACCTCCCTTACATAAGCCATAAATATAATTCTGAATCTTCCTTGTTGAAGGGAAATGTCAACAAGGATCGTTGTCAATCGGAAGTGAACCAGTCAGGGATAAATTGCATTCCCCTTTTCAGGTTTAAGTATAATTGGAATAAAAGTAGTTATAAAATAAATTTCTAAGAGCTGTTTGAGGAGTGGATCCCTAAGATTCAAAGTAACGACTGAAAGAAACCTTAGAAAAACTGTCAGTAGAATTGTTGGTGTCGGTTATCGAACCCGGTACCAGCCGAACTTAGAAAAGATACCCTACTTCTTTTAATTCTTTGTTATTCTACATCTTGCCAAAACAGTTCACCTGTCACGACTCTGTAACAACCGATAGAGCTAGTTGATGCGTTACACGCGAGATTCTTATACGGGAAGTCATCAGATCGATTCCCACGACCGGCAATCATGATTGAAGGTTTGGTGGTTTCCTTAGTCCCCTCCCAACTTGAATGATATCCTCTTATTCGGTATCGTGGGGAAGGAGAGGTACATTTCCCCCGCAAGTTTTCTAGAAAAATGTGTTAGCTCACAATTTAATATAAGCTACTATTAATACGCACACAAAAATTAGTACGAAAATTAAAAGGCTTTCATAATGTACAAAAAAAAACATATCTATGATTACACTAGAATTAAAAAGAAAATAGCATTGTCATACGAACTATTTCTACGCTACTTCCGTAGAGTGTCTCAAATATAAACTCCCCGTCTTCTCCCCTATCTTCTTCATACATACAATGAGTTGATTTAATTGGGTCAATCCTATACTAGCTCAAGACGAAGCTGAAATAGATTGCAAATAACTTATCATTCTCGTTCACAAATCCAATATTCACGAGTTAATATCTCGCAGCAGCGTTGTTTCGCACTGTTGCCTCTTCTATTAACGTCTGTCAAATTGACACAAATATTGTATCCATCGATCCCTGGTGTCTGCGACCACGCCTCGCCTTAAGCTCCGCCCCTAGGACGCCTCTAAACCGACGCTTCTGCGCCCGGATCCGCTCCTTGGTAGCTCCACTCTTTGGTTGGCGAAGATAAGGGGGGTGAGCGGGTTAGCTCAAGATAGGAGTCTGGTCACTCTAGAGCGACGCGGGTCCCACCCTGGGTCATATCCACCAGTAACACTAATTTCGTCTCGTAATCGATCCTTGGTATTATCTTACCAATTAATACCTCATACTGTATACGTACAAGGACAATTTGTCTATGGGTAGGTTTCCTTAAAGTTAACTAGGCCGCTTTAGGTTTTTCAAGTCACGTTGATGGATGAGCTTTTTTGGTTGTCTATTTCTGTCCGATGATAACTAAGTTTTTTGTATGCGTAGGATCTAATTACTTTTTAAGTTTCATTGCAGAATTGTTTTTGTAAAATTAGGATAATTTTTATAAAGTAGTATTAATTGATATGGTAATACCAGTTAACAATAGAATTTTAAATAACTCTGGGCCCAAAGACATACTTTTTGTACGCATTTTAGGTGATGTTTGCCAATATATAATTACTTGTAATTTTACACCTGTTAAAGGCTTTTATCAAAACCTTTTTTTCTATGAATTATGGCTATCTTTTTCATATTTTTCTTTCAAAAGGCATTACTTTACCATTACCTTAATGTCAATGTAAAATATGAACGTTGTAGCTTCACCCGTTTGGTCAGAATCAAACCAAATAGCACGAAAATGTAGCATTAAAAATCGAAAGTCGTAAAAGTACGATATTCATGAGAAATATTTATTCGATTGTACTAAAAAACTCTGCAGATCTGAGATCATTGATTTTGAAAGTCCCCTACAATTTTCATCAATATCGCATATATGCCGTTTGCCCGGTAGAGAGCGAACAAACAGACAAAAAAACACCCGAGCTATTTTTCTAGGGGTAAGTGAAATTGAAGTCTTCTCTTCCCTCATCCAAAAAATAAGTACCTAATGAAAGTGTCAATGGCAAGGTGCTAAAATTATCAAGATTATATTATTTTACTAACTAGGAAACGCTCAGTTGGACGCGTTGATAAGCGAGCACGTGCTATAGCTAGACCCACATTGCACATTTTTTAAAATTTTAAAATTTGCGACGTTCGCTGTCCACAGGGCCATGTTTCCAATATTATTTATTATTGCCAAGGTATTTGGGTAAACCCGTGTGTAAACCTTTACTTTGTGGATAAAATCCACCGCCATCTAGAGGACCTGACTCCTTGGGAAAACTATTTAAACTCTTTGTTGACAAATAATAGACTGCTTCCTCAAAAGTATTTTGATTACTTCTATTTGGCAGTGCATTAGAAACTTCGCGCGTCTTTTCGTTGCCATGGCAACGTTACTTTTGTTATAATGTAATTTCCATCTACACTACTTATCGGATCAAAATAAAATTATCATATTCGTGACCGGACGGACATTCTAAATGATTTGGCTATCTCAGATTTAGTCGCCGTTTAGTTTGAAAAAAAAACTTTCGATTAACTTTAATGTAACTTTTTAACTTTTTGAACGATTTTGCCACAAAACTAATGGCATTCAATCGAGAACGAAGCTTGCGGATGGTCAAAATTTCAACTCGATCCGAGCCTCCGTTCGAACGTCATGGCGAGACATACAAACAAACAAAAAACAAACAAAAAAACAAAACCGGTGACTAATTTTTCCGGCAGAGTCAAATGGAAACTCTCACTTCGCTCGCTTAATAATAATCTACTTTTTTTGCATCAAAATATGTGACGGCAATATTCAGGAGTTCTTGCCAATTAACGTAACAGGTAGTAATGCCCCTTAAAATGTTCAAAATGAAGGATTAATTAATTATACTAGGCCGCTTTGCGAACGCTTTTTTTAATCGCTTTGATGGATGAGCTTTTTTAAGTTTTTAGTTTTCGTGGGATCTCTTTACTTTTGCAAGTGCTTTTTGAACGCATTGTAGGTGATTGTTGTCAAGTTTCTATTGTTACTTGTTAATTGTTATTATACCTCAAAAAACTTATATTAAAACCTTTATTTCTATGGATTCTGGCTAACTTTGCCAACTTTTTCATTCAAAAGGTACTACATCACGATAATCTTAATGTCCATGTAAAATATGAACGTTGTAGCCCCACCCGTTTGGTCAGAATCGGCCCAAATGTCACGAAAATATCGCACTAAAAATCGAAAAAAATCGTAAAAGTACGATATTCATGAGAAAAATTTCTTCGATTGTACCCAAAAACGTGGCAAGTCTAAGTTTAGAGATTTCGAATGTCCCCTCCCCCCGCCCGGTAGAATGCGAACAAACAGACAGAAAAAAAGAAGAAAAATAACAAAAAAACAAAAAAACAAAAAAACACCCGAACTAAATTTTTTGGGGGTCAGTGAAATTGAAGTCTTCGCTTCGCTCATCCAATTATATTCTCCTCCTCTTCCTCCTCCTCTCCTTCTCTTTCTTCAAGTATGACAATGACTATTTGGATAAATTCAGCCCACTCTGCTCCTACAACACAAGGAAACTCCAAGAAGAGGGCACAGGTTTTACTAAATTAGAGAGCGATGCTCCCCTGTACGCATTTCGTTTCTGTTCGTCAGTCCATCTGTGATTGATTCCCATCCCACGACAAGAACCGAACATACCCTCCGATTGACATGCTTATTTTGTTGACTTTGTCCGTCAACAAGGATAACGTGGAATGGTGTTGGTGACACTAGGGATCGGAGAGGTGGGGATAGCCTAACCGAAACTGTGTACATAGATTCTCGGTTGCTCCAAATATTGGTACTCCTGTACTCGTGTTTTTTTTTTAAATTATTATTATTATTATTATTATTATTATTATTATTATTATTATTATTATTATTCTTTGTTATTTCTAAACGAAATGTCTATTAACAATCTGTGTTTATTTTATTTATTTTTTGTATTTAATCTGTATAGGTGTTGGTTGTGCATACATGTAAGTGACCGGTGCGCTCTCAATATTTGTTCTATGCGCCCCACTAATAAGCTGTTTTGCAGCTTAGTGGGAAAATATTTATGTTCCGAATAATGTATATTGCAAAGTATGTACAATAAAAAAAATATATATATATATATAGCCGAAACGTCGACCAGCTGACAATGGTCTTGTGAAGGCCTGCTAGAGAGAAGAGAAATACACGAACAAAAACCCTAAAACCAAATTTGGATGTATCTATGATGTTCATGAAAACCTACTGCTAATTATATATATATTTTATATATATATATATATTATATATATTATATTATTATTATTATTATATTATAATTATTGTTTCTTTTATGTGTATTTGTTTTATAATATTCTAATAAATATTGAATTATTTTTTTTGCTTTTTAATCCGTATTAGAGAATCAAATATTTTAAATCATTATGATGTATTATTTTTATTTGGATGCATTCACAGCCAGAGACAAAAATTAAAAAAAATCCAAATTATTTTACGAGTATTTCATGTGTTCGGTTGTATGGACAAACAATCAGAGCAATAAAAAAACGAACACAAAATTCGAACTGTAAATTTTTGAGTTTGCCTATTATATGATAACTTATGAAAGTATGTAATTTATAATAATATACATCAGAATACTGTATATTATTTGATTTATCTATTATTATTATTATTATTATTATTATTATTATTATTATTATTATTATTATTATTATTATTGTTATTATTATTACGATACTGTTTTGTTATTTGCTCATAAGAACCTAAAAATGGCTGAATCTACTTTGCAGCGGGATTTCACTCAATTATTAATGTGGACGCACGATTATGATCTCGTTATTAATGCTGACAAAACCAAGATTCTACATATGTGCTCACCTCTGAATCAGAACAGGCATCAACCTCTTAAAATAATATTCCATTCTTATGAGTGTTTGCATGATATCGTAAATGGAAAAAACTGTGTACGGTGTAGTGTTGAAATTGAGTCTGTTGACAGCCATGTCTATTTAGGTGTCTTAATTGATAGATTCATGTCGTGGAGGCCGCATATTATCTCCTTATGCAAGCGTTTAAGATCCTGTGCATTTCAATTATTCAAATTAAAGTTGGTACTTCCGTTTAAACTTTTAAGGTCAGTTTACACTGCGATCGCCGAGTCAATCATCTCTTATGGCCTCTTGGCCTGGGGCTTTGCATCTTTAAGCCACGTAAATTTAATAACCAACCTTCAAAACACAATGATTAGAACTATGACACCATGCTTTTTAAAAAGAAATCCAAGATATAACAGCATACAAAATATGAAATATCACTTTTGCAATGTACTACCTGTATCATACCTATTTAAGTTTAGATTTATTTTAAAATTTTATTTCAATAGACAATATGAAGCAAACGAAAATACGGGGATTACGCGGTCGAAATCAAGAGGGAATTACTTTTTGCCTAAATTCAATAACAAATATGGAAAACGAACACTTTTTTATTTGACACCTGCTATTTTCAACAGCCTACCTGGTCATCTGCGCAATCTAGAAAAGATCTCAGCCATTAAATCTGAATTAAAGTTTTATTTGCTCGATTGTTTATGTGCAGTCTACAACACCTAATCATTCATCTCAATTCCCAATTTGCTTTTATTTTTTATTTTTTTATTGCAGTTGTTCAATTTACTATTTTCATTATGTATCCTGTTGGTTTGCTTTAAAATTTGATTACGAATGACAAGTCTGTTTGTTTGTTTTTTTGGAGGAGTCTTGAAATATTTAGATACTTGGTGCAAGTATGTAAATTTATTCATCTAATACTGTGTTGTTTTTGTGTTACCTCAAGTATAATATTTTTATATTCAATATTCAAGTTTTTTTTTTTTAGTTTGTTTTGTTATACAGGACGGTGTTCTACTGAGTTTGTTCTATTTTTCTTTGTTATTGTTGTAATAACTTCGCACAACACCGTAGTTGTATGAAATGTACACATTGTTGTGGTTTAAACCACAGACAAGCCTTACTTTAAGGCTTTGTGGACCGAAGCATATAAAAAATGTACACATATGTAATTAATGAATAAAAAAAAAAAAAAAATTATTATTATTATTATTATTATTATTATTATTATTATTATTATTATTATTATTATTATTATTATTATTATTATTATTATTATTATTATTATAATAATTATTATTATTATTATTATTATTTTTATAATGAAAGAGATTTAATGTCAGTGAAACAGCTCAGAATTGAAAGATTCAGTTCCCGTTTGTCAATAAACTGCCAGAACATGTTTGAACCAATTTCACTGTAATTAATTATTGCAAGTTATAATTAGTAACTTACGTAAACGATGCATTATATTCAGGCCACGTTGGAGGCTATTTCGACGTTTCTCGATAAAATCAAGAACAAAAATGAGTGAATGATATGGTAAAATGTTTTTTTAACCGAGAATGTAATACTGCCAACAAGCTCCAGTAAATACTCATCGGGTCATCGGTAACATAACAGGCACGGTATTGCAGTGCATTTAGAAGTCATGGGTAATTTTCTATGATCGTCAAAATCCATTCCTTTTGGCCTGAATCGCTCTCGGGAGCAACTTTTAAGTAACTTGCGAAATTTTCTATACAATTCTAGATTTTTTAAAAAAAAGGAACGCTGACTTGACTAGTTTGTTTATAAACTAAGTAAATTGCTTGAACAGAGTTCCTGCAGTTGAGTGCACTAAAACAAACTAAGCAACAACAACTAACTAACTAACTAACTAACAATAGCTAACTAACTTTCTTGGAGTAACTTATTAACTTTTAAACGTTTGCTTGTTTTGCTACTGTTTAGTTATTGTTCTACATTTGCCAATAATAATTATAATTTAAAAAAACAAAATATTTCATTCTATTTTCTGATATGTAAGAATATTAAAAACATCTTCGACTTATCTAGGTTGAGATTATAATAAAACGATGATTGTGAAAAATGTCAGCAGATATGGGCGCCCGCAGGAGGGGGCCAGGGGGATAGTTACCCCCTGGCCCCGAGCAAGCAGAAGTGATAATTTTCCCTCATTAGATGTGTGTATTTATGATTAAACTAGTAGTATTTAAAATGTGCATGGAAAATCGATTTCTTTACTGATGAACATTTGTTAAATTTGATGGTTTTGCCAACTGTCTGCGAGTTTGTAGTTTACTGTATATTTTAGGTCTGCAATAGTTCATATTAGAGTTTTGAAAAGAATACCACTCCATGGAATAATGTGAGTTTTGACCGTCACAATAAAAGGCTTGCGAAAGCGAAGGTGTGAGGTGGGGTAAAGCATTGATTTCTTTAATCAATGGGCAAAGTCATTGGACAAAAAAAGCTAATAACCGTCCAACTCAATGTTGAGAATCTGAAGCCTTTGACTAAAAGGCAAAAAAAAAATGGAGGAAAAATATTTTGAAGGTTTCCTTTAAGATTCCTTTTGGTGGTTTTCTAGTTTAGAGTATCGACTGCACTAAAATGACCTAATTTTGGTTTTGTATTCAGCCACTACTTTTTTCTAAAACCCATCAAACGCATTCTAAAATCCTGATTCTCCAAATTTTTCGCCTACGGCGCTATTGTTAGGGGGCTCCGCCCCCAACCCCCCTGTGCTTGCTTAACGAAAGTACAAATTGTATTTTTGCCCCCCCTTACCAAAAATCCTGCGGGCGCCCATGTCAGCAGATAATTTTTAAACCAATTTATAGTTGATTATAATGTTTTGTTTAGATAAAGGAAAAAGAATACTGACAGCTAAAGCCCAAACTTATGGACAATTGCAAGGTGTTTCATATGGAGAAAAGGTGTTATATAAATAACATAAAGATACGTACAGATGCGAGATATAATAGAAACGGAAATGTTATTCTCATGATTACCAATATAGGCTAACATAATATCTAAATAGTGTCCAAATGGCCAAAGTTAGTTATCCCTTGCATCGTTTAATTTATTTGTTTATGTTCAAGACATATCTGTTTAATGGGTGGTTTTGACTTAACATCATATTTTTCTTGAAGTCACAAGAAAAATTCAAGGTAAAGTATAGGTTATTTTGACTATTATTAGAGCTAAGACACACCAGATAACAACTAAAGATGTTACCAGAACATGGCACAAACTGATGTATCTATCTATACCCTATTAATTTAAAAAAAAATCGCGAGACTCTGATTCGGAGGGTCACGTTTTGAACCCCGTCATCGGCAATCCTGACAAAAAGTTTTTCCAACGTTTTCTTCAGTGATTAAAGCGAATGCAAGTGATCGAGTACTCTAAACCAGCCCTCGGACACACCCTTCACAGTTTGTCCAAATTCCAAAACACCTATTAGCTAGACACCCGAAGAGGGGCATGCATAGCACCCGGGACAAGATATACCACCAGAGAACCAAAATTATATTAAACTCTATTCAACACTAGTAAACACAATTTTTTAATATTTATTTTGTTATATGTCCATGGAACTAAAATGGTTAGTACCAATAAAGCCTTAAATACAATTAACGAGTACAGTTATTCAACCAAAATATTTATATCAGAATTCCTTAAACATTTTGATGAACATTCTATTTGGTATACTTAACTTTAGCATGCAAATTTTATATTCTATATCATATATGATTCACATTTATTTAACTGCACATTATTTGTTTATTTACAAGACTATGCAACATATTTAATGTGAGCCGGTCTTGCATGTATTATGTCTTTATTCAATTCTAACCGCTTCCTTTCCAATAGTTGGCACGAAATCATTGTGACAGATATTAACCTATAGGTGAAAAACGAACCAGAAACAGATTTATCCGGAATAAGAAAAGATAAGCAGTTCCCGATACTGCCGTGCATGTGACCTCCATACTGAGAGTGTAGCCATCTACAGCAGGTGGAAACAGATTAGGGAGGGACACTTTATAGTCACAGTTTGGGAACGTTAATGAGTGACATCCTTTCACGGAATACGTTCAAACCAACAGTATGAAGAAACATTATTTTAAACCCTTCATATTTTATCTGACACCAAATGTCAATAAGAGTAAAATCAGAATTTTCTTTTTGGTAAAACTAAAAGATCTATCACAAGTTCAAGTTTGGTATGATAATAAATACTCGGTGTCTGATACGGTTGCAATTGTCTTAGTTCGGTATGATAATAAATACTCGGTGTCTGATACGGTTGCAATTGTCTTTGACAAAGCAAAGAAGCAGAAGGAAGCTGAAAATAGTATCGTACGTTGCGAAGTTGAACATTATTTTAGCAAGTCATTTATCATTACGTAAACGAGTATGTGATAATAGCTTTACGAACATGGAACAAATGTTTTCGGTACATGCAAATTTTCCTACCGTTTCTTGAAACACGTAATAAAATGTAAGGTCTAAAAAAAATATGTTTGATTTAATTTCGTACAACAATTTTGTTTGCCCTCCGGTAAAAGAACCGTCGTGCTTACTAGTTTAGTTCCAGTAAATGAAAACAAATTCGTTCTCTATGAAGAAAGAATCACTAATTCGATTTTTTTGCAAAACATTTTATAGGTAAACATGAATCAAGAAACCTATACAAATTCAAATGTAATTTTGAAGCGTCAATCATTACCACATAATGATGTGGAAATTCGAGTTGTTGATCAAATGCCTCAACATCAAGACAATCTGAATAGATGTTTGAGTTATTGAAAAGAAGCGATTCATCGGCGAATCGTAGGTGTCACAAACAATCACAAACATCCATCCTGAGAGAAGTCTGCCTGGACATTTTACGTATATTACGGCATAATTTATTTTATTTTGTTTTACTTTATTTAACGTGTATCCTATGCAGACACAACAATGAACTACAGTTAAGTAAATATTTGAAATACTAATATTACAACAACAATGTATTAAAACACAATATTTTTTTGGTAACAAATTCAAAAAGGATATTAAATTTAATTAATTAATGAACCAAAGATAAAAAAGGATGAAAAAGAAAAGAAAATAAAAGGGAAAAGATCACCAAAAAAGAAAAAAAGAAAAAACTGATTTATTAGACGATCCCAATCCCACTCAATCGAATATAAGGTTTTCTAAAAATCAGGAACAGCAAATCAGGGAGTAATCAAACTTTCGCGGAAGAAACTACCGAACGCGAATCTTCATTCTTGTGTTCAAATCTTGGTAACAATATAGTACAAAAGATCTTGACTCTAATATATAATTATATCAGACATATAATTATTAGAAATTGTATAAGTCAAAAACTGATCACCGCAATGACACAGAAAGTTGCGAGCTAGACCAGTGGCCGGCAACTAGACAATCTAGGCATGTAAGCGCCACCCCGTGTATGTATGTACATATGTCTGCCCGTCTGTGTGTGTGTCGCGTGCCACGATGGAAACCCTTTACGACTTCCGATTGACATGCATTTGATTGTTAGCTTTGCCTTTCGACAAGGACGATACAGAATGCTTTTGGTGACCCTGGAGGTGAAAGAAGAGCCCCCCCCCCCCCCCCCAGAAAGTTTAAAAATTCATGACTCGGCACCTAAACCGTTACTGTACGTGCGAACAAGCAACGAACCTTTCAGTGCTGAGCCCACCCGGGACCCGGCGCCTCCACCAAAATGATCTCACAGGGAACTATTTTAGTTTTGTATTCTTTTCGACAATCTGTTGATTGATTGTAGGTACGCTTACTCTTTTAGAGTACTCCCGCGTCCGTGATTTTCCTAGTGGATTATGCCCCATCCAAAGTTCTGCGTTTATTTGGACGTACAAATATATCCTGACCATGTGCAACAGCTATCGAGTCGCTTAAAAAATGAAATGATGTTATTAACTGTTAGAAACGAGAAATTAGATAAAAAAAAGACTGAATTCAACAGGAACACGGACCATTTTTCTTAATGACATCACCTAGAATTAAATGGTCACCCCCTCGACCAGAAGTAAGTCAAGGGCTGGGTTTATTATATTATATACAACTTGACCCTTTGATTTACTTATGGTCGAGGGTGTACCAGGCACTGGTTTAAAGTTTCTCGAATGTTAGCAATGGCGTATTAGATTACCATGTCACTGCTTACAACAGTGTGAACATATTTTCACCTAACTTGTAAGGTAAATTACACAAGTAACTTATATACAATACAAACCCATCTCACTACCACACATTACTAGTGGATAATTTGATTAACCCCTTCAATGAATTGAAGCCACCCAAGAAACGCCAAGATAACCCAAGATACTTGATTTGGTTCAGCTGAATTCCATATCATCCTGATATTGTAATTATTTCTCATTGCCAATAGGAATGTTGTATGTTTTACAAGGTTTATTAATTAATTAAATAAATAAATACTTGTTAATTTACATGATTTTATTGTGTATTCACGTGCTAGTAATGGCAACTGAACACAACGATAATGTGACACTTTGGAGGTCAGTGATATGTAAAGCTAACTTTAATTCGCTTTTTGCAATAAAATGTTATATTGTACGGCGATAAGGAGAACCACGGTAACAATTACAACGACGACAGCAAGGACAACGACACCTAAGTGGACATTCCTCGATTTCTCAACACTTCTACATATTTTATATTCATACATTTATTTTTTGGCCATCAATACAATCTCTTTCAAATCTACTCCAATATGCTTATAGTCAAATCTCTATCTGGTATAGGGCCTACTCTACTTCTGTGGATACATAAAATAATTAATAACGAGTAGTTTTTACCACTGACAAAATAAGTTATCATAGTTCCTGTTAATACACACTCATAAGAATTCATTAAGCACTTTAAATTTAAAGTATTCACAGAAAATCAGTTATGCTACTGAGTGGGTATAGACTCTCAATACGAATTAAATTAATTTTAATAATTTATTTGTATTTACTACGTTCACACAAAATGACAGCCTTTAAGCTATGATATTAAGTTAAGAGTTGTTCGTGGATCAGTCTTTACATTGTATCTAGGAACAGTCATGATTATCACGCCGACAGTCTACGATTATCCAAGTAGTACACGAGATAACACGCTAATGTAGAAATAATCTGGTGATCAAGGTCTATCCTCTTCGCTTTCGTTTTAAAGAAGCTGATAAGAAATTTACATGTGATTTTGTTTTGATATCCTCCCACAAAGAAATGTAGGTTTTTGTCGGCTTATCACGTAGGCCGAGTCACAGGTGTTGAGATTGTGCACTGAAGGTTTGTTTTGCGTTCAAATTATTTGGAATTAGGTTTCGTTGATTAATGCAAAGTGTGACTAGGAAAGTTACTAAAAGTACGCATGTTTAGACTTTGACACGGCTGAAAAACTTCGTACCGATATTTCCAATAAAACTATTAGTATAAAATTTGTCGTATGATGTTTGAAACTTATCTTCTAACCAAAGTTACTATTTACCAAAATAATCAATATTGGAAATATGTTTATTAATGTATTTTTACAATCAACATCATCATAAACATTTTTTCAATCTTTTCGATTGTTTAGAAACAATTTAAGTTCTCATAATTTCCCCTGTTAATCCAATACTATAATTGCTTTACGTTCATTGCAACTCAAATTATGGATCAAAGGTTTGATAAACCGTCCCAATCTTGACTAATATAATTTTTACTCCCTTCCACATTTTCTTTAATTTCATAGTTATTCTACGACTAGCACAATAATTATTCATAAAAACGATTTTCACCTTGTGACTTTTGTTTATCTACTCCAATTATTGTTTTACGAATTCTCTTATTGACATTGGTGTTACGTAAGTAATTTTATCATGAATTGTAAAAAAAATAGTTTGATACATTTTCTTATTTTAAAATTATTGTTAATTACTGTTATTGACAATTATTGTTGTTTTAAAAATGTTTTTGTTGATGTAGTTGTCAACATCATAAAAAAATCATAAAAAAATTTGTTCCGGTGATTTGCGTTAAAATATAATCAAGATGTGTATATCTATCTACAATCAAAATATGTGTTACCCTCACTCTAAAAACTACCCCCCACCCCCAAGAAACTTGTAGAAAGTGGGCGTATTTTCGCATCTCATCGAGTGGCAAGAGTGTAGAACAAGATGTATTGGCAGAAGTAAAGATTGTCTCCGTATTATTGGTTTGTGATAAGCCCGGTTGTAACAGGCGTCAGGTAGGCACCCCGCATGGCTCGTAGAAACGCAAGCGCCGGCCCCGCCGCCGCACCGTCAGTCGCTTGGCAGCTCTCGGTGGTGGCGCACGGTCACACCACTCGCTGAGCGCTCTCGCACGCACGCCACACAAAACATCGTGCTCTCACGAACGATTCTACCGTCGAAATACTCGCGTGTGCTGGTGCGACTCATTTGTTAATTATTCTTCTAGTGTCATCTCATGAAGAAGTTTTTAACTAAAAACAATATTTATTTTTATTGCCATATTTCTTTAGGCCTACTTGAAATTGGTGATGTTTTATAATTATTTAAAAAATATATATATATTTCGATATCTTCGGTTGTAGATGGTAAAAATGTGATTGACAACCGTTCTGCGTGATATTATTGTAACTAATTTTAATAGGTTGAGGCTGAGTGAATACGAAGAAACCTTCGCCAGGACTTTGTTTTTCTAAGATACTTGCGGAATTTGAATATCATTGATGAGCGCGCAAGTTTTTGTCTATTATGATGGTTGTTACCACGTGACAGCAAGATAATTGAGAATTAAATTAAACAATGGATTTTCAAAGTGCAATGGAAACGTTTGCTGAAGCTTGGGTTGCCGCAAATACGAAGCCACTCTCCGAAGTTCCTCCACCGCAGGTGCGTACACCAAGAAATTTATTTTGTGAGTTCCACCACTATCGGTGAAGACTTTGACCTTCACTCTGTTAGTTCTACCACCAAACAGGAAGACTTCCACTGTGTAAGTTCCTCCACCACATATGAAGACCTACGTTAACTTACGTTACGTTAATGTTTAAGTTCCTCCACCGCATATGAAGGCCTACGTTAACTTACGTTACGTTAATGTTTAAGTTCCTCCACCGCATATGAAGGCCTACGTTAACTTACGTTACGTTAATGTTTAAGTTCCTCCACGCATATGAAGGCCTACGTTACTTACGTTACGTAAATGTTTAAGTTCCTCAACCACATAATATGTTAACTTACGTTTACGTTATGTTAATTAAGTTCCTACACCACACATGTTAACTTACGTTTCGTTTAATGTTTAAGTTCCTACACCACATAATATGTTAACTTACTTTACGTTACGTTTATGTTTAAGTTCTTACACCACACATGTTAACTTACGTTTCGTCAATGTTTGAGTTCTTCCACCGAATGTGAAGACAGACATGCACCGAGTCTCGCATTCAAAAATGTGGTGCATGCCTAATATCGCATTTATTAAACAATATCATATTCTAGCGCTACAAGTTTCGCTAGTTTCATCGGCATCATGCACAGGTGATAAGAATGTGCATGCCCGGCTTGTCGTAGATATCATGTTCGTTTTGTAAGAGCAACGGGACTAGCTCTGCACAATACGACACTAAAATATTATAATATTTATGGGTATTTGTATTATTTTACTGGTGCCGTTTAGTGGTGATATTAAATCTTGTTAACATATAGTTTAGGGACTCGGTAAAGGTTTGGTATTTTTCAATTCGTTAATTTATTCTTCCGAAGAACCAAAAACGTAAAAAGGAAGTTTCCAAACGTTTGGTATGAAACTCATGTGTGGATACGTAGGGTGTATTAAACCCTTGATTAAAGATGGATTTTACAGTTACACCAGAGTTAAAATATTTAGTTAATATACACTTGATATTCAAAGTTATATTTTTCTTAGCGACATCACATTTTTCACAGTGACTCCAATGACAATTTAAATATAATATAGCAGAGTTTAATAAAAACTTAACCTCAATTTTCTTCATATTTAGGGTGATCGTCATTGATATTTGATATGACTTAAGGTTGCTGACGTAAAAAAGTATGTATTCAATTCCAGCAAGCAAGCATTCATTAAATCTTCTCACAACCCTACTGTGATTTGTAAGGCAAATCCCTGTATGTCCTGACGACTAGAATAGATGTCCAAACCGTTACTGTTGACAAGAAAGTTGACATGAAACCGATATAGACACACCTGACTAAAAACAATTAAGACGAACAGTGACAATTTCTTTGTTTAATTGGGTTTTCGTTAAAACGTCGGTACAAGTATATGGAATTTTTAATTTGCTAATCAACTTTACCTGTTGATAATTTATGATTTCAGAACTTAATTTATTTTTTCTTGCTTGGAAATTATGCAAAGTTTAATGTCAATCTGATTGATGTCCTGTCAGTCTTGGGCAAGTTCCCGAAAGAAAGAAAATTATTACAGTTAAGTTACTTTTGACAAGAAAATATACAAGTTGCGTTCCCATTCCCCTAAAAAGTAGGGAATTGAAAACCCATCGAAAGGAACTTGGTTCAATGGTAATTACTTCAAAAGTTACCAATGCATTAGTTTAGACTAGCAAAATCAAAGAAAATCTATGTCGAAATAAAATGGTATATCTATCTGTTCTCAAAAGGGCAGAAAGTACTAAGAACAGCAAAATTTTAGTTTTTATAGATATTTCAGACATAAAAATACCCTTATTGTAAGGCGCTCGTTCCTGGTGACGCGTGCACGATTCTTTAAATTAATTGCTAAGTTTTCAAGTATGGAGAACCATCTCGGGTAGGCGTACTGCTTAATGTGGAGTCAACGTGCAGTCGTCATTACATTCATTCAAAAGAACAAAAACAACATTCAATAACTACGAACACAACCCTAACAGCGTATTGGAGCGTGGAAAGTAATCAACAAGCATTACGTACTTAGAAGCCCTACAAACAATTGGATCCATTTAATATTGTTGCCAAGTAAGCGTCAATAAACTGATTTTTTTTATTTTGAGCACGTATTATTTATTTATTTATCCATCGTCATTGTTGTTATGTTTATGTGTATTATGGAAGCGTTATAATTATGAATAATGTTAATTATTTTGTATTTTGATTTTGATTACACTTTTACCATTCTTGAGCACCGTGTTTTTGTTGTTATTTATTTATATTGCCAAGTGTTATTACTTCTATTAAAAATAAACTTGAATGTAAATAATAGAAATGATTTTTTATCGTATCTCGGTTTTCTCATATGGGTATTTTATTTCTCTTTAAGAACGGATCTTAATCGTAAAACAATAACACACGAGGTATGTCTAAGTCTGTGGCTCACAAGGCAATAAAGCAAAAACCCTTTGTTGTTTATATAGAGCCGGATGGTGCACACACAATCGCATTTCCGCGCTCAAAGTAGATGCATTAAATTCCCCTTTCTTCACGCTTATCCCCTGGTTGCCCCGCGTGCAGGTGTGAAGTGAGCACATGGGCGTTGACTTGCAACCAGGCTGCTAACGAGGGCTCGAGAACCCAGACACGGCGTCTAGGACCGGTGGAATAGTTTGGATTCACTTTCAAACAATTGCCAAAATCTTATAAGTTCCGACCACAACTATGTGAACAGACAATAAAAGGGGGTTTTGTGTGACGCAAAGGAAAATCCAGAAATAATCAATGAAAACAATTCGTTAGTAGATTGAAAGTAAAATATGATATTGTGTTGCGTTTCTGATGATAAGATCAGAAAAGTTGGTATAAAATTTCAACTATAGGCCTATGTGATTTCATCCAAACCAACAAATAACTTGGAGTTATGAATAATATTTAACCATGGATCATTTACAAAATTCGATTTCAAATTGAGATTAGCCTAAGACAGCATATATTATACATACATATATTTTAGAGATAGATGTTAATATTTCTGTCTGTACTGTGCCATCATGATAGCACGTAGTAAAGCTATCACTCTCACGTAGTTATTAAAGTATATTTGATAATCGTAGTGAGCAATGCACGAGCTCAAGCTCCACCCTGATCAATCAAGAACACGGTTCCATGCTCACGAGAGTCTCATTAAATTCCATTCAGTCAACAAATGTAAATCTATTTATTTATAATTATTTTATGATTAATTGTAGTCATTAAGAATATCACAACGAGTACAGCCCTTGAACACAAATTTACTGTGAGTAATGCCCTAAAAATATCAATAAAATACACAGTAAAATAAATAAGGAATGTTTAACTGTTTTTAAGTATTACGCATCGAAAGTTTCGTATTAATATTAGTTCGTGCGCCAGTTCTTCCCACGAAGTGATAACACCTGTGCACCGCCTGCCGACCCCAGTGGATAAACGCATCCTCCCCCTCTCCCCTGTTTAAAACCATGTAGGTATTAAGCATTCAATGGAATTACAGCCTTTGAGTCCGTTGTGCCTTAATACGTTGCGTTTCTTATCACGTTTGGACTCCACTCCTTGCATGCATTATCTAGGATCATCGCTGTAATCTGGCAATCTCTTGTGGATTGTTTTGAGTCTGATTTAACCATGTGTACGAGAGGCTCCAATATTCTTACAATAAAAGCACAATTTCTAAAGTATCGGAACTTGACTTGACTGTCCTGTATTGGATGTATGAAATCAGTGTAATGTATACTAGTTCTGCTGAACTAAATGAAATAAAGAACATACATACATACAATAAAAAACAGAGAAGGGGAATCACAAATGATAACTTAGTTTAAATATCCACCAGTAATTTTGTAAGGTTAAACACGTTCAATGTTTCAAAATTAAATACTTATTATTCTGCAAACGATTTGTAAACATGAAATGTCCGACCCTTTGTTTAAATTGACGGTGTGAAAAATGACAGCAGCGATATTATAATATTGATTTGATAACCACGGAGTGCCTGTTATTCCTCAATACGCGGCGAAATATCACGAAACATGATTAGTTTTCATGAAGGAGCCACCAAAGTTCTTGATTTGAATTTAGTAGCTCACTTTTTATTAGTGTTTTGTTGTATTTTTGTTTGTGTTGTGCTGTGTGGTAGTGAGCGTTCATTATTAATACTTGCATATATTATAGCCTCGACTCAAATTACAAACGTATTTCATTTAGTTGATTTAAACCTGGACTCAGAATTTCTACTTTAAAACGCATGTTTCTACTTTTTTGTTTTACAAATAATTATGACACAATGGAGTCCTATAAGTAGTATTGCCTTACTACACTACCACTGTATATTTCGATTGTTTTCTAATTATAACATACATTTTCCTCACAAGTTTTATATGGAGAGATTTATTGCATTTTAGATTAGTCAGTTATTGTAAACATGTAAATGTACACATTGAATGTAGCACCAGTCGTCCTCATTCCCAAACTAATATTCAAAATAGATCTAGTGAAATAAATCCTAAAATAAGTGGTCACCGGAACAGACAAAACCGAAATCTGAAGAGGAAGTGTCATATAGCGGTTATTTCTCTGTTTATTGGTTGATTAAACTGCGTTTTCTATAAAGATTATTCAGCGTTTTCACATTTTCAAGGGGGCCATGCATTTGAATAAGTAAGCATGAACACTTATAAGGAGTATGCAACCTCCCGCCAGCTGCAATAGAGGCATTCCTTAATTTTATTTCATATTCTACCTATAATCTTAGCTACGTGCGAACAGCGAACTTTCATCTTTCTGAGTTTTATCTAAGAATACTATTAGGGAAACGTCAGAAGTATAGCATATGTCGCCCAATCATATATTTATAGACATTACAACTGAATACTATTAGGGAAACGTCTGAAGTATAGCATATGGCGGCCAATCATATATTTATAGACATTACAACTGAATACTATTAGGGAAACGTCAGAAGTATAGCATATGGCGGCCCAATCATATATTTATAGACATTACAACTGAATACTATTAGGGAAACGTCAGAAGTATAGCATATGTCGCCCAATCATATATTTATAGACATTACAACTGAATAATGTTAGGGAAACGTCAGAAGTATAGCATATGTCGCCCAATCATATATTTATAGACATTACAACTGAAGACTTTTAGGCTGAATTTTCTGGCTATTTGAATAAATTTCAAATATAGTTTTTGTTTTCTAGTCTGTCTAAGATCGTATTACGTTTGTTTGTTTACAATAGTATACTTAAATAATTGCACGAAGCATATGGGTTGAAAATAACATTTTCAAGAAGTCAACAATATATTGCAATCCACTACCAAATTGTAATTGATTTTAAAATATAGAATCTATAAATACATACTGACAATTTTTGCGTAAAGAAATCAAAGGTTAGTAAAATATTTTATAAATGCATCATCAAATAATTTGAATTCATTTGGACAAAACAACGTGAAAACTAAATATCAAACTAAAAATTTAATAAAAAAAACAATAATTTAATTCTGTAGAAATGATTATGTCTTTGAGTTTTAGTTACTGACTCACAAACATATCTCTAAGTCACACCAAGCGGAACGAGATTGTTGCTAGAAATATAATGTTAGACGTAGCTAGAAAGAAGAATGGAGACATTATTTCTCGATTACGCTCACCCCGACAGCATGCTTAAACGTAAAAATAGAAAAACAAGAAGTCAATTTCTGGACTATCAGTTAAACTGGTCATCTACATGTCAATTTAAATTAATACAACCATTAAGTTTATTGAGAAGCAAGAGTCTTGGTGATCGCAATTTAAATTGTCATACCATAAAATAAAAAGAACAAACATTTAGTAAAGACAAGTTCGATACAAGATTACAAGAATATATCCCATTGGAAATCATTCGGCCTAGCAAGTGTGACTAAATTCTTCAACCACAAAAAACAAACATGAAAAGCGTAAAAAATGAGTTGAAGAAAGTTGAAACAATTGGTTACAATGGCGAAATCCGAAGAAGTTGACTTGAAAATTTACTTTTATAAGTACGCCACATCACATTTTCTTCATTTTGGGCAATGGCAGTCTCCCATTTTGAAGAATTTCTTGAGTTATTTTGTTAAGGAACCTTTGTAGTTGTCTTTGCCATCAGTCCATTATTAAGGAGGCAGTGTAACTTTTGTTTATTTTTATTCCATGTGAACAACAAATTACTGTAATTTACAGTTTTTCTTAATGGTTTACAGTTTACACGACGCTTTACGACTAATAACTGAGAGTTTATTCCAAGTCAAAAGGCAAAGATTCTGATTGAGCCTGTCAAATATCCTTTGGACATTCATCATACCCTAAATCTTACTATCGCCACGTGAATATGTTGGATACTCATGGAATATTATTACACATAATTACCTTGTCCTAGAATGCGTCTCTTCCTTTGAAAACATTGATACAGAGAAGGCAGAATTATTTCTTTTTTCTGCTTCACGAAAAACTGAAATTGGAGAAAAGACAAAGCGTTAGTCTATGCAGTCAAATCCGAAATTAACACCAGTAGTTATGTATATGAATAAGAGAAGACCAAAATATTGTGCATGTATCCTGAAAAATAGTTTTTTTAATTAATGTTGTGATAAAATATAAATGTACAAATAACTCATTCCATGTTTTAACATCCAAAATATTATAGTAGTTTATTAACAAAACTGTTTGACAATTACACCATTTAGATATATGCTATAAATATACATCCTCTAATACTAATACAACTCTTTTCGTCATACAAACTTACAGATTATTATAACAATAATACTAATCTGGGTAAAATATAATATAGAATAACTGGACGCGAGAGTTCGTGAGCAACGCAGATACTTTTCTGTCACTCTCGCATTCATACTTATAGGCTAGAATGTAACTCGTTCAAACGCTCATTGTGAGAATGCAAATATTAATAAATACTAAGGAAGATATTGCATTGAATAGCCTTACTCTCAGTTGTTTTATTACTACTATATTGATATTGTTCTGGTGCAATAGGGGAGATTTCAAGAATTTTCCTGCCTGATTATAGAACTAGAAATCATTAACCAATAAAGTGATACAGCAGGTTATCAAATATCCATGTACAATGAAATCGTCTGGGACAGTAGGATTTAACATAATTTATTTTAGGAGACAAGACAACCAATAAGAACAAGCACACGTATTGAGTCCCCCATGCACTAAAAATCGTTTCTGTTACTGAGTGAGTACGCATTTATTTTATTTTCCATAGACGGCAATCGTAATTACAAACTAAATTTGCCAACTTTGATTCATTGGTGGTCTAAGAGAACGCTCGTATTGCACAGAAACTAGTATTCCAGGAGTAGACAAATATTTGAATTAGTCAAGTGGCAAAGCAAGAAGTACAAGTACAACTCTTCAAGTACGCTCAATACCTTCATTACACCACGTCCTCCGAGAATATCGAGTAAAACTGTATAGCAAACGGAAGGTCCCAACGGACCATCCTCATCTCATTCCTTGTAGTTGGAAGTTCACAATTCTAAATTGCGTAAACTATTTGTCATTTCAGACAATTTCATTTTTCTTTTGTAATTAATGACTAATTAAAAATATAAACAATAATATCTGATAAATTAGCATACATGACACTTAGTTTTCGTCGTTGTATAATGAAACGGTTTAAAATGTGCAACCGTTTTTAAAAAGAAAAGAAAATGCAGGCTACCAGAATTAGTTTTACCAACAAAATCACAAATATATCAAAATAGCGCTATTAATTACCTCACAATGTAAGTTAAGTGTAAGTAAAATGTCTCCTAGAGATTCGGCAAAAAAAAACTGCATGCATTATGCTGGTTCCAACCTTATATTGGGCCTAACCTAGCTTAACTATACAGCTAGAATATTGCGTTTTTCTGTCGCCCTGCCAAAATGCGCGCAATTTGTAAACGATGAATGACTACAGATATTTTCATATGTTGACATTCATTCAAATGTTTTAACGATGTAAGGACACATACGATAGCAAAATGTTCAGAATTTTTTTGAAATTTTTAAACAACATTTTGATTCATTATAATATTAACCCCAATATACTATCACAATAATTTCACTAAAAGTACTAAAAGTTCACAAGGTACTTTTACATTTTCTAAAATGCACACACATTATTGAAACTTAACGGTTCATTTGTATTATGTCATTAAATATAATATTTCATCGTTATCTTTCTTTCACAGTAGCATAAACTTTTCAATCCCTCGAACAATTAAGAAATTGTTTGTTAGTAGTGTATGTTATGTTTTTGTTTTGCTTTAAATTCTTATTCTAGTTAAATTGATCATAATATTTGTTTGCCAGTCACTAAGTGTGAATAGATCAGTGCTATTTCTGCCTGCAAACAACAATATAGACATGTTTCATCCACGTGTTCTGTATTGGGCACGTGCAACTTGCCTCAGGCAGTTCGTCCAACGTGCCATATGAAACTAAAATTAATTTTACGATCCTTTTCCTTCATATAATATCAATCAAGTAAGAGCATTCATTGCATAGGCAAATTTTGGAATTGAACACATTGGATAGCTCAAGTTTCTACCTTTATGTTCGGTTTCATGAAACTCTATTAATCTGAAGATAAGCTTATCGCCGAATAGTTGGCATGGTTTCAACAAACAACTGTAGGCTATGATGTTTTCTACCGAGCGCTGTGAGTGCGTCGAGCTAATCTGCGGATTAACGGCTAATCTGGAGACTAAAGTTGGATTCAACCTGGCCGAAGTATACAGAACGCGATTAGCAAGGCGCTTCTCAAGTCATATTACCATAACCTCCTGCAAACCTTCAGATTCACAGCCTTGCTTTTTAAATCCAAGTCAGGCTAAAGGAAAGTGTTCTGGTGCTGTGTGGTTGGTTAATCTTCCGAGTCCATCATGATAGTTCATAGTTAAATAACCGACGCATTATTATCTTTTCCTTTCATTTATCAACCATGACACTTGGCTGAGATTATAGCTACACATCTTACTCCTGCAAACCATGTGTTTTATATCATTTAGATTCACGGCCAGGCTAAAGGAAAGTGTTCTGGTGCTGTGTGGTTGGTTAATCTTCCGAGTCCATCATGATAGTTCATAGTTAAATAACCGACGCATTATTATCTTTTCCTTTCATTTATCAACCATGACACTTGGCTGAGATTAGCTACACATCTGACTCCTGCAAACTATGTGTTTTATATCATATTAGATTCACAGCCAGGCTAAAGGAAATGTTCTGGTGCTGTTTTTTGGTTAATCTTCCGAGTCCATCATGATAGTTCATAGTTAAATAACCGACGCGTTATTATCTTTTCCTTTCATTTATCAACCATGACACTTGGCTGAGATTAGCTACACATCTGACTCCTGCAAACCATGTGTTTTATATCATTTAGATTCACAGCCAGGCTAAAGGAAAGTGTTCTGGTGCTGTGTGGTTGGTTAATCTTCCGAGTCCATCATGATAGTTCATAGTTAAATAACCGACGCATTATTATCTTTTCCTTTCATTTATCAACCATGACACTTGGCTGAGATTAGCTACACATCTGACTCCTGCAAACCATGTGTTTTATATCATTTAGATTCACGGCCAGGCTAAAGGAAAGTGTTCTGGTGCTGTGTGGTTGGTTAATCTTCCGATTCCATCATGATAGTTCATAGTTAAATAATCGACGCATTATTATCTTTTCCTTTCATTTATCAACCATGACACTTGGCTGAGATTAGCTACACATCTGTAGCGAGAATGTTGTCTCATGCGTAAATCTTTTAATTGATTCATCACTAGACGAATCCCGCTACCGGCAATCCTATCTAAAAGAATTATCCGATTTGTTTTTAGAATTTGAGGCGAAACCTGTGGTTTAGGCATAGAACAGTGCTTGTCAAATTACACTCACCCGAACCAACTAGTTAGTCTAGAGGGCCACACCGGGTAAATCTAATGTGTGTATACCCTACAACGGGCATCCTTAAGAAAAAAAACAACACATTGGTCTACGGGTTACACCATGACACTTTTTTACAGTATAAGAAAGTAAGATCAGAAGCTTTTACTTGCTTATAATATGTATTCCAATTAAATTACAACAAAAAAGTGATATTGTTTAGATTTAATGCGTTTTTGTTTTTATGCCTTCCAACATATTTTTGTTGTATTTCGTATGTCCATTCTTAGGATATGTTTGCGTTTATACGATATAAATGTTCATAATTTGAAGTACACATTGTGTGCAACTGTCGGTTTTCCGAAAATGTTAGTTTTTGTGTAATAATCAAAATTAATCTAATATTACAAGTAAATGGTTCGAGTGATTCTTAACATTACATTTTTTTGTTAAGTAGATATCCAAATTGCATTTAAATATACTTTTTAATGTCAAAAAGAACCTTAATTTTTTTTTAAATTTCTGAAACATAGTTTCAGAAACGCAGTAAATTAACAATACAAATTCTTGGAACAAATTACAAAACGTACCGGTCCTTACTTTTTACCGTTGCTATTATAACATTGATAAACATCTCAATACGACTTTAAGGAAATATAAAATATACGCAACGGATATAATTCGTAACATTTCAGTTAGATGCCCATCATATTACAAGTCTACATTGCCTACGAGTACTGCGTACTAGGCAATAAACGTTCAATCCTCAGTGTCGCTTTGGTTGGTCCACTGCAATTACAGCTAATCCTTAACGCGTTACTGACGAGCACTAGCCCAAACCCAAGTCCAACCTCTCACGTTACAGAATAGTTCTACACCGTTTAGCCTACTTAATCACGTATAATTTTCATCAGCCAGCATTTAGCTTCGTTATAATTACCATGCTTGAATCTTATCTATTACTTAATTATAGAAAAGTTGTTAAATGATGATGTTTTCTTGTACATCCTGTACGTCGGCCTGTATTGTTGACGAGTGCTTCGGCCGACAATGTAAGCTGTGTTTTTCGTCATGCACTGTCGCGGCTGTTCTGTTTTTGGAGCTCTCATGCTGAACGGCCGGAAAGACGCAATGATTTTTGCCCCCTAGTTCACTTCCTGTAAACTTTATAGCGCTGTTTTATATCCATGGTTAAGCCGCTACAACTAAGCAAAGCAAATCACTGGCCGAATGTGTTAATCTTTTATCCGAGGTGGGTGAAGCTTGAAGCGAAGAGGATAAGATAGCTCAAGCCACGCCCCTTTCCCACCACCCATCGTGATGTGTGGAAGAAGTTGACTGAGGAGCGCTATCAACAGTTTGCCGAGTTTTTTTATTACTTCTACCACAGGCAACACCGAGTGGTTCCCTCAGTCAGAATCAGGCTCAGTCAGAAAGCGGCCTTGCATGGTGTCTCATACGGTTTAGGAAGCAGATCAAAACATAGCTCGAAGGGACGCAGTTCAAATCCATTTTATAAGACATACGGAATATTGTGGTAGTTCCTAATCCTCTTCAGTCATCACTCATGGTCTTGTGTGGCACACAAGCAACACTCTCACCCACTCAGTCAGGAGGAACGTCCTGGGAATACACCCGGCAGTATCTTCAGGATTCCAATAAGCCACAGTGCTACTGCTCGTTGCGCGATGCCTGCAACAAGTTATTAGTTTCTACCTTACGGTACAACTTCTGCATTCTTAGAATTCGATGTGTTTTAATTTTGGTCAGGGATAAAAGAACGTAGCTTAAAAAAACTAACTTGAAAGAAAGTAAGTGTTAAAAATCTTAGACCGACTTGCTGTATCCCATCATTGTACAAAAACATATTCCTAATTAATTTATAGGTATAGGGGATTAATGTCTTTATTTGTTTTTTAACGACCAATTAATATAAACAATAAGGTATTAAAGTGTTATTACGATCAGTAAGGTTGAGGCCTATGCTGTTTTTACACGGCCGTTACTGCTGACACAATAATATATATCACCATCAGATCCTAGTGTTGACGAGGAATAGACGCAGGTGGCAAGGACGTCGGAGGGAAACAAGAGGGCGACCAAACGAGATACAATTTTGGTTTCCCTCCTTCTATTCGTCCGTCGTACAAACTCTTCCTCCTCAACAGTTAGGCTCAATTATTATTTTTCTTGAATGGGATGGGCATCAGGTTTGGATGTGGTCTCCCTTCCAGCATACTTGCAATCCACGCTCATCTCATTATCATCGAGTGTCGATAGAGGTAGCTCAATGGTAGCCCGCGATCCTCTTATTCAGAGGGCACTGGATCGAGTCTCACTCATAATGGGACATTTCCAAAGAGATACAGCTCAGCTCATACAGATATAAGAAGGTCGTCGATTTAATTCCGATTACCGGCAACAGAACTGAAGTTTTTTTATAGGTTTCCACAGAATAAGATGGATGATCAGTTTGAGATATTAAAGTGCCCTTGGTAATTTTTTTCTAGCTACCCTAACTAACCATATTATCTAGTAGTCACCCTGAATAGGAGCATGCTGTCCAGGGCAGAGTTTCTATGGAAATATAAAGTCTAACTCAACTGAAGGGAGTCAGTCATGTATACAGTCTGAAGGCCTAACGAACGAACACTTGTCGACCGACAGCGACTTAGTAAAATATGGCACTCCAGAGCTAACAGTTGCTTCAGTGGCGCATGGCATGCGATACTCATGAATTACTCTAGTTCTAATTAATGTCGGGCGACAAGTGTTCGTTTGTAAGGCCCCCTGGTCTGCATCATGCATTCAGTAAAAGAGTTCTTGGATATGTGATAATATGTGATTGATGGCTCACAGATGTTCTTGATTCTAGGCTCAATCCAACTACTGTAATTGTTTTATTGACTTGTCCAATGCTCGTTTTAATCAATTACAGATGAATTAACATATTATTATTAGTATTTTTATGATGATTATTATTTTTTTTTAAATTATTATTATTATTATTATTATTATTATTATTATTATTATTATTATTATTATTATTATTATTATTATTATTATTATTATTATTATTATTATTATAGATTTCAAAAAAGCCTTTGATACCCTTGATCACACTATACTCTTAGATGCATTACAAAAAATAGGCGTACGAGGTACGATTTTAACGTGGTTTGAAAACTATTTGTTGAATAGGAAGCTAAAAGTAAAAGTAGGGGATGTGTATAGTGAAGCTAAATCATGTCGCAGTGGCGTACCACAAGGGTCAATTTTGGGTCCTCAACTATATTTAGTATATGTCAACGTTATGGTCAGATATATTGTCAAGTGTTTATCTTTCTTTTATGCGGACGACGCTGCATTATTAGCAATACATAAGAACGTCAAACTAGCAGTAGAATATTTGCAGGCAGATTTTCTTAATCTCTTGAAATGGAACCATGACATGAGACTCATTATCAACGCGGAAAAAACTAGAATTGTGCATATCTGCCCACATTTAAACGCCGATCGGAATGCCAGTATAGAGATTATTGCTCACGATTTTAATTGTTTGCACAGAAATGCTGGCAAAGATTTGTTTATATGTTCATGCCAGACAAAAATTATTTCATGTTACAGCCATCCCTATTTAGGTCTTGAAATAGATCGAAGATATTGCGGGGATATTCAAATAGGGAAAATATGCAATAGACTAAGATTTTGATTGTGCCTATCAGCTTTACGCCGTAAAAGATATCTTATCATTTAAATACCGTAAAATGGTATATATTGCTCTAGCTGAGTCAGTTTTATCGTACGGTATATCGGCTTGGGGTAATGCGTCTTACTCGCAACTTAAAAATTTAATATCATTACAAAATAAAATTATAAAAATGATGAATGAAAGAGAAATCGTTGATGAGAGATGTGTCTCGGATTTGTATTTACTATTTGATGTTTTGCCAGTTAGGGAAATCTTTGTTTATAAGCTGTTATTAAAGCATTACTTTGACAAAAAATATAAAATTCTTATTGACCACAAGCCTTCAACTCGAGCCAAAAGTGCAGGAATTTACCAGTTACCACCCTTTAACAATAAATATGGGAAGAGATCGTTAAGCTACTCTGTACCTTTATATTTTAATAAGATTCTTCCAGAAATTAAAGAATTAGATTCATTTAGAGATATAAAAATTAAATTAAAGACATATTTGCTTCAAAACAATATTATAGTTGAGTGAGGAAATTGTGGTTATGTGATTTTTATATTTTATGTTTTTCAGGTATTTATCAATTTTCTTCTATTCTGTTCATTCATAAATTTATTCATAATGTCAAACTTTATATAATTATCACATTTTATTGTTTAGACTCACAGTCGGTAATTTCAATAAATCAAATTTCAATTATATTAGGTTAAGTGTTCAGAAGTGAATAAATCCTTATCTTTAATAAACATAGTTCCACAGATAAGCTGCATGCGCAGTTTGTGGAAGGTCGAATGTATGAAATATGTAAGGTTATGGAAGAAATGTATCTACAATAAATAAATAATAATATAATAAAAAAATTATTATTATTATTATTATTATTATTATTATTATTATTATTATTATTATTATTATTATTATTATTATTATTATTTTTATTATTATTATTATTATTATTATTATTATTGTTATTATTAGTATTAATAATATTGGATATATAGAGAACGGGCTGTACCTGAGGAAGGAGCTACATTGAGACTATACGAAATATTGCAATTTGAAGTAAGTGACCCAGGCTAGAGTTCAGTGTGTGTGAATTTTATTATTATATAGTAAATAATTGTATCATACAATAATTTTCTACTATATTAAAATTTCACTAATTGCGGCTTGAAACAAGCACTCAACTGTAATTGATACATCTCTTGTCTAGTGAATGATCATTCTTAATCACAGGACAAGCCATGTCAAAATAGAGAACCGATTGTTTTGTATAAAATATGGCCTAAATCCAAGGCTGCTATCATCAGATTAATATAACCAGTGTTTTTGTGTCAGTTGGTACCACTCATTTGAAGGCCCCGAAGAGAGATAAGCTCATACGTCCAACGTATGAATAATTTATGCGTGCTTGTTTTTAGCACTTCTAAAAAAAATTATTTAGAAAAACTTTGACAATGGTAGCGTTGTTAATTAACACTCAGATAGTAAAAATCTGGAAACAAAAAATATTAGTACATATATATCTAATAATAGATATGGTTATTCGTGGTCCCGACAGTCTATTACCAAGATCCTCCGTGCGAAATTAATTTTAAAACGTTACCGTGGAAGAAAAAAGAAATCATAACCATAAAATTGGAATATGATAATTATTTACGATCACAAAACAATCAATAATCGTTAATTATTTGATAAAATTAAATTAAAACATTGCCTGTTATAAGTTTCCAACGTCGTTATGTGCACTGTTCCTTTCGTTGCAATTCAAACTATTGTACAGAGTAAACACAAATAATTTTTCTTGCAAACAATTAATGAGTGTGCCTAGTCTTGATGCGAGTGTGCCTAGTCTTGAAGCGAGGTAGCTAAAATGCCCAGGCCAAGGCGGCAAAAAAATTTCATTTCGAATCCTAGTAAATGGGTAGCCGAAATATGAATAATATTCTTGGAGGCAAAAATAATAATTTCAACAACGTAATAGTAATTATAATAAATATGTTTTTCATCATTGTCACGAACATGTGTTTAGTGTCTGAGAGATAGTATTAATTAACGAGATGTTATCCGAACGGGACTTGAACCCGGATCTTTTACTTTCAAGTTAATTCATAGTTCGCTTCCTCTGGAGTTTAACACAACAACAAATGACAGCAACAACAAGGATTATTTCATAGCGTGTAAACTTCTGCGCCGTTATTATTGTGTGCAAACGACACAAATATCAATCAAGCACGGAACAGCCTAGTGTATTCTACAGATGCGGAAACCCGAGTATAGTACGCGATCGGGGACATAGTTGTTTTTCCGCCCAGCTAAAGAAATGTTGTCTTTTATATTTAAATATGTCGATAAGTGACAAAATATCGTGCCTCCGTCCGTTAAAATGTCGTTGATTAAAAATTAAAAATATATATTTTGCCGAGTCACGGATTTTTACTGCTTTATCAAGTAAATCTTCAGGATCAAGCTTCGGCTTGCCAAGTAGGCTAACTCTTCAGGATCAAGCTTCGGCTTGCCAAGTAGGCTAACTCTTCAGGATCAAGCTTCGGCTTGCCAAGTAGGCTAACTCTTCAGGATCAAGCTTCGGCTTGCCAAGTAGGCTAACTCTTCAGGATCAAGCTTCGGCTTGCCAAGTAGGCTAACTCTTCAGGATCAAGCTTCGGCTTGCCAAGTAGGCTAACTCTTCAGGATCAAGCTAGTAGCTACTGCCGCTTATGACATGACGACAATGCTATCAGCACGGAGGCATTGAGCGTGAAATCACCCAGGAAAATTTACAAAGCATCTCCGGATTAAATTAACGCTTAGAATGTCTGTTATTTTATCACTTAAATAATTAATTATAAAGACAACCGTGTAATTAATATTTTAAACAGGCTATGACTATTCAAGGAGCGAATTTAAAGCGTTCATTCAGGGACGAAGAGAAGGACGCAATTACGGCTTGTCGAGAGTATATATTTCTGCGTCGTTTGAAGGGTATTAATAAAATGTATATTATTATGTGCGTTATAATAATATAATGTCTTCTTTGTTAGAGCGGTCGAAATACTCGCGTGCAAAGACCTCGCGAATGAAGACATAGATATAGACCCCTACTTATAAGTTTAAAGTACTTGTTAGAAGAGTTTCAAACATGGAAGAACATTAAATAACAATGATTAAAAGATAATGTCTTCATTTCTTTGTTCACTTTGAATGTTGTAAGATATATTTACAATGATATGGAGGAACCCATTAGGCGAGGCTCTGTGCCAGTGCATGGGCCTAAAGGACATTGCAGTGGTGTAGGCCCTTGTTGGGCTCAGGGGGAGAGGGTTGTTGTTGAGCAAGTTCTGCAGACGGCGGGAAGATATTTAAAAACAAAATGTTATACCTACACGATTTGCACGTGTTCATTCCAGGACCACACGATCGGGGACATCGTTGTATTTCCGCGAAGCAACGGAAATGTACGTGTCCTTACTTGGACGAAATTGTTTTGAAAATAATAATGCCAATATCGTCGATCCGCGAGTTTTCTCTGATTTGTGTAATAACTGATGTTTTGAATCTTATGGAAGTCAAAGTGTTATTATTACGTTACTGGTACTAATTTATTGATGTACAGTCGAAACTAGGAACCTAAACAATAATGATAAGTGTAAGGAACGTTTATAAGGACGAAAACTAACCTTATTAATATAGCAGAAATTTCTCATATACTAATATGTATCCCCGTGTTTAAATTGCATACACTGCCAATTGATTATCCATATTTTTTTAGTTTCAATTATCCGAGCCACATTGGCCTCCATATAGATATGTATGTGTGTGAAAAAGTAAGGTTGCGTGGCCTTGTGATATTCTTATTGTTTTTATTGTTGCTTTAATGACCGATATATTTATAAATTATCGTTTTATCATTGTTTAGCTGTTGTTTAGTAGTATAATTATATTTATCGCAAATTAGCTAAGTATTTGCTCTTGGGTAGATCGCCACCGTATAACAAGTGCTACATGCATGTACTAGGGTCCAGCCGGCGACGAATGTGTCAAGCATGACTCATGGTTTAGTTAATCCCCTCGAATCTTGCACTAAATCTGGGTTAAGTGAAGTCAAACGGATCTGGAATGTTGGATGTCTGACGTTTTTAGACACAGGCTTGATGTCGATATGATGATGTATACACACTGCACAGCCTTATGAGAGCACAATGTTACAACTTGACATGCACCATGATAATTATAAGCGATGGGCGCGGGTATTTATGCACTATTTATGCATATTAGAAGAAGAAGAAGAAGAAGAAGAAGAAGAAGAAGAAGAAGAAGAAGAAGAAGAAGACAACGAAATGACAGACCTGACAAGTCTTTGTTAGTATGCTCAAGAAAACTGGTGGATCTATCGGCACTATGACAAGAATTATGTTGAAAATAGGTGAATCCAAATATTTAAAGTAATGTATATATTTAACGTCTATCAAAGTCAGTTATAAAACTGATTTACAAAGGAGGACAATGAATAAAATTAGGTTCACACAATTCACACAAATAATGCAATAATATTTGAATAATACAACATTATCTTTATAAATAGTAAGTTGAATAGTTTAAATTGAATAAATTGAAATAAATTGAAAAAAATGCTTAATCTACTGTTGAGTTTTGAGTGTTTCTTTGAACGATTAATGGGAAACGAACCAATATCACAAAATTTAGTTTCAATTAGTGTAAATGGCAGTAAATTATCTATAAAATACAGATAAGTTTCACTCACTTAACATGCATTCATGTTTTTACTTGTAAAATCATTCACGCATATGAAAACTCCAATTTATTCTTACTTCTGCTAAAGCTTTGATTTAGTCATTACCCTTGCACAAATCAAGAAACTTACTTCAACTAGGCCAACGAACCTACGACGTAATTTAATATATTCTGCACTCTACGTTTTTCAAACTTATCCACCCTTTCCTAACATGTCTCTTTTCAACTGTTGATTATTTGATGCCAAACTGATGGGACTTGCGTGTTGGCTTCAGGTATAATGTTCAACTAGGAGTGTAACGACGTGAAAACTGAAATAAATTACATGTAACAAACATAACTATCGTGCCAAGATTAGTATTATAGGGTCTACTTTAAAATACTAGTTGATTCCTTCATGCTAGGCGTTGCATTCAATATATGTCTTTAACCCAACAACCGGGTGGATTTCAACTTGGGCTAGGTCTTATAAGTTGTGTTTGGAGTGCTGCTAGAAAAGGGCACACTGCGGAAAAATAACAAATGTCAATGTTTAAACAACTAAGTAAAGTCAGATCGCTAAGTACCATACGAAAGTCTGTGGCAGCTCATGCATCAATTTACCGCTACCTGAAACTTACATTGCAACTAATGTATACCTTAGTAGCACATTACATACAATGCGTATAGTAGAATCATGTGATCATGCTCTAACATGGCCGCTAAATATGTAACCTCGATACTACGACAAAAAGTAACAAAATCAACTTCGCAAATGACTTATTTGATTTCTCGATTTGGATAGTCGGGAAACACTCCCGTAGGTAGAATTGTTAATATTTAACTCAATTCAGAAATTACAAAATCCATACCGATCGGGGTTCGAACCAGAGTCTCCCACACTCCGGGCATTTTTATTTTCTAAATTGTATTAAATATTGACTAATTAGATGTTAGCACAGACAAATAAATCCCAGAAAGATAATAAATCTCTTCATTGAAAAAAATTTAAACAATATATAAGAAAAATAAACATAATACCCATTTTTTAATTTTCTTTTGGTGTAGGGAGAGCATAATAGATGACTACCTAATTAGTGAAAGATGTAACCGTATCAGGTGACTATAAGTGAGGGAGAGCATATAAGTGTGGGGTAGGTGACCATGTCAGGTGACTATTAAGTGAGGGAGAGCATATAAGTGTGGGGTAGGTGACCATGTCAGGTGACTATAAGTGAGGGAGAGCATATAAGTGTGGGGTAGGTGACCATGTCAGGTGACTATTAAGTGAGGGAGAGCATATAAGTGTGGGGTAGGTGACCATGTCAGGTGACTATTAAGTGAGGGAGAGCATATAAGTGTGGGGTAGGTGACCATGTCAGGTGACTATTAAGTGAGGGAGAGCATATAAGTGTGGGGTAGGTGACCATGTCAGGTGACTATTAAGTGAGGGAGAGCATATAAGTGTGGGGTAGGGGACCATGTCAGGTGACCACGTACGACAGCATTTGTTGCTCGACATGAGAAAAGTTGGTAACACTTTGTCGGGTATCGCACGCAGCGGCCTATAATGAGGAGTAGCATTAATGGTGGGGCAGGGCTACCACTGTCGGACTACTCTCAGTGATTGGAATGCTATAAGTTGCGGTGTAGCGTGACCGTCACCGGACCCTTAATGAGGAGAGCTTGTTACGGCGAGTGCCATTGTCAGGGATTTATGAAGGATTATGGGTAGGCGACCAGTACGATATAAGTAGAAGCACTAATGAGAGAGGTTGCCGCATTACTTATAAGATATATAGGTGACATGCACAGCATTAGTAGTAGAGCCTTAGTTCTCAATGTTAGACATTTCAAGGCGAGAGCATATAGTTGGTACCATATGTACATTGTTGAGGGTGGCTATGAGTTTGGGATGAAATGCATCTATTAAGTAGTAACATATAAGTAGTTAGGTGACCATGATATATTAACGAGTCGAGAATATCAAGGTTAGACCATTCCAAGAAATTTCAGGGGGAGAGCATATAATGTGGGTGTTTACGTGCACCATGTCAGGTGACTATAAGAGGAGGAATAAGTGGTAGGGACCTGCAGGTGAATACGCAGATTGTTTCATAAAACTTAAAAACTTTGTCCGGTATGCACACGCTTTGATTAGCGAATTATGGTAGCGCGCGGGCTACCACTATCGGAAAAAACTACTTCGCAGTATTGAATGCTATAGGTTCTTCGTTCGGTTCCGTCATCCGAACCCTTAATGCACGTAGCTTGTTACAGCTGAATGCATTTTAATGACGGATTTAAACGGATTATGACTAAGCACCAGGTACAGATATAATCAGCACACTAATGAGAGAAAAGATTGCCGGCAATTAGCTTATAGATATTATACAATGCACACATTTAGATAGAGCCTTAGTTCTCATGTTAACCAGTTTCAAGGCCACATGCATTTAGCTTCCACTCATATGTACACATGTGTTGCTCCTTGCGATTTTGCGATGAAAGCATCTATACAGATCAACTAACATAACCTCCAAAGTAGTTGCGTAATAATAATTACGAGTTCGAATATTCAAATTAAAACGTTCCCAAGAAATTTCCCAGGGATGTATAGCATGCGCTTAATACGACTGAAGATTATCTCTGATAAAAACTTCAATCACTATTTCCGTCACCGCTCATCCGCTTTCAGTTTCCGCTTATATCCCCGCAAGTTAGAATGAAACTGCTAGAATTGGAACCTGCGGTGATGCTCAGTATTGTTTAGAGTAACAACACCTATAAATATAATCAGTTATCACGGATACTAGAGTACCGGTACCTAAAGCCACCTAGGGTGCGAACATACTTAATAACAGATTGTAGAAGAACAACATTTCCAACGTCATTTAAATATAATTGGTGGAGGTGCCGGGTTGACAGAAATGATCACTTTGGATGGGTCTAGCCCCGCCTCCTTAATTCAAAAGTCACCAGCCACATTGTTTATCATAGATGCTAAAATTATGTAATTTGATGAAAAATTACATTAAAATAAACAAGTAAGTGTAAAGAATTTGTCATTATTTTCAGCCTCTTGGGTTGGGTCCGCGAAGCTGCAAGTCTCCGTCATGTACTCCACCGCACCAGCCCATGGCTCGGAGCCCCAGTGTGGGGCCCCTGCCCCCGGCGTCCACTGCGCGGCCCCAGGAGTCCCCGCCCCCTAAAGACAGCATCCCCTACGAGGGCAACAAGGCCAACTGTGGTGAGTACCGACTTCCGAGCAGCACTTGCTAAAAACATTACAGTCTAGTGTCTTCTACGATGTTAAAATGTAATAGGTATCTATTATATCTATTCGCTGAAAGATGGGAAGTCCCTAGAAAATGACTAATTTTTTCATATTCTAAAAATAGTATAAAAAATGCAAAAAGTAGAAGTGTAGTTAAATTTAATTGTAGTGTTTCCTTCTGAAATCGACAAGATTACGAGAATTTTAATGGAAAGTTGAATCCGATGACAATGCTTTTTTAACAAAAGTTTAGCTTCGCCTCCTAACACCAAAGGTAATCAAAAATATTTTGTAACATCTTTGGTGAAGAGCAATTTGAACCAAAGAACTCAAGTCAATCGGATGTAGTGTTCGTCATTTCTCACGAGACGTGACACCCGCAGACGGCCACGTGATACACATAGGGAAGCTTCTCTTGTACGTGTGGAGAAGATGTCATACCCGTCATAAGATATAGAATGCATGTGAACTGTGAATCTTACAGTGGCAGACGTCGCTAAGCGTAGCCCCTAGCTCTAGGCCTACTCTCAGTCTCGGGAGGTAATGCAATAAATCGGATTACGTCTAGCGCGGATTAACTCTGGCTGCTAGCTGAGTAGCGGTTCAGGCTAACACTCAGAGGTAAATCATTCTTGAGCTATTCGTCGGTTCAGTTGCAACAATGCATTACTGGAAACAGGTTGACTAAAAGCTAGGACAGTTACTGGTAGTGTCACTTGAAAGACAACAGCGTCTTACTGCTGACATGCCGGTATCTACGAAGTTCTACAATATACCTATATAATGTATTTATTTATACTTATTATTTTAACACTTATAAATGTGTAAGAGGTTGGTACAAAAGAACATTTCCCCAATCACATAGAGCCTAACAACGTAATAAACATTATAACATTACAGTTAATTCATAATAAGCGTTCATTTTTACTATACAAAAGTAAAAAAGTGTACATGCAAGTGTATATGCGTGAATGTGTGTTTGTAAGTATTGGTACGTGTTACCCAAAATAAAGAGCGAAGCACACTGTTTTACACAACGTCTGTTTAGCGTAAGTTGTTCGTTGGTGGAGGTGCCGGGTATAAAGAAGTTCTCCTGTTGTTGGGGATAGTCACGCCATCCTAACCTGCAGAGTCTGTATCATTGTGGTTGAAGTCAATCGAAACTCGTCCGTGAGACGCGACGCACTCACAGACCATACTACACTCCCTAAATAACATTGCCCTGTAATAATATACATATAAAGGTTGAATAACAATGTATTGAGCTTTTGAAGAAATCAAGAAAGTCAAGAAGAATAGTTTCGTTGTTCAATATTTAAGATTTGATCCTTGAATTTCTATAAATTGTATTAAAATTTGAGTTGAACAACTCAGTATAACACACATCGCTCAAGGTGGGTATATAAGACAAGTCAGCAGATCGCCTAATCTGTCTGATTGTCTGAGCTAAGAGAGCCTGGCTAGATCTGCACCCAGACTGCAGCTCAGACTTCCGTGAGTGATGTGTCACGTTCTTTTAGACGAATATTCCCCGCGCAGCGCCAGAATAGAGGATCATTTTTTAGTCGCGACGAAAAGCTAAAGAAGGATTTAAGCTTATACGAGTACCTTTGCGATTTTCTTCTATAAACGCAGGGTGGACCGCGGAACACCCACCGGGTGACTCCCAATCTCTTGGCGTTCCTATAATCCTCAGCACATTCCTTGGGACCTCCACTAAAGCCCAGCGAGACTTATCTTAAGACATAACACCGGAAGTGTTAACATTCCCATTATCAACAAAAATGTTGTTTCTATTTTATACCCTTATGTTTTCTCAGTTCAAGTAATTCTGTGTTTTGCTTGCTGCAGACTAAGCATGAAACTAGCATGAATGAATCAAGAACAAAATTTTGTGTAAATTGTATTTTCTCCTCGATAATGATCCATGCGGTCATAAGGATTGTGGAGGGTGATGTGTTATTGATGGTGGATGCTGACTGCAATTCCACCAGTTCTGCTATAGGTGCAAATCAAATGAATAGAACAAGCATGGGTAAACGAGAGTACCCAAAATAGGAAGCGAAGCTTTCGTATCAATAGATCGAAAAAAAATCTCTTTGATATTCAAATTATTTTGGTGTAGGTGCCGGGTTGGTAGAATTGCCTCTTTTGGGTGGTAATAGCCCAGCCCCCTGACCCCAACGGTCACCATTAACTTTATGTATCATCAAGGGCAATGTCAAGGCCTACCGTATAGATCTTGATCGGTTTTTATCGTGCACACTCACTGACGGACGAACGGAAAAGTGACACATAGGGTTGGTTTGATCCATAATTTTTGCATTCAATTTCAATTAAATTTCTGAAGAGCAGATAAAAGGGTCTCTTTGCGGTATGTGGTATGTTTGGCAGTGAGACAATGTTGAATTACACAGCTTACCGACATATCATTATCTCCCACACGAATATGGCAACATACTCATTCTTAATTAATCGCATATGCGGTTGAATATGAGTGGATCGTGTCTAATAGTTTTTTTGTCCGCAGCATTGTTTTAATTTCAAATTTGGTTTCGCACATTTTCGATATAACTTCGTCGTGTTTGGTGTAGGCGCCGGGTCGGCCTGTAGAGGTTGTTGAGGGTGGGGGGGCGAGCCTACAAGGGGAGCCAAGTCGTCGTCATCTACAACACTCATCATCATATCTAATTTACATCACATTTGCAATTCTGAAAAGTAATGATTATAATTTGGAGAAGAAACTTAAAACCTCGAAGTAATCAAGTATTTATAGTGTGCAAACAAAGTTAAACTTGCCTTAAGACTGCATTTTTTATGTTGTGATCGAAATGGATAAAAACATATTAAAATTGGGTTTACTCGTTAAGTTTCTTATAATATTTTAGTTTGTAAGCAGCTGTAGTTCCTATAAAGTTACGTGACGTTTTAAATAATTCACAGCTCATAACAAAATATACGTATTTAAAACACTTTTAAAGGATTTCGATATCGTGGTCTTTTAGCTGTTATGATCGCTGGATATTTACATTCCACAATGCCATGAAATAATTGAAAATAAGCTCGATATTATTTTCTTAGACTTCCATTACCACCAGTAAACTTTCGTACTGATGATAGAGCCCACAGTGGTTTCGAAACGTTGAACAGACACTCAAGTAAGTGTAATATAGGACGCGGCGAAATGACCCATTTCATACAATTGTTTTAAACAACATAATGCAAATACACATAATTGTGCTTTATTATTTGTTTTTGAAAGGTACTCATGCTTACATACAGATATGTGCTAAACTATGAACCAACATTGCTGTTAGGAACACAAAAACTGGTTTCATTCATCCCAGGCATCAAAGGGGATGAGACTTTAAATCCTGTGCCTACAAGAACGATTCCGCCTAGCTGTCTCATGAGCCTGAAGGATTACTCGATATTTTTATTTGCTGTGTTAGAACTAGAAGGAGGGAGAACGAAGAGGAGCTCAAGAAAGCTGCCGAGTATCCAGCAAGAGTAAGGGTTACGGATTATATGAAAGATTTGCCTTTAGAATAGGCATCGTAAAATCGTTGGACAAAGGGTGGATTAGCGGAGTCAAAGGAGGCCGGGTGACGCACTTGCCCCCCCCCCCATCCCCCGCCCCCCACCGCACCCAAACAAACAAGGGTGCACGTGGGACTCGACATCTCAAGTTCATTGAGACGTCCACTCGACTTCCGCTATCGGAAAAGCTAAGCTCCACTCACGGATAATACATAAGCCATAGAGTTACGTTGTGTCTAGGAGTCGTTATCAATTTTATATGATAATAATAATAAAATAAATATATTATTTCCGTAAAGAGTACGCAATGTAAGATGTTTTAAACGAATATTTAATAAACTCTTCAACTTTTTAAAAGACTAGGCTTTCGTTTTCAAGTTCAGTAAAGTAAGTTAGAGTTCAAGAGTGACCCCCCCCCTCCCCTCGCCAGTCCCTAAAAATAAATTATTTGAACAAAAACAGGTTGTGTTTTGTTTTTGTTGAAAACCACACTAACATATGAAGTTACTCCCATGATGATTCTCCATATTTCACATATTTAATTACTTGTTGACTTTTAAGACGTGCGATTATATTATTCCTCTTGTATTTTGCCGAGACTCTCACATTGTAGATTGTACATTGCATTTCCTCTACTTGAAGTACCAGGTAGTCTTCTGTCACCTTCACACTTGATAGGAGAGTCTACGCGGCACGCCTACCTCTAATCTAATGAAATGCGAAGCCCAGCATACTATCACAGATAAAGACCCGCATTACTTGCTGGAATGTTTCCCAAGTCTCACTTTTCACATGTCTGCAACGGAAGCAACTGAAGCCTATATTCGTCATCTCCGCCGACTAAAACAAACCAACTTTTCAATAGTGTTTTCACTGTTTTGTTTACACTTTGCCCGAATCACTCATTTAGAACTTTCTAATGGTTCCCATCCAAATCCATCCATCAATATATTTTATAATCCGCTTTTATCTTGAAATCCGTGATCATCTCTGGGCCTTTAATCCCTGGATGTAGTTAATGCTCCAGCCTTATCCCCTGGCAGGGGGGGGGGGGCTGGCAAGGCGCGCGCTCTCCCTTAAACCAGGAACGCATCGGGGATTTCAAAAAGTACAAATCCCAACTGTGGGGATGAGGGGGACGGATTCACGACCAGTTCGGTTTAACTATAGGGAGGACAAAAATACGAAACCGAAAGATATTATTGTAAGGTTTAGATTGACTGAGCTCTCTCGAGGAACAGTCAACTCGTTACAAACTTACCCTCATGTATGCATAGATGGGTAAATGCGCAAGCATGGACTCTTTTTCTGGATGTTACGGGTTTGATTCCCGCGATCCACCTCACTGAAATAAATAAAAAAACTTGTTAGTATATTTCCGATTTCCAATTTCCGCCATAAACTCACGAGGTGTGGCCTTCTTCAGGTGACTAACTAGGTAAATAAAGTTTCGAGTAAGATTGAATCCCGGCACGCGAATATGACTTTGGAAACCGTGGACAAAAACTTCAGGTATTCGAAATAATTACTGTCTCGAGCTGAACAAGGCGCTACCTAATCGGTGTCAATGAATAAGAGTTTTCGCAGATATTCTCAGAATGACTGTAAAATGTTAGGATTGAAGCATAAGCATTGTTAATTTGTTATTGTTATTAAACTATCCAGCACTGCGATATTCTAACAAAATCATGATTCTTTGAATCAAAATGTAGTTTGATTTGGGTATAATGTGAATAAATCATTTTTGCAAGTCGCAAAAAAAGACACGGTCTTTATGCCTTTACATATCCATTTAGTCATCTGAAGAGGTCTACATACTCTAATCTAGGTTAATTAGAAAACATATTTCCCTATGTAGTGTATCATTCACTAGTTGTACACACATTATTTTTTGTTTCGTCGATAATTAGTCTGAGAATGAGATAAGTATTTACTACAGCTACTAATTTCTCAACTCTAAGCCACTTTTATGGACTGAACTCCGAACTGCGATAACATAAAACGCAATTTAAGTATCCATTGATTTTCTTTGTCAAACGAATCAATTAAACGAGGACAAAACACAGATAACCGCGAGGTCTAGGAGTTACAGTCGGAGGATGTGAATGCCGAGGTAGGAACCGGCGTTAGAACACTGGGGGTGGGTAAACTTTGGGCCGGTAAGGGGTCTGGCTGTAGACCCAGGTCAATGCTAACTGTCAGATAACGCGACGATCTAGATTACAGTCGAGGATGTGATCAGTAGGAACCGGCGTAGAACAGTAGGGGTGGGTAAACTTACTGGGGGAGGGTGTGGCGTAGACCAGTACCACTGCGAACTGTCAGTACACGAGGTCTAGGAGTACAGTCGAAGGAATGATGAATAGCGGGAGGTAACGGGTTATGAGCATGAGGGTGATTATACTCTGGAGGAACGCGGTTAAGTAACTGTAGGGATGGGTAAACTCTAACTGGCGTCGAAACGTCATGTGCTACCCGAGTAACATTAGCTGAAGATGTGAATCGAGGTAGAACCGGCGTCTAATACATCGGAGGGTGGTAAACTTGGGCGCGCGTTAAACGGGTCTGGGGCGTAGACCATACCATGCTGTAACTGTCAGATAACCGCGAGGTCTAGAGTATGATGTGACATGCAGATAGGCAAGGCTGGGTTAAACACTGAGGGGTGGAATCTCGAGGGACCGCGTGACACGTGGGTGGGGGTAACTCTCGGTCGTGAACGTGTCGAAACCGGGCGTCTAGGAGTGTCAGCGGAGGATGTGAATGCCGAGGTAGGAACCGGCGTTAGAACACTGTAGGGGGTGGGTAAACTCTCTGGGGCGCGGTCAACGGGGTCTGGGGCGTAGACCCAGGTACCACATGCTGAACATATCTCGCCTTTGTTTTAGTATTTTTTCCGTTTTTTTTTTCGTTTCGGTAAAATGTTTTGATTCGCATTTAATAAGATGAGCGTTGTTAGCGCAGCGAGTGAAGCGAATAATTTTACTTTTGTAGAACAAAAACTTGGGTGTGTGTTTTCTGTTTCTTTTGATTTTCGTTCGCTCTCTATAGGAATAATGGCAACTCCAATCTAGTTACATTTTTCAGCGAATATTTGAAATTTCTCAACTTGGAACTGTCACGTTTTTGAGTGTTAGTGATGAAATAGTTATCAAAGAAATTTGACCTTGATTCATTTATGTTTCAATAAAAAGTTGGGTTGGATATAATTGAATAGTTTATAAAGTCACTCATCCACCTACGCGAATGAAAATGACTATCGCAAAGTCTTAGACAAAATCGTGACTTTAAGTAAAAAATGAGTTGACAGTTATATAGTGTATTAAATATGATATATATAATATATAAATTATATAAATATAATTGAAACACTGTAACTTCATTTCAAAACTTAAATAAAGTTTAGTCCATCAAATATTTTTTTTTATACGTTATAAATAAATGCATTTATATAATATTTATATTTCAAACTAAAAATTTCAAATTTTATAAATTTGATCTTTCTGTCAAGAACTCCATTGTAATTTCACGTGACCTGTACGTGTTGAAATTAACGGTTTTGTAAGTTAGTTGTAATTCACTTATTAGCTGTGATTGAGTACATTCTGACTCTGTAACAGCCTCGCCCATCCCACACTGTGTGTAACAAGCTTCAGTGCGGGCATTCGCACTGACCCGTAAAGATGCAATGCCCAACACACAAACACCTTTGTCATACATTCAAACCCACCATGAAAAGCTCCATTTAGCACAGATTTGATCGATTCACGAGCTCTTTCTAAAGTTTAAACGCCCACCACTTAAGGCTATTGTACCGCCTCTGGCCGATAATTTGAAAGTCGAAGAAACATGTCTGAAAAGTTTGCTGAATGAAGGAAGGCCTTTAAAATAACAGAAAAAAAAATTGTGAATTTTTTTGGGCGGGACATAACCTCACTTTTGGAAATTATATTTAGATTTTTGGACAAAAGTGTAGAATACAAGACTCGTTCAAAATTTAATTTTGAGAATCGGTTTTCTGGACATAGTTTCTAAACACCTTTAGCTACAACTTGACTATAGCTAAAATAGTTTTCTGAAAATAACAGTTGGTGTACGAATTTTTTTGTCAAACGGTACAAAACTCGTATTTGTACCATTTGACAAAAAAAATCGTCCACCAACTGTTATTTTCAGAAAACTATTTTAGCTATAGTCAAGTTATAGCTAAAGGTGTTTAGAAACTATGTCCAGAAAACCGATTCTCAAAATTAAATTTTGAACGAGTCTTGTATACTACACTTTTGTCCAAAAATCTTCATATAATTTCCAAAAGTGAGGTTATGTCCCGCCCAAAAAAATTAACAATTTTTTTTCTGTTATTTTAAAAGCCTTCTTTCATTCAGCAAACTTTTCAGACATGTTTCTTCGACTTTCAAATTATCGGACAGAGGTGGTACAATAGCCTTAACGTTTCTCCATGGTTGATTAAAGGGGCTGCAAGACGACACACAACCACAATATACACACACACACACACACACGAAGCAACTTAAAATCAAAATCAATATCAATAGTATATGCAAATATAAGGAAAAAGATGCCTTTAGTCGAATTTCGCTTCTACTGTTGATGCTACTGAGCATTAGAAGTCAGTTTAATTTAAAACTCTTACTATTTGAATGAAACTAAGCTTATGGCTACCTATAAAACAACTTTGAATAATGAAATTGTTGACGTTGAGTAGAGTTGCACGTAACATATGCCAGTACGTATTTGCCTACCAATCCCTTTGAAGTTAATGATCACATAGTGTTTGGGTTTTTAATGAGTGAGATAAATAGGGAGAAGAGTGAGAAGGGAGAGAGATTATGATTGATTTTGTGTGTGGGGGGGGGGGGGGCGTGGAGGAATGGTCAAATTTGAAATAATATTCCATACTTTATATATTTACTAATCTCTACATAATGTTTTCACACGACATTCCCCATTTCAATCTGTAAAAGTATAAACCAAAAATATAAAAAATTACCTCTAGGGGTCCTAAAAAATTATGTTTTACTGTAATCCAAATGTATTACGTATACAATATCCATTGTAGCACGACCATTAGAATTAAAATCAACTAGTCTGCCAACCCTAACTTCCAACCCAAACGAGTTTAACATGATCCGAGCATCCAACTACCGGTTTGATACGATCTTAAAATGTACCGAAAAGTTAGGATCTATCTACTACTTTATACTAAGCTACGCGCCTTGAGCCGATCCGAGTATGTTTTGAGCCTCGTGTAGACTCGAGGATTCAAACCCACGCCCCTTTAGTTCGTACCTGCGTTTAGCCATCGCGTACTATCGCTCGCTGATTGTATGTTGACATTAAGCCAGACTCGCTAATTGAACTGTCACAATTAGCTACCAACAATACCTCACCATCTTAAGAACGAAACAGTTGTGGCAGCGATTTGCGGGTTCACCTATACTCCGTGATCCTAATCTCTTAGGCTACACAGAGGCAGGGATTAGAGTATTTCAGCCATCGGATTTTCTCTTTCACGCTAATCCTCCGTTTTCCCCTAATTCCCTTCCATCCAGGCTTAGCTGAATCCGGCTTTGCTAGAGATCCGCATACCTTTACACACCAAGCAAAAAACATTTGTCAAATACCTTTTATGTTAATGGTACGACGGCAGGTTAATTCGGAGATGTGTGCAGTGAAAGTGCCTTAGAGGCGAGCGCACACTGCACACTGCACAAACCAGGCTTACGTTTCATCCGATAGCCACGTGATTGCAGGATTACTATTCATTTTTCTTAAATTCATAAGATAATAAGAAAAACAATAGGGCATAAACAAACTTATAACAATACGTATTACCATTTATAGATTTCACGTGTATTATATTATGAAGTATGATGTAGAGTAAATGTTTTTAATATTACAACTGAATAATGCAATTATTATGCAATTACTAATTACTATTTTATAATTACTGATCAATTATATAATTTTGTAATAAAATGTACACTTTGAATGTAGTCAAACTGAAAAACATAATATATCCTAAAATTAGAAGAGTGGTTTTGTTTAATGGAAACGCAATTTTGATTACTGCATATATTAATACAATTTCTTCATTATACAATATAAAAAGTGTATTTTATGAATGAAAATTAATGTAATAACTCAAAACAATTTTTAAACAAGTAATTTAAAATAATTCTTTATAAATTTTTTTGGAAAATACTTAACGCACTTAAAAAAATATCCTCGTATCCGTACCGTTTAACAATTTCAAAACATTAATACGTATCTGAGCCAACAGCTTGAAGAAGTAACGTAGACAACACTGTTCTTACAACACTGCGTGACATCCTGTGTGGAGCCGAGAAGGATCGCTGAATCTGGATACCGCGTCTTGTAATCTGCCTAATTGGTGGTCCACTTCCTCTGCAGCCAACAATATCGAGCTATACGTATGCTGGACCGTTTCAAGTACGAAACATTTTCGCAAGAATAACAACAAAATTTACCATTTCTACGATTATAATATAGTTCCAATGGTAACATTAAATACTTGGCTTTTTAATGTAGTACGACACAAGTTACTTAAATAAATACTTGTCTTTTTAATGTAATGGTTTTGATAAACAGTTTTTATTAAATAATTATTTAAATATTCATAAAATTATTCCATTTCCGTCTCTAAATAAAATCTTTAGCAGAATTACGATTTGTCTTAGGAAGTTTTACGGAATTTTCAATAACACATATACGTGATTACATATCCCGTCAAATATTCAAAATAACAAACATACTTAAAATGAAGTTAACCGTACGAAAGTTTGTAGTTACAAGCTTTATGTTACGTCATACCAATTTTCTCTCCGTACGTTTCACGTACTAAAATACATATTATTCGTGATCAACATTAAATGCTATTACATATTTTGTAATAGCTAATCCGCTAGGTCATAATGTATGTGTAACCTCGAAGCTACGTTTCTAAATCAGCTTATCTCCTGTTTAGTTCCACTTGAAGATGAAAAGGTTTTAAAGTATTTCATGTTGCATATTTAATCCCCCTTCACACACCAATACCTACCATTATATCCGACTCTGATGGCTACTTCATCTTGACTAGCCATAATTTTTATTTCACACTTTTTTAGTCTGGCTAGAAACTTGAAAAAAATCCAGCCTCGTTTTGAATGCGTAGTATAACAGTACATCACCCAATTCTGTTTCATCAATCATGAACAGCTGATAATCTTCTTTATTCAGTTTAATCCGACAAACCCGGTTCGCCAAGGTACACTCGGAGCTAAAACCTGACGTGAAACGCTCTTGTATTCACCACGCCACAATGCAGTAACATTTTTAAAGTCTAATCCTACTCACAGTCACAGTGGGCTAAAGCGTATGTATGATGCTACGTACACTCATTACGCGAGGAAGCCTTTCAAGTTCAAGTCACACCAATATTGTCCAGCCTTCAAAGATTATTTTCAACTGATTTAACAAATTTAATTAATTACTTATTTCTGAAAATAATGTGTTTAATTATAAGCTGGAGATAATACAAAAACATAATAAAGTTTTTCGTAAAGTGTAACAAAACAATATGTACTTATTTAAATAAGTAATTTTCATTGGGGGACTTTGGAATATATTTTATTAGATACTCTCCCTCTCTGTTTTTTTTCTTTTTTACTAGTGTCTTTTAAATTTATAGCATGGTGTGGTTGTAATAACAGCAACAAATAATAAGTAAATAAATAAATGCAATACACATAACATAATTTAACACAAAATGTGCAGTTACGACATGTATTTATATACATAATTATAATTTTAAGCAGGTAATTCAAAATAGAGAAATTTAATCAAATGATGAAATACCCTACTAGAATGAAAGAAAGAGAAAGCAATTAAATTTGTAATCGCCCAAGATTTAATGAAATTATCAAAATTTAAATTGACATATTTTGAGAAAATACGGTATAGCCCTAAATGTGATTAATAAAAAGGCATGTTATTTGGCCTAGCAATTTTCGAGACAAAAAAAAAATAGGTTCTTTAATAACATAATTTGTAAATTGATTTCGGACGGGACCGTAACTAACTTTGCAGAATTTCGGAAATATACGACGTCATTCGGCTGTGCAAACTGGAATTTACCAAATGGTGATCACATAAATGATTATTCGTACTTTATTTGTTAATATGTTTTCAAGCGAAGCAATACTACTTAATTCTTGATATTAAGACGATTAAGATTGAACTCTGTTGGCCCCGTCAATAATACTTTGTATGTGATGAAACATTTTCATTGAGTAATTAATTAATTTAAAAAGATTTCAAACGTTTTCTTGTTGACTGCGTTATCTACTTAATAAATTATCTGTGTGGTTTAAGTCATCTCTAGCAATAATGACGGTGAACACAATACTTCGGCTAATATGACCTCACGGTTGAGTGCATCTGTGCTTTCAAGAAACTAACTAGAAGTATAACTGCTCTTGCAATGTTAAATTGACCAAAACAACCATCTCCAGACGGGCATTGAAATTGATTAAGAAAAATAATCCCCAGTATCTCGTTTTACGCTAAATTCGATTCCGAAACTAATTTTTGTAAGTCTCCTAATTAATTTGTAACTGATCGCGGACTCAATTCTAAATTGAAAGCGTACATTTCGAAGGTGGTTCAACGTTATTTTAAGTAGTCAGAATTTTTAATCTCCCTGCTAAATTTATTGTAATTAGCTGAGTAAGAATTATTCTTTAGGGAAATTAGGATGACCTTAGTAAAGCTAGGATAAAATGACAGATTATTTTACGAAGACGTAGCATAAGAATCTACACAGGAATTCCGGTCACAAATTGAATCCAGGATTGTTCTCACAGAATGATATGTTTCCAACCAACTATGAGTGCAATAACACGACACGCAGGATACATATCAAACACTATCCATCCAGTGGCTACGCACTTTCTAACTTCAAAACCCAAAGTCCATTTTTTAAAAATTTAGATTTAGGTTTTAAAATAGTAATAGGGAATTTGCATAATATTATTTTATGGTTCTACTGGGTTAAGGCCACCTTCCTGTACACAAAAATATATTCTTTTCTTTATTTTGAGAATATTTTCATTCATAAAAGAAGGGTAAAAGTTTGCTACATATTTTGGCGGGGAAAAACGGGTCATACGTCACCAGCCTTCATGATACCAGTCAACCAATCACGTAACGATATATGAAGTTACTCGCTTTCGGAGATTATCTTGGCTGTAGAAGCACATTTTGACGTATAGTTTGATCTAATATGCTTAATATTTTATTTTATACATTTAGTATATCACAACGAAAGCTTTTAACCGTATTTTAATTGATAATAAGTAAAAACACAATGTTGATTATAATGCTAGGAAAAGGAAATCAACTATTGTTTATTGTTGGGCATTGTTGTAAGTTAACAAAGACTTTGGTAAAAGGAGGGAATTTTGCAGTTTATCTAGGGAACCTAAGTGGGCGTTGTCTGGTTCTCTCCGGTCAGCGTGGTATAGGCGATTAACCCGTGCTAAATGTTTCGTAAGCGATAGCGCGAGAACCCGACCACGGACCGGAATAATATTCATACTGTAAGAAACTATAATCTTTCCTCTTTGCGTGGATATACATAACTCTGCTCTATCACAAATATTAATGACATTTGTTTTGAGTCGAAGTGAACTCTACATTTACACTGTTGCCAAACCTTCCAAACTGCTCATGAAAAAGCACGTAAAAACATTTTGTCCGTGGCATCAGCATAACATTTGGTATCCGACTTGCTTTGTGGCTACTGTGAGGTCACTGGGTTGTACTAGATTATACATTACTAATAAAATATCCTTTAATGTGCCAACAAAATCTTGAATGAAAAGTACATTTAGCAACCATGGACAGGCGCGTGGTATGCGAGGATGCCACAGCTGCACACAACGTGGCTGCGTCTCGCTTAGGTTGCCGCTCAGTCAGAGTACATTTGCGACAGCGCGCAAACATGGGTCCATTAAACTCATAATAGTTTGAATTTAGGAAGCGTCATCGAGCAAAGTAGAATGCCATCATCTTCTTTACAGAATTATGCATCTTGTGATGTTATTGGTTTAGATTTCTTTTGCGCGAGTCAAAAAATACGGCGAGTTACATTTTCGTACCATGCTAATTCTTATGGCGCTGAGACCAGAGAGAACCAATTTCCTTCCCGCCTTCAAAACTTAGGTTCCCTATGAAGGCCGGTGACGAAGGCAGCCGTTGTGCGGGAAATTCTAAATGTCAAAGTTTGACCCTCAATAGATATTGAACGATTAACTTTAAAAACCTTAAATAAACATTTATATAATTTTTGGGCGAATGTCTTTATATTGCACATACTTTTACCGATATCAAGAACTCATGCAATAGAAACCGTCTTGAGAACACATTTTTTTGACACGGATTTTTACATTTTACACGAACACATCTTGAGTACTTCATTTGTTATATCCAATATGGCTGCTGATAAGTTTGTTGGATTTTCCCATAGATTGTTCATTGAATTGATACCAGAAAATGACAAATTCAGTACAAAATCAAGGAAAAATGGTTTTCTGTTGGTCCTTGATTTACTTCTGTCCATTGGTGTTGGTGCATAAAGTGCACATGCCACCTGGATATAAGTTTTCACTGCTTGAAAACCACCACCGCTCATGTAAAGGGTTCTAATCCGTCGGGGTTAGGCAAACATAGCCAAGAGCAATCACAGTAAAATAGTATAAGTACTTGTCCCCACATCAATCGGCTAGCCCAGAGTAAGATTACCACAGCAGCCATGTAGTCGAAGTTCAAGGACTAGGGCACCCCACGCTTCAGTGACCTACAACCGATAGACGAAGCCCACGGGACTTCGCGAGGGCATCGCTTCTTTCCAGCCATTGACAGTCCTGACTGAAAGTTTTGAAACAATTCCTTTGATATTCCTTCCCAGCGATCCACATACCCATGCAGAAGGTCACACCTCACACCTGGCAAACTGTGTACTCCACAGTAGTAATCCCAAAAAAGAAGATATTTATCGTGGATTGAGATATTATAGCAGCTGGGGAAAGACAGTGGAATAACTGACTATACTGCGTCGCATACAATACTTACGAGCACCGCGATCTAGGGGCCTTGGTCACACACACTCTCACACATGTCAAACGATTACCGATCAATCAGTCCAATATCGCAAATGATCAATAATCGTTAAAAGTCTGTGGTATTATCCGTATCAAGATATTAGGGAAAGCATACCTAAAGCTTAATAATTCATAATATGAGTTGATAAGAAAGAGTGTGAAAATATTGATAAATCGATAAATAATTTACTTAGGCCTATATTTTATTTAGGAAAACGGTAAAAAAAAAAACGGTTTTACTCCATGGTATTGGAAAGATCGCTAAAAATGCAGACTAATCGATTATCGATCGATATCTGTTAACACATTTTTAAACACATTTGTAATCGATTACTTTTGATTCGCTATCACATAGTAAGGACTCGATATCGATCGGGAAATAATTAATCGTATATACACAATAAATACTCATTTGGTCACTTAGGAAAAGTTAATCGTGACCATCACAATAGGATAATTATTAGAAAACCTTGAAAAAAGTCCGATAGTATAACCATGTGTGTGAAGTGATACGCAGAAAGATATTGCTAGCTTCACGTTACACTTCGTGGGAGTGTGGTGTACGCTATAGCGCTCTGTGCACGCTCCGGGTAGGAAGGAAGCCGGACCGGAAGGCTGTGGCCGATAACAATGTTGGATTAAACTAAACCAGGATAGGCGAGAAATCCACGAGGAGACAGGATTAGAACTGACCACAATAAGATAGGTCTCATTGACGACTTGATCGATTCTCTCATAGGAGTGTTGGACGCTTGGTGTGACGGGAGTGCGAGTAGACTGGGTTTGAATACCGATATGGCTCAATTAAAAGAAAGGTGGAGACTTACTCTTTCGACATGAAGCATCTAGTTACGATCTTCCCCAGCAGCCATGTAGAAGCATCTGGGGGTGTATCATAATAATAAACCAGCACGGGTACACGAGTATTCAAAAGAGGGATCGAAGCTACTTAATCAACACATAGTCGAAGAAGAATACAACGTTAAAATAATTCGACGTGCGTTGATCATTTTGGTGGAGGTGCCGGGTAGGCTTAGTATTAGAAAAAGGTTCGTTGCCTGTTCACGTGTCCAGTAATCAGGGTCATTAATTTTCAAACATTCTGGGGGGGGGGGGCTAGCCACTTCCCTCACCCCCAGGATGTTGAAGGGCAAGGCTAACAACAAACCAACGTAAACCAAACGGACGTCGAGTTTATCGTGAGACGTGACACGCGTTGACAGACAGACGGACGGAAAGCAAAGTGATGTTGAGCATCAATCCCTAAAAATAGATAATGAGGAAAAGATTCACTGTTCATCAATGCTGTAGTCTGGGACAAACCTTGTCCAGTTCATGGTGCATATTATTAGCCTATTCAGAACTATTATCAGTGAGAAAAGCCCCCCTATAAACATCACTTTTCTGTCCGTCCGTCTGTGCGTGTGTCAGTCTCACGATTAAAACCGAACATGACCTCCGATTGACATGCTGTTTTTGTTGGCATTGCCCTTCACCAAGAATGATGCAAAAGGTTTACTTGCAAATTTTTAAGGGACAATTTTAGCAGTTAAATTACAAACAAGGAGTTTTATAAAAGATTTTAAAATTCATTTCTAGTTGTAAACATATTCTAGCTGAAATAGCTTTTTAATTTTAACGTGAAAAATATATTAAATAAATGCCATAATGCCCATAATGATCACTTACACTGCTCGTTCCACTTATTATAAACCATTCGACATTGCAAACCATACGCGGTCACTTCAATGCAACACGATTATTGATGAAAATATATTTTACATTTAGAGATCCGTTAATCCCTTAATAACGCTATAAAAACAATCAAAAAGGTTTATAGTCAGTTTAACGAGAAGATTAAATATTTAGCACGTTCTCACCATAAAATTGAAAAAAAAATAGTAAAATATCGAATTGTGAATTAGGTATTATAATCTCCAATCCGCGTGAGCTGAAGGCAACGCACGGTTCCATAATTGCTATTGTTATTTCTAAAAATGTAATAACATATTCTATGATTAATGAAATAGTAAAACGGTAATATCAAATGGTTGTGAATAAAATTTACCAATTTAAAACTAAGAAAACAAATTTTGTAGTTACATATATTGTATTTCCCGGACCTTCGATATTGAATTAACTGCGTCTTACTATAACTCGTCGTTTTTTTACCACTGCAGCCATCAACTGCACCAGAAGGATTTCGTATTTTTGTAATAAGAAAACAAGTAAACTGCTATCCAACTACAATAATGTTTATTGCAATAATAATTTTTAAAATTATTATAATTTACTACTCTTAATTAAAACACCATGTTCTTATGTCATGTTTATTGCAAAGAGGGTGTTTCGAGAGTATGTCAATTGTCAACACCTTCCTCAGCTTGGGGCCTGATACCAAACACGCCCGGACGGCAGTCCGTGAATTAGAGGACGAGTTGTGTGTGACTGTGTTATTAATTATTAAAAAGTTTACCAACAACAAGGATGGGCAGAATGGTTTTAGTGGGTGCGATGTTGTAGAACCCGGCAAACCAAGTTTCAGTTGTTAGCTCTCTTCGTAGCTTCGCGCTCCGTACCGGCCCGCGCTTGTTGCAACTATAATTATCATCCCTTGTTGCCATGCTTACAGTCAACCAGTCGTATTTTCTAATCGTTTTCGATTCAAAACAACAGACTGAAAATATAAATCCACTATTATCGTTGTTTTATTTCAGAACGGCTCAGCGGAAAAACAAAAGCGTCTGGCCCAATTTCAATAGGGTGTTAATGATAAGGGAATATGGAACGAACAGTAAATGGTGCTTTCACCTTCGCTTGTCTGTCTTGTAGCATGCACTGCGCTTTGTTTGATATCATATTGTTGAGAGCTAAGCCCGAACGGTCGGGCCCTACTAAGCAGGGGCGGACTGCAGGAGCTAATGGGATTAATGCTAAACCAAGGGATTTATTGGTGAATCTAGCTCAACTCAACCTACAAGGTGAGATAAAGCTTCTTTACTTCGAGGTGAGGTCATTTCAAATCGAATTCGAACACTCGACACCGGAATATGGTACAGGACGGATCTCTATTAAAAAATACTGTGTGTTGCCAATGCGCTAAAACATGCACGTGTTGCTCATTTGCGATAGGTGCTGCATAGATATGATGAGTGATGTGTGTAAGAAGAGTGGTGGATGAACCAGAGTATAACTGATGGCAGAGTCAGGATATGACTCAGGAAATCTTTGAAAACTTGAGTCGTGGTTGCTGGTGGAAGGGGTCGAAGCAGCGACTTTCCGAAGAAAGAGTCTCGGGTATAAGCGATGCTCTACTTGAATTATATAACTTCCAGGCTAGCAAGCGTTTAGATTTGTCACTAGGGGCTAATTGACCTCACAACATTTAGGGAGGGTGTCCTGCGCCGTTCGATGTGTGTGTTCGAAAGAGTACCATCGATCATTAACCATCGACCAATTGTCAAGACAACCACAAATTATTCTCCATCAAAATCTTCGATTCTCGATTATTACCAATCAAAAATAATTCAAAATTATTCTAATTAAAAAATTGTATTACCATTTTCTACACTTCCTGATTGAATAAGTTGTGATAGTACTTAAAGCAAGCGCAATGTTTCAAACGTTAGTCTCAGAGAGCGACATGGACCGTTAAGTGATAACCTAATTAATTTAATTCCCATAGCCCAATTAATTCCCATAACTCGCATGGAAATGAGCAGATACCCCGGTATTGTAGCTTTCCAAGCTGATGTTAAAACTAATCTCAGGTAAGCCGAGTGCAGCCTGTGTTGTCTGGCTAAAGAGACGGACAGGGCAGGATACACCTCGCCGGCCCGGTCTAAGCTACACTGACTGCCAAGCAAACAGAGTACACTCACACGCAGAAGTTGATGTATGTGTGGACTTCACTCTATGTCCACCGACCATGACGTTGTCCTTCAACCCGAATTATACAGAATGTGTCCGTGACTCGGGGGTCACAGAGATGAGGATAGTCTCACTCAAAAGGGGATAGTTTGGAATCCGGCACCACCACCAAACTGTGTCCGTGACTCTGGGGTCACAGAGATGAGGATAGTCTCACTCAAAAGGGGATAGTTTGGAATCCGGCACCACCACCAAACTGTTTTCGTGACTCTGGGGTCACAGAGATGAGGATAGTCTCACTCAAAAGGGGATAGTTTGGAATCCGGCACCACCACCAAACTGTGTCCGTGACTCTGGGGTCACAGAGATGAGGATAGTCTCACTCAAAAGGGGATAGTTTGGAATCTGGCACCTCCACCAAACTGTGTCCGTGACTCTGGGGTCACAGAGATGAGGATAGTCTCACTCAAAAGGGGATAGTTTGGAATCCGGCACTACCAACATGCTGTGTCCGTGACTCTGGGGTCACAGAGATGAGGATAGTCTCACTCAAAAGGGGATATTGTTTGGAATCTGGCACTTCCACCAAAGTAGATCAACAGTGGAAGACATGATTTGTTTGTCCTTCTTCGATAAAATTATCTTCGTTCTCCAATTTGGATAATTCCGATTCTATGCTTGTTTATTTACTTCCATTAACAAAGTATTATATCAATTAAAGTTTCTGAATAATTTGTAAAACAAAAAACTAAGTAAATAGCGTTCATGCGTTCATTTTGTTTTATCAGTCAGCGATTGACATAGGAAGTTGTACTCATTAAAAGTATAGCGTATGACCTATATAAACAAAGAAAATCTGTGTCTAGGTTAGTAATATAGTAATATCGTACAGATGGAATGTCGACATGGATAATAAGAAGATTATTTTAAAAAGTCACTATAAATAAGACATAGACATCTGAATAATGGAAATGATACAAAATACGGGAGTACATTCGTTTAATTAAATCGTATGTGTAATGTGAAATATAAATGTAAATAAAAAATGCTTTTAATTAAGACGCAATTAGCTAGAAGTTTCTCACTACTTGCATAAAAGCAGTGAAGCATATTCTCCTAGGTATTTAACAAGTGTCGTATTGATGTTTATAATGTGCAATGTATTGTACTGATTGCATGCCACGCTAGAATTTAAAAGTATTAATATTATTTTACATTGAAACCTCGTAGTGGGGGTACCGAGTACACAGAAAATTTTATCGAAATTAAAATCATTTTGGCTGAGGCTTTTTAAAGAGGTTAGTCCGGTCCCTCTGACCAAGAGGGTCACAATAAAGTTTCAAAAATTCTGTATCATCTTTGTTGAAGGGCAATATAAAAAGATGTGAATCGGGAGTCGTGAGTGGATGGTAGAGCGTGAAATGATGCATATATAGTGGAGCTGTGCTCCCTAGTAGTTGGAAAGTAATGGCCATAGACTGTAAGTATACTAGCCTCACCATTCACCATGACTAACAGAAACTTTCAATAACCCGTCAAGTACAGGATTGCCGGTAGTTTTAATCGACCCGGTGGCCTCGCGAATAAGAGTCTCTAGAGTAGCTTCTGCCCACCTCTATCGGTTTATGCTGTGGAGCTGGTTGTCAGGGTAAAGAGACAAAGCGGGAGTGACTCTTAGAGAGCGGGCATTACATGAGGATTGTCTAGTACTTAGAGAACAAGAGTACTCTTTCTTTACCTTAAGAACTTTAAGCCGCGCCCTCATCGGATTTATTAAAACCAACTCAGAAAAGCTATTCATTAAATCGCTACCGAGACGTACACCGGGGACCATGGAAAGTATGAGATGAACATTTGAATGATTTTGTTAGGGTGCGTGCCCCCTTGTGTACATGTCGAGGCTTCAGGACGATTCAGGGGGGGATTTGTTATTTTAACTATCTGCAACCTAATAACACTGGCAGTTGCATTCAAACCCGGGGTAGATACAATCTAATATTACATAAGTAAGTAAAAATTAGGTATGTATTAAAATAATCTACCAACAAGATATGGTGCAAATCAGTGACACTGACAGCTAATGTCCAGGTGATGGAGATACGTGTTGAAAAGAAGGACACTACAGAAAGGTTGTGCAATGCAACCCTGGCAAAGAAACAATGTGCAAGTATGCGTGGCACATGACTAAATACTCGATCCCGTTTGACAGCTTATATTCTCAAAAGTGGCAGTGGTTAAGAACACGTTAATGTTATTAGAATTCAAAAAGTAAGTTATATTTATATCAATTACAGAAAGTATACAGTGAAAAAATAAGCGATTCCACTTCGTTCCGGAAAGTATTGTTTAAGCGTTGGAAAATTGTTCTCTTGGAAAGATTCCAATGACTGAGATGAAACAATGTGATAAAGTAAACACAAACGCAAAGCTCTTCTATATGCATCGCATTTCTGTCCATCCGTACGTCCAACCCAACGTCTCACGACAAAAGCCGAACATGCCCTCCGATTGACATGCGGTTATTCGTTGACATTGCCTTCAACAACGAGGATATACAGGGCTCTCTGACGACCCTAGGGGTTAGGGGGATGGCGGGGGAGGCAGAGATAGTGCTCCCCACAAATTCAAAATATTCGGCGGCACCTCCACCACTCATGAACGGTGGAACAAGTGGGGAACTCCAGAAAGTTTGAATCTCGATGTGCCCGGCACCTCCATCATAAGTCAAGGCTAGAACATGCGAGGACAATAACAACAAGCTTCGCTCTCTGGTTTGGGTACTCACAAACTCGTGGTTCTTAAATCAACTAAAGTTTCAACTATGCTTCCCCAAAATTCCTTTATTCTATTCAAATTTTAAAACACAAATTCAATTCAATTAAGCAATTTAAAAATTACTTTATTTCCTATTTGTTAATAAAATATTTTGCTCAATATTCATGGTATATTTTATGTATTATCAATGACATCGCCAATTGTAATGAAAGCATAACATATTTGTATGAGCTGTTAGGTGTTCACGAAATATCTCGAACTATCCAGAAAAACTCATTGTTTTAAAGTACCCAGAACAACTATATATATATATATATATATATATTTTACTTTGACAACTTGTAACCACATACGTCCAGGATATAGGTGGTGGTACCAGCCACCAGCCATCTCGTGCGTTAACAGCCCGTTGCTCATCGTCATCCAAGTATAGCACCCTAAATCACTGCTAATACGTTTAGGTGAAGGGTGTTCAACTTCCCAGGGATGTTAATTGTATATTACTATTAGGTCCTTGGAAGTTCTTGGAAGATGGTGAGGATAGGCTGCCGAGGTACTGTGGTGTTTTTTCTCGCGGATTAAACTCTGAATAAAGCTGTAGCGTGAACGCGCCCAGTTCCCTATCGAGTCGTGCTTGTTCTTTACTGCGTGTTAGTTCCTGTTATTACCATAAGACCGCGCTTAGATCAACCCCCCCCCCCCCCCCCGCTCACTGGGACAACCGCATACAACCAACATAGGACCTCCTGTTTTCATCACGAACATTACCAAATATAAACCATCGCTTGAATTTTTACAGTTTAAAATAAATTAAACATTTTGAAAATAATTCTACCTTGATATATCAATTTTTATAAATGGATACGACAGGCTTTAAACGGACGGATGAATAGATGTATTCATAGTAATTCGGTTGTGTGTGGTGCGCAGAGGCCGCACAGTTGGTTATTAAAGGTAAATTTGAATTATATTTTCGATAAATACTATGTTGTACACGAAAACTAATTGTGACTATTGTAGCAGTAGGTACCTAATATATATATATTATTTCAACACACTGGTGGCATTGGTGGCCCCAGTTCAATAGCAAGTGTGCAGTTCTTACAAGATTATTTTACAAGATATGAACTTGAAATAGTGGGCAATATCTGTAATTACAACTACTGTTATGAATTAAAGTGTGTTTCTGATTTAATGTATTGACCTTATATAATACATTTGTTGCAGCTAACGTTAATGTAATGTCTGTATTCGTGGGCGTCAATAAGGTTAGGTTATGTATTATGTAGGAAGCCTACTCGCTGAAGATAAACTAAATGCGATCTTAATGCTCAACTATTGAAGGTCTGCTCTTAATGAACCTAGGATTGTACATTGGGTTTGAAGGTAGCTAAAATCTTCTTACACTAATTCCTGTTAGTGTAAAGTTTTAATTCTCCCTTGTACTTAATGTTAAGACGTAGACGCCTTCTTCTTATTCGTGAACCAAAGCTAATACGATTTTACGCTGGATTTAGCCCCCACCCCCTTTCCCATCCAAGAATTTCACCCTTACACAATGCGATACATCCCCTACCCAAAATCTCTTTGAACTAATAAACGAAGGGTGATTTTATTACACAACCCCCCCAAACCTTCCCGCGATCCTATATACAGAATAGTCTGCCAAATCGCTGTGTTAATTCAGTGACAATCATCAAATATATGTCATAATTTTGCGACATGATTAGAATGTTTCTATGCTCGAGGCACCTCATCTTATAACTGATGAGTTTGATACCGAAGTGGTGACTCCTGTGTTACGAGCGGGACTCTGATTCGGGTTCGAGTCACGCTACCGAGGTTATCGTCAGTAAGTAGTCCTCCATAGCCCTGGGACATTACTATCAAATTAATTGGTCGAAATTACAAAATACCTAGGTAGATACCTGAAGTATGTATTGCATCCCGGGCCGGTTTACCCCGAGAAATTTAAAATTGTAAATGCATTTTTAAATGTGTATCAAACCATGGTTCCTATTTGAATTAGCTAATTAATTATCATTTTTTGAGTTTTATTTTAAGGGTACTCGTGAAATATAAGAAAGTGATTTTGCTTTATCATAAAATCCTTCCTCGTTATAAACACGTTCAAATTTTCGAATAATTGTAATTGTTATCTAATGGATTATAAAACTATTACACTTGATAAAGGTAGTGCGTTAATGTTTACATACAAATTTTATGTTCATTACGATTTGGTTTGCATTGTATCTGACAATTGTTACAAAAGACAATGGGAATCGTGTGTTTTCAAAAGCTTATTTTCCATTTTCCTCTAATTACAATCTAACTTTACTTAATTGGTCCAACTGACAAATAAATACACATATGAATTGACTCATTTACCACCCACACAGTCAAAAGGTTTTGAGGTTGTCCTAAAGCGTCTCATTCAGTCGATAATTATTGACTTTGATGTAAATCCTGCAATCAATAATTTGCGCTATCCTGCAGTCGAACATAAATTATTAATATTTTTAGTTTATATCAGAGTAATTTAACAGGTAGATATCAAAAGGTTTTATAATATTGAGAAGCTATTAACATATTCCTAGTATAATGCGATAATGCTTGAAGAGACGTCAGACAATATTCGTTAATTGCTCCTTTTGTTGGACGTGTTTTAAGGTTTAAGGAGCAAACTTATTTTAAACTTTTAGCCAAGTAAAATAAACATAAAAGTAAGAGATTATTATCGTGAGCTTAGTTTGCAACGTGGGCGACAGGTGTCACTGTGTGCAATACTTGTCACTTGTCATTTGTTCTCCGCTGTCTTGTCTTAGCCTCCTTCCATTTGATAACAACTTAGACTTGCGAGTGGCGGGTTTGGAACAACTTGGTTTATCTTAGCTCAAAATTTTCTATACATTTGCAAAAGTTTGGTGTCAAAGAAGGAAATGTCAAGATGACATATTAAACAATAATTTCTCGATAAGCTTGGCGCCCTCAATGCGAGATAACCCCCCCCCCCCTCTCTCCGCTCAAACCCCTCTTGGAGTAGATAACAAACAAACAGTGTAATAATGCCTTTTGGTTTCGATACCCCCCCCCCCCCCCCCCCGCCTCCCAAATCACTGTCTCCATGCTATAGGACTGAGTATATATATATATTGCATTCATCTGCAAGATCCCGCGTCGTGAGCGCTGAAAGCTATCCTATAGCTAAGAAATGTCACATCACCATCAGAAAGACCGGAGAATGTAGGACTACCCCTAGTCCCAAATACCAAACAGTTTAGATACACAAACTACTACTACTGCTTTAAGATTGCGCTTAAAAGATCAATCATTAACAAAATAACTTATTATTTCAATGCATATATCTATAATTATACCAGCCTATTATCTGTGGTTATACATAATGATTTTTATATTAATACATGAACAAATGCAAACCAGTTTCCATTAAAGTTACTATTTAATTTACTACTACTCACTAAAAAAACACTTCTTATTACTATATTTTCTACAGCGTTTAACCAAAGATTGGTTTAACGTTATACTATACTATAACTATGATTTATTTACCTTTAACTTTAATATAAAAAAATTACGTACTGTAGGCCTAGGCTACACTTGCGATTATACGTAGACGTAAATGAAGATTCGTTGGTGTGCCTTGTGTGTTAGGATCTCAGTTGAGACATGATCAGTTGGGGTGTAACTGTAAGCACACTAAATACTAAGTTAGTTATCTATGGTTTGGAAAACATTATGTGGAGACACTGAACAAAGAAACACAACTTGTTAGAGAGTTTGGGAGAAAATCATTGGCGTGGAAATCATAGATTGAACACAAGCAGAGGTATGGGAGTATCGAAAATAGGGAGAAAAGCTTCTTTATCAGCAGATTGTCGAAGAAGAACACACAAAATTAATAAAATTGAAATTCTTGGTGGAGGTGCCGGGTCTCCCAAAACATTCTCTATCATCCTTGTTGAAACTAAAAAACGCATGTTAATCGGTGGCCGTGTACTGTTTTTATCGTGAGACGAGACACACGTGAGAAGTAATGCTTGTGGGGGAGCTTCGTTGACTAATTTGTGCATAAAATGGGGAGAAAAGCTACTTAAGCGATAGTTTGTCGAATAATACACAAATAAAATTTAGGTTTTTGGTGGAGGTGCCGGGTAGGGGATGCAACTTTGAAATATACAGTATAGCTAGGTTTGTGAATGCATTTGTTAATCATATTTACGAAAATTAGTATAATGAGTTTGGGTTTTTGTATTGTTTTGTTGTAACTGTCAGGTTACATGTATAAGTGCCCATATAATGTACTATATGTACGTGTCAGTGGACATAAATAATAATTAAATTCTTTATTGAAATTATGATTAGAAGGGAGCAAATACACTGATGAAACACTGTTACGGGAATGATATAATAATTTGTGTGACTGCCACAAGTAAAATCTAGCAGAACAAGGAGTGAGTCACTCGTTCTCGGGGCACCTGGAGCGCGCTATGATGTGCGCGGGGAACTAATCAAATGCCACTCTTAGAACGAATCAAGTATATATTTTACGATTAATAATTGAAGATGGGAGTTGTTTTCTTTATCTGATTGGAAAATCCGAGTGAGCTTTAATGTTTCTTTATCTCCCATTGAAGCCGCAAGTTTGTGTTAAAAACCTCCCAGCAGGCAGGGCCTCCATCTTGCTATGACATCTCAACGACACTACACCGGAAATGAACAAATAAAACAGTATCAGCTTTTCATTCCAACGCAGCCTGCCTATATACCGCAGAGCGAATAAACACCGTACGTTATTGTTGTCGTTAACTTTGAGATTTCGAGAAATTGTCACCCTGCCCCCACTTTATTTCTAGCATTAAAATGCACAATTTCTGATTAGTTTACGAGAGATGCGCATTTTTAAGTCTTTATCAACTCATCACGATCTTTAGGTTATTACACTGGAAATAACAGACCTAGAAATGCTGTCAAATATGCGGCTCGCTCACTAATCTACATATATAACGCCCCTCGAATTGCTATCTGTTTAATGCACATATTGATTGAGAGTGGTGTGCCTGTGCACGGTAGCGAGCAGTGCTACAAGATATATAATCTAGCTAACTTATAGCATTGTTCAATACACAAACTGAAAAGGAATTGTGTCTTATTGTGAAAATGCATAGAATGTATGAGATAAAATTAATAAATGTATGTTGATTTATCTACCCAGTTTGGAATACGAACTTATTTTCTCTGGGGGACATTTAAGTCTAAGATTTCTTATGTGCGTCGTTGCTAAGACGGTTCTAATATAAAAAATTACACTTGCAAGAATTAAAACAAAATAGATCTATGCCACACACAGGACTTGTAATTATCTCGTGACAATTTGTAAGAATTCCGAGTTCCGACGAACCGAGCTCGTATATAAAATATAATTACACCTTATTATCTATATACGGATCTATACGCATAATTAAATCTTTCATAAATATTAGTTTGTCAAAACAACGGATATTGTCTAAAAATTATGATTATCTGACAATGACAAAACAATATCTATCTATTTTTTGGTTGAGTCGAAGACCAATATGTATGATTATAGTGAATTAAATTATGTATCCTGGACACATTCATGTTCATAATTTTGGGTTGAAAGACTCAGTTTTGTTTATATTTGTAACGCATACTCTAGTCTAAATACTGAAATACGTGTTTATGTTTTCTCGTCAATATCTTGCATTGCACGATTTTTTTCTTCCGCCGGTATACAACTACAATATGTGTATACATGTATATTCGAATATACCTAATTTGTTACAATAATTGGAATAACTAGTTCTTCCATTTTCATTCAACCATTTTGGCACAATGTGTAAAAACTGATATTTAATTTATTTTGAACATTTAAACGAACTTCGTTATCATTTTCTTAAAAAAATTCAAACTTATTACAAGAACTCAACAGCAGCGTAATATTTGTAACAAACAATGCGAAAATACATTAGTGCTAACGATAAGATGGCTGGCTCATTGAAGTAGCACACGGAACTACTCTTCTTTGTCTATTAATTTAATCAGCGTTTATAGTCTTAAACGCGCCTAAATCCCAGTGGTCATTCTTAACCTGGGATTACTGAGTAAGCTCTATTGTTCGGGAACTTATTGTTTGAATATTAAAGCTGAGCTTAAGACCGACCAGGAATAGCCAGCCTTGGACCCGGTGGATCAAGGGATTTACCCAACTAAGGGATTGGGCCACACGAATTATTCAATCTTGCACCTTGTAGAGACCTAGGACGACACTTTTTTACTTTAGCCATATACAAAATGAGCTCGGGGGTAAAGCCCGGGTACGAAGGTGGGGGGGGGGGGGGCTTGACACAGGCGAAAGAACACTCCACAATAATCAAGGTATTTACGGTCACGGAGTTTAGAAGAAAATTTAGCGGGTACTGGTCAAAGTCGGGATGGATAGTGGTAGTGGTAACGTAGTAATTAACTTCCCCTTTAATTCATTTACAATTTGAATATTCTTATACTTGTATAATAGCAATATGACATTATGATGTGATGCGTATTTGATGTCATTATCGTTATCAATAAACACAACATATTATGAATACTAATTATTAATTAAAGTTATGGACACTGAAGGTATCCAAGTGATATTTCTATGTGATTGTAAGAGTCAAAGAAGATATTATTCCCCACAAATACAAAAATTTGAAAAAAAAGGGCAGCGGAGCTCTCCTTCGAAAGTCTTCGACTGTGAATGCTGTGAGATATAGAAGATGAGCCAAGCTTTTCATTCTTTCTCCCTAATTTCGCATTGAAAAGAAGTAAGTTCATTTCGCCTGTTGACGAGCGCCAAGCCAACCATGTTCGTGGTAAAAAGTAAAAAAATTAAACTCAAAATCATTACAAAATTGCTTGGCCATTGAATTTTTAGAGTTCTCGTAATGAAATTCAATATAGCCAAGCAATTTAAAAAAAAATGATTTTGAGTTTATAATTTTTACTATTTACCACGAAAATGGTTGGCTTGGCGCTCGTCAACAGGCGAAATGATTCTACTTCTTGTCAATGCGAAATTAGGGAGAAAGAATGAAAAGCTTGGCTCAACTTCTATATCTCGCAGCATTCACAGCCGAAGACTTTCGAAGGAGAGCTTGGCTGCCCTTTTTTTACAAAATTTTGTATTTGTGGGGGATATTTCATCTTTTTGCTGTTTGTTTCCTATCGAGGCGTGAATGATGGACTTTCAATGATTAAATTTGTTAAGTTGAAAGTTGTTTTTTTACTTTTTGGGCCCACGGCCCCTCCAAATTGGCCCCATTGTGTTTTGGGCGCTAGATATTCATAATGGTTAAGAGCATGTTTAATTTCAAGTTTGTACACATTACTACGCCGGAGTAGTCACACGTTTTGATTTTGATTTTTCCCGGTCCCTATTGCCCGGTTTTGGTTTTGAAAGCTAAAGTGATTGCGCATGAGGGACATCTAAGTGTGGTCCAAGTTTCAAAATTCTACGATGTACAGTTTTCTCTGTATAGCGTCTTATTCATAAGAGTACGGAATTACCTAGCTTTTGATAATTTTGATTTTCTCCTGTACCCGTTACCCAATTTTGCTTTCCATATTCAAAAGTGATAAAGAATGAGAGATATCAAAGTGTATTCCACGATTGAAACTTCTCAGTTGTAGCGTTTTCTTTGAATGATTAATTTTTTTAAAGTTCAGAGTTGTTTTTTGACATTTTTGGGCGCACGGTCTCCCCAAATTTAGTTCCTTGTGTTTTGGACGCTAGATATTTATAATGTTTAAGAGCATGTTTTATTTCAAGTTTGTACAAATTACCACGCCTTAGTAATTACGTGTTTTGATTATCATCCAAATTTTGATTTTCTCCGGTCCCTGTTACCCGATTTTGGTTTTGAAAGCAAAAGGCACTGCGTCTGCGGTACATCTTAGTGTGGTCCAAGTTTCAAAGTTCTTAGATGCACCGTTTTCTCTGTAGGCTAAATTAATCTCCGCGGAGAAATAACTAGCTAGCCAGCCAGCCGGAAGGATTTCAACGATTTTCAGGCACATTTTTAACACAGAACGGGTTATCAGATCGGGTTGATTTTTTTTTGGGGGGGGCGGGTCATGGACCATATATCAGCTCATATACTGAGTTTCAAGATTGTAAATCTTTCGGGGCGGCGTGTGCAGATAGCTGAAAAAACCCCAACTCTGTTAGCTGTTTACAGGGCCGCGAGTTCGTCGTCGCCTTAGCAGTCGCATGCGCTTGGCTGCGGGCGACGACCGTCGCCCTAGATAAATCGTATTCAGTGTTTTGTATTTGGATAAACGATTAGGTATTTAATGATTATTCCAACTATATGAAAACAACTAAAACAATACGCCAACTTGAATATTGTTTGCTGGGAATTGGGAAAGACTAACACTCCGTCATGTCTAAACAATCATGGTTAGTTAGGATATCTTAAATCACGTATTTAAACTGTTTAAAAATATTTCAAATACTTGTCATTGATGACCAAACTATTACAACAAGCGACGTTTTGTCAACAACATAAGACATATTATATATGTTAGTTGCAGTTTTGGGTTTGTTATATAGTTTCACAACAGCCCTCAATAACGGTCGGATACCTATACAACGGTCATTCTATAGTGTTCTCTCACAGTGGAATCGTATGGTCATCAAAATGTTAGGCAATACTAAAAACGTGATACTTGAAAACCTAAAAGCGTAACAGTTGGAAAAATATATTTACAAACAAAACTAGTGTATTCTATCTATGGACTTAGCACTCGCGTCACACACAAACTAATAGGGTCGGTCGTCAGTTCAGTACCAGTCACTGACAATCTTGACGATTGTATCAGGGTGTACTCAGTTAAAATGTGATTTCTGGGATTAAGCCCTACAAAATATATCTTAGACATCCCCCCCCCCTCAAATATCCTCACAGTTAGACCTAGTTATAGGCTCCTGGGCCCGGACCTCTGGATCTTAGACATCCCCCCCCCTCAAATATCCTCACAGTTAGACCTATAGTTATAGGCTCCTGGGCCCGGACCTCTGGATCTTAGACATCCCCCCCCTCAAATATCCTCACAGTTAGACCTAGTTATAGGCTCCTGGGCCCGGACCTCTGGATCTTAGACCATAGTTAACCAGGAAGCCGACTTAAACTGCCATTTCGGTATCCACAAAAGAGAGTTATGCATTTTTCGGAGTAATTTCACTCTAAAATTTAACTTCTGCTATTTATTAGGAGTTTAATTTTTACTCCTAAAATAACTCAGGTTTTGGTTAACTCCTCTAAGGGCATGTTGTCCCTGGAGAGGTATCCTCCGAAATTTAAATGATTATTTAGTAATTATTTCTGGTGTTCGCCTAGAATCTAGATGATTACACCTTGGTGGTTTCATCAGCTCACCAGCTCCCCCCTGGCCGTCCGTGGTTAGGTGAGGGTGAAGGCTAAGAGGCTCTAAATAGGGTAAGCTCCATGCAGCCCGAGTCATTATTTACCACGATGTTCTTGAAGATCCTTTTTCTAGTAGCCTATAGTGGTGGTATTAGGTCAAGATGGGATAAGGTAAAATAGGAGTCCGTTAACAAGATTACGAGCGCAAACCAGCTCAAGCTAAGTCGAACATAATACTAAATCACATCCAACAAGACAGACGTATATGTGTGCAGCACTTCAAGAAGCTACGTAGTTAGCTTGCCGTTCAAGGTGGTGGCGAAAAACACAATGCAAAGTCGAGCCCACTTTGGGTTTAATTTTAATTCTAGTTCCTTATAGGGTTTGAATTTATTTTATTATGTCTTATTAGTATTACGCATTTCAGGTATTTACATACAAACATTGGTAAAAAGACTGCAAAGTATTCCACACTCAAAAGCACTGAGACCTAAAAGAAGGACGACGCTTGTGTATCGTTCTAGTTTTTTCTATGTGCACACTTATACAAAAACTCAATTACGTTGCGAATGGCCTTGAAGCGATTTAGCTGTGATTTAACTATCCCAACGCAAAAAATTGGTAAAATGTTCTAAGAAAACAGTTTTATTGCAGTCTATACTGTAATAATTCTCCCTTCCTATTCGACCCTGTAATTGTTGATGAGAATGAAGAATAAGACATACATGAAGTAACTGACATTCGAACTCTCCTCTCTTGATTGCATACACTTTAGCCCCAAGCGAGTTATCAAATTAGTTCTATGACGTCTGTAGCATTCACAAAGCTGACGATATCATTGCATCGTCGCTTCCTTCTCACGTACATCAGTGCAACATGTCGATAGGGCGCACACCCTCGCGGCATCACCTCCTTATGAGGAATCAAACAGAATTCTACCGAGACGATGTAATACGTATCGTAAAGTGCATATATGCATTGCATTCCTCTACATTAAATATGCTTCAGATTTGTTAATGCAAGATATCAAAATAAAAACAGTTTCGCCTACAGATTTTGTTATTGGATCTGATTTACAAAGATGGAAAATAAAAGGGGTACAATCACACAATTTGTACAACTTTCAAAACTTGGTGTAAACTGCCAGAAAATATCTTTAATTATCTAATAAGATGCTGAGTCTATATCATCTAAAAGTTCATCTAGAAGAGGAAAACATACGTGATTAACGCTGACGCCGATAACACGCATTAAATGTTGGGCACGGTGTTTCTGTATACAATAGATATTATAATTTTCGAAATACTGCGTGACTTTTACCCTTAATCAGGAAGATCCAATCATTAAACGAGCATAATAATTGGATTTCCAATTTCCAATGCACTCTGCTCTAATATTCTGTGCACAATGGATTTATTAACGATGCAGCTAAAGCTCTACGGGGACAACGGGTTGAGGGTGATTAACAATGCTACCTATAGGTCTTATGAGAGATGGTATTGTTTTGTAATATTGTATACTTTCGTGTTTTAGTGTTTTGGTGTTTCATACATTATAGTTTTAAATTGTGTTGTTTTTCATTTTTATTTGGTTTGTTCAATACGCTGTTATTATCACTATCGTCGTTTTCATTTTATTGCCATTTTTAACGAACTTTCAATGCTACTTCTTTCTCCGAGAGCATCTATATTCAACAATGCGGTATAGATAATATATGAATGCATAACAATTTACATCCTCACCGATATAGACTTTGAAGTACACCCACGGGCAGAAGTGAATCAAGGGTAGGAAAGAAAATATATTAACCCTAACATTTCCTTAGTACTTGTTCCTCAACGTGCAACAAGAAGCACAAACATATTTCATATACTGCAAAACCAAGAATTGACGTGTGTAAATATGCATGTTTAAACAGATTGCAATCTACTTATAACAAATTAACTAAACTGAACTGTAACTTAGATATTTTTTTCCTTAACTTAGCATCGTACAAAACAGAACTTAAAGGCCAGTAACCGCACATACACGCCGCAGGCAGACCACACACACATGCACACCCCCACTCACACCCAGAAGTACTCAACACGCACACGTACACACACACGTTACACAAACATACACACACACGCACACACACTCACACGCAAACGCATAAACACAACAGTTATACAAACATGACAGTATATATTTTAATCAATATGCTCTGTAATTTTTCTGTACTGTATTTTCATGTTTATGTTTGTACTAATTTATTCGTACTGGTGGAAATGTATGTTTCTGTTGTGAATAAAGGCTAAAACAAATAACCAAAGACGAATATCAAATATATCATAAGTCCAAATCAAGATTTTGAGAAAGTTACATCAATACTGAAATAAATCAAATCAAAACTGGACAACGATTCGTTTTCCCTATAACCCATTATTAAAAATCCATACATATTTACCCTTATATTTCCTTGGTACTTTTACTTGTTAATGTACATCATGCTTCAATCATCAAAAAACAAATACATGTTATAAGTCCAAATCAAGATTTTGAGAAAGTTACATCAATGATTTTACTGAAATAAATGAAATCTAACTGGACAACGATTCGTTTTCCCTATACCCCATTGTTAAAAATCCACGTAGAATCTGGCAAACCTTGCGCTATTTCTTGTGCGGAGGGAAGCCTAACAGTGCTAAGCGATTTGTGAAGAGATTTCTTTAAGTAAGTTAATCATGTTAGTCGCCTGCAGTAAGACAGAGGAAGCTAACTTGCATGTTCGAGACTTTTGACTGATCTTATCTAGGGCTTTGGACGCCGCACGTGAAGCCATGTTTGCGAATAGCCACACCGGATAAATAACACCTAGTGCGCTTGGTTGGCGACACAACACATGCACACAACACAACACTACACGACTAGAACTCTTTCAACCGATCTCAAGCTTTAACCATTGGAGTTAACGATTATCGGTAAATTTTAATTAAAAAACATTAGTTAGTTACATATAAAACATTTCGGCTAGTACGTTTATGCATGGTGTCAATATTAAAACAGCAGAACCTATATATACTCGTTTCATGTGACCATGCATTTGCAGGGCGCTCACAACAATAAGAATACTAACTCATTCTTTTGGCTGGGTATCAATAACTGGAAATAGACCACACGTACAATATACAAAATAAATACAATAGGCATATACTCGTTAACCATGTAAACTATGAAAATAATATTTAGTTAAGATGTTTTTTATACATATATAATATACATATATAGTTTACACTACCTTCAGATGGAAGAGGTTTCTTCTTATTTTAACCACTGATTAAATTAATTATTACGTATTTATGGTATTTTCAATAGTAAAGTATATTGCTCGTTTACCAGGAAAATGAAGGATGTTTTAAAAATGTATTAAAAGATCTAAAAGGTGATTTCCCTGCAAAACAGAACACTTATCTATACGCCTTGCAATGAAAACAAATGCGTCTCGTATTTCGCGATACTGCCAATGCAATCATATAGCTGATTGATTTCCCTAATATACAAGCTCAATATCCCATTGAGAGAGACAAGCATGCTTCAACTACATAACACAAGTCCATCGATTATATCCGTCTACAATTGCAGAGGAACACCGACGCTTCTTACGTATTAGCTCAGTTGTGATGGTTCGTGGCACGGGAGTGTGCGAGAAACACAACTTCAAGACTGGATTTATCAGGGTTACCATGAGCGGTAATCTATGACAAACACAACTTCAAGACTGGATTTATCAGGGTTATCATGAGCGGTAATCTATGACAAACACAACTTCAAGACTGGATTTATCAGGGTTACCATGAGCGGTAATCTATGACAAACACAACTTCAAGACTGGATTTATCAGGGTTACCATGAGCGGTAATCTATGATAAACACAACTTCAAGACTGGATTTATCAGGGTTACCATGAGCGGTAATCTATGACAAACACAACTTCAAGACTGGATTTATCAGGGTTACCATGAGCGGTAATCTATGACAAACACAACTTCAAGACTGGATTTATCAGGGTTACCATGAGCGGTAATCTATGATAAACACAACTTCAAGACTGGATTTATCAGGGTTACCATGAGCGGTAATCTAAGACAAACAAACAAGACCCACGTAACGTACCCGGCACCTCCACCAAAATACTTGAAGGCGTCTGAAATATCTTTCTCAAACGTACAGTCTTTTGAGGACACAAGCAATGCTAGCTACAGCTGATGATTTCCAAAGATACCTCAAAATATATCCAGGGGTGTACTGCTAAATAAGAATAAGTGCCGAAATACATGCTGTAATAAAAGAGCGAATTTTGAATGATTGCAATCGTAAGCTATTGATAGAAACAACCATCCCTAAATCGTTTCTTTGTTCGCTCGTTTGTAAGGCGAAATTTCTTTTCTCGCGGTTTCCTTTTAAATTTGGAACGAGTGCTGGAGGTTAGATCTACAACAACTCTTGATATTCGTATATTCGTTTATAGAAATATCCTATGATTAGAAAGTGAAGTTCCGCTATGCAGTACCGTTCTTCACATCAGTACAGTAGCCGTGCATCACATTTCAAGAAGAAGAGAAACGTGACCTTCGATTGCATGACTTGATAGGTTGACATTTCCCTTCATCAATGATGATAGGGAAATGTTTTGGTGGCCCTGGGGTCAAGAGGGCGAGGCTAGAAGCACACAATCCGGACAAGGGTATTTTGTTTTCACTCTAAACGTCCCACTCAAGATATTACAACGCAGGAAAATAACAACATTATTTCATTTTATTTTTCTATGATACATGTGGGCTTTGCCCCCTTTTTGAGTACTATACCCGAGCTTGTGAGTATAATTACACAGTAATTGAAATAATCATAGCTAAAATTGTAAAAAAAGTTTTATGTTGTGTTTCTGTAAAGAAATGTATAAACTTAACTGAACTATCGTAAGATACCACTGTATATATCAAACTAAGTAAAAACCACATTCACGATCGATTAAATGCTTAAATAAATAAATTGTATTTTGAGTCTACCCACTCAGTTATATAACTGATTTTCAGTGGGGGACTTTAAATCAAAGCGACAAAATTAACACATTAGCAAACTGAGTAAATAATTATATCAAATCAAATAAAGAAATCAATAGATAATTCATATTATTCTGAATTAACTAAATAGTAAAAATGTTGTTTAATATAAATCCATAATGAATATGTTGATGCATAAATGATGAAACATAAACGATTCAACGGCTATGATGAGTTAGACCGGCACCTCCACCAAAGCTGATGGACGTGACTGAGTGAACCTACTCCCAGTAGTCGAGTATTACATGGTTGTTGGGTGATGGTTGATGTTGATGCATAAATGATGAAAAACATAAACGATTCAACGGCTATGATGAGTTAGACCGGCACCTCCACCAAAGCTGATGGACGTGACTGAGTGAACCTAAGTATTACATGGTTGTTGGGTGATGGCTGACGTCATTATCATAGACGATGTTCAATAGAAGTAAATTGCATTTATTTGCCTTCTAAGCCGGATAATTAAATGCGGCTTTTGAATCAGAATATACGAATTAAATTAATTTGCAGATTGGTACTTGATATTTTCCTTCTATCAATACGAACTCTAGCATTACTAACGGAAGTAGAAACTAAAAACTACAAATAAATATAAAATATTCTTTACATAAAGATATGATTGTGGGTTCGTAATTTATATCCCTGTTATCGCAAGTTAATAATTCAAATCGTTTACAGCAGTACAGATACACATTATAAGAATCAATATTGGCGTTGCACTAGGTACAAACAACAATATAAGTATATTTTACTGTTTCAACCACAAATTTTATGATTACATTTTTGGCCCATTTTACGAAATGAACAACGTATCGAAGTTTCGCTTTGGGGGATTGTAATGGAATTAGGTATTGCTAATTACTGTTTAATTTTAAGATACCTTGCATCTTTAACGTTCAGAGAATATCGTGAAACGCATCAGCTACCTCTATGTAACATGTCTAATACACCCGAAACTTATTGTTTCAGGCAAGTCTCTGCCAGTCCACTGTATCGTTGAGAGCGTGGCGGCCTTGGAAGAGGCTTCCTGGCGCCGTAAGGCCCACATTGAGACTGACAGCTATGTCATCATCCCGGTGAACACCGCCTTCCACGAGCTAGTGACGGTAGCGCTCCACCGCCTCAACTACCCTGCGTACCTCTTCAACGCTGCGAAGGGATGCCTCATCATCAAGAACTGGAAGCCGCTCAGCTTCGACAAGATCAGTGATACGTCTATGAACACGGTCGGCGACATCCTCGGAGAGCTCACGACGGTCGCGACGCTCAAGATACAGATATTCAAGCCGAGGCCTAGCGTTCTCAGCGACGTCAAGGATAAGCTGCTCAAGCTTTTGCTGACACAGAGTCATGGACTGCTTCTGTCGACCGGGTGCCCTTTGGATGAGGTGAGTCAAAGCTTTGTTTCTTTAAATACTCGTTTCTTGTTAATGACTAGTTATATTAAAATAGTAAAATACACTTTTCGTAGGTAATCGGCCAGGAACACTTTCGTAGATAATCGGCCAGGGAACACAAGTAGGTTGTGAGCATTACTGAGACAGAATGTACAAGGACTATATTTTTATAAGACTCGGATCGCCGCCTTCGCCTTTTTACTGAAAAACCTTGGAAATAAACTTTCGTATAGTATATAACCAAACACTTATCAAATAGGAATCTCGCATTTAATGCGTGAGCCTTTTTTCATTTTTCATTGTGACCAATATTAAATATATTATAAACTGAGAAATTTCTCAACTTTCTATTTTACTTGAAGATCTGACGCTTATCTAAAGCTTAATAACACCAACATAAAACTGCTTAAACCATAAAGAGAACTGCCTGCAGGGATACACACTAAAAATAATATTTCCGTGTACAATGTGAGATATCGCGTATGCACTATTCACGTATTAAAATTAAAAAAAATTCTGCGCTTCTGGTAGCTTGAAAACTAATAATTGGCGACATAATGCCATTAGAATCTATCCGAGCATATCGGTCTACAGTCCACATTGTACTTGTATTGTCCTTGGTGGGATAATACTTTGTGATAAAGCAAAGTCAGGTGGAAAGTATGGCCGTTATATGGATTATAGTACATCAACACTACGATAACCGTCCTATTATGCGCTACCAACATTTGAATTGGATCTAACTTTCTCGTAGTAATGCTCGATCCCTACATAGATAATTTGATTATAGGATATTATGAATGGTTACCAGAGTTTTAAGGTGAGGATCGGGTACATTTTATTTTTAAATAGATTCGCTAATAAATATACACAATTGGTTTTGTTTCATTATCAGTATCATACATAACATGCATCATTGTTAAATACAGCTGTATTATTTATTCTCATCTAATTTAAGCAATGGGAACTACAACTGATTTATTTCTGTACTTTAATTTTGCTATAGAAGGACTTAAAACATGACATTGTGATGTGTATAGCAATTGTTACAAATACATACACAAAACGGCATTACAAACATTTTAAGTAACCATACAAATGTTATTGGATGAGCGTAGCGAGCGAAGCGAAGATTCCATTTCACTACACTGGAGAAAAAAATCCGGAATGTTTTTTTTCCTGTATTTTTGGCTGTTTGTTAACACGATTCCGGCTAAACCGATACTCCAATTGCGATGAAATTTTGTGGAGGCTTTCGAAATCTCTGAACTTAGAACTGCCACGTTTTTGAGCGCAATCGAAAAATTATTTCTCATGAAAATCGCAATTTTACGATTTTTTCGATTTTTAAAAAATTTCTTCGACTTATAACACCTACATGCTTTATCCGATTGTAATGATTTTTTTCACAGAACCTTAATTTTATGAATTAATATATTCGTGTGAAATTTTAGCGTAATCAAATTATTATTTCTTATGAAAATCGCAATTTTACGCTTTTTTCGTTTTTAAACAATTATGCTTAGTTATTGTGTAATTCAAATTAACCGTCGGCGTGAATCCCTAACGTATTCTTGTTATATTATTTATTACATTTAATACACTTTATTTACTTTAAAAATTTGTTATTCATTAATTTGGTATCAACATGTTAAATTATTATTAAGTTGTTTAAAACATCGTGAATGAAACACACGTCAGGAATATACCTAGCGAAATAAAATCACTGGGCTACATAATTACCTCACAATAATATCTAGTTCGACCAGATTAAACCAAGCCTGACGATTTCATTTGCACATTGGGAATTTCCTCACAGAATTCCGTATACGTGAATACACTTGCTAGCCAATTTAACCTCAGAGATCTTTGATGTTAATAATACATAAAAGTAATCTTATTATGAGACGATTCCTAGTCTGTATTTTCTTAGTTATCTCCCTTGAGTTGCGTAGGCTTAAGCTAAACCCTTCTTAAAGCAATACTTATCATTAGAATATACCCTCTCTTGTTGCATATGAATATAGAACCCAAACCCCACACAAAGGTAAAATCCCCTCTTCCTGTAGCTGTTGCCGGTATTGTGCGCCTGCAAACTACAACATGGGCATAACAAGGGTGCAGAATAATAACACTCGATTCAGAAACATAAACACAATAATTAACTAATTAGTTACTACATATGGTTCGCTAGAGAGTATTACGTTTTCAAACACCAAGAAAATGTAAATATAGATTTATTTCAAGTAAATATAAGTTTAGAGATTATTTGATTCTTTTTCTCTAGCAGATGCCAGATGAAATTACGTTTAGATCTCTAGAACATCCCGTAAAATAATGAATGACTTTTCGAACATTGCCGACCATTGTAGAGAATTTCGAAAGTGCCGTACAAAATACAAACCCCGAACCGAGGTTTGAGCACCGACCGACCACCTCTAGCCTAGGGTATTAGCATTTCCAGTCGTCAAAAGAACAAGTGATTGGTAGGTGGGGACATTTTAAAACGCTGATAATAAAATACAATAATGAGTGGGTATGGTATTGTATTTACGATCACGTAAAACTCAGACATAGAATGGTTATTTTGGTCTACGTCTGAAAGATAGCGTCTTTGGTTTCAATGTAATTCGATTTTCTCACCTGACTTTTTTACGAAATACTAAACATCTAAAACATTATTGTTCAGAATAATTATTGACTTGATGACATATTGTTGAAGAATTATAAGGGGTTTTAGGGTCGGGTAGAAACTGAAATAATAAGGAAAATAATAATAGCAATAGTTACAATTATAATTGTTATAATCAGACAACTGTCGTAAACCACAGATTTCGTATTTATTGCTGGTTTCAATTCGCATATACACTGTTGCCAAATCTTTTTACAACTTGTATTTGTTTTGTTACCGAGCCTCCAGAAGATTCCGACTGTCTCCCTATACTAGAGATAAATTTGGAGAAGAATCTAAAAAAAAGTTAGCGTCTAATTAAAAATCTAATACAGTGGATAAAATAATGAGGAGATTGTAAATAATCTGTAGGATAAAAGAGACTTATTCCAGTGAACAGGGTTTTCTTGCAACCTTGGATTAGATCTTTCAAGATGGGAAGGTTTACTCTAAATACATTGGTAAAGACTTAACTCGAGCTGAAAAGTGCAATTAGAAGAATGAAGTCGAGATGAAATCTCCCGTGTAATATTACCATGCCAAGGTTTGGGCTTGTGACTGCTCGGTGACATCGTCTTGAATATAAACCGCAGCTAGAAAACTAGGCTAAAACACTTCTTGATTAGAGGAACAACATCGCATTAGCATTTTTCGTATTCCTCTCGTGCATGAACTATTAACTTCATTAAATAAATATATCGTTACTGTTTTTTTTAACAATTCGAAAATATTTTCTTGTTTATATTTTACATCAAAATTGAGTTTTCCTAAAATACAGAAATATTTTCGATTTGTTATCTGAAATTTATATTTAAAAGATCGCATTGATGAAGGAAAATAGTTGTTCTCTGTCATGTTTTACACCCCCCCCCCCCCCTTTTTTGGTGAATTATAAATATTAATTCGTGTATTGTTACTACTTTGATTGTATCGTAGTATGTTCACGATTTGACTCTGTCGCACAGTAACCAACCAGGAAACGTGACTTGAGGCGTATGACTGGATGCCCAGTACCGACTACACTTTCTATACTATGATAAATAGCTAATGGATAAAATTTCAGTGGGTCACCAAAGTCACGCAAGAAAGAACCAATGTATTTGTCCAAACTAGTTTGTGACTATAGTAATATTCAATAAAAAAACAATGGCCAACAATAAATTAAAGTTACTTACTCATAGTAATTATTGTTAATTGTATTTATATATGTTATATGTATGTTATTATAATTGTTGTTAATCATTGGCCTTATCCCCAAGTATTAAGGGAATAATATTTTCACCAATGCTAGAACAGTATTGAACATCATTCAAAACATCACCGAAAAGGTGTGATATTTTAAACAAACAATATTAATTAAAACAGCGATGCATAACAATTCAAGTGTTACAGTTAGAATGTGCGTTCTATTTTCTATACGACCCACAAGAATCTCCCCTTATTAGGTTACCCCTTGTGGGTAAAACACCCCCTCCCCAACCCCTCTCTCTATTGAAAGCAGTTTTCCGTCTGGGGGATGACCGAGTCAATAAATTCCATTTGGGGTGAAGTCAGCCCCCCCCCACCCCCTAACCACAGCCTTTGATATGTCTTATTATCCGTAATAATGTTATACAATTGAATCAGAGCGTATAAATATAGATAAGAGCAGCAATCAATTAAGATACGAACAAACACCAATGAGACTTAATCATCTCAAAATCGGTTCTTTTAAAATCGAGTATGTAGAAATATATATTAACTTCTTCTTTATAATGAGACTTATATTCTACATACTTGAAACCATCTCCAAACGTTCAAGAATGCTATCACCATTCACACCCAATGGATGTTATTTATATTAGTGAATTATCGCAATTGTCGTAAAAGTTTGCTCCGACTGGGGATCGAACCTAGAACAATTCAGCTTCACGAACCGATGAGCTATCGGGGCCTAAGACAAACTCTTACTAAACTGCTATATATTGTGGTGGTTGAGAGCTATGATATATAGCTATTTATATTCCTAATTATTATCTAGGTATAAATAAAATGTAATTGCAATCAGATCCGGCTTAACGTATACTTACATTATACATGGCTACGAGAGAAAAACAAATTGCTTTTCAGATGCAGCGGATAATCAGTTAATTGTTACCCTTTATTATTTTAATTGATTTTATTTAAACAGTTGCTGTGAATCAATATGGACCTGTACACAGTACACACACTCCAAATTTATTGAAAGCTGAGCTGGTTCGGATACGAAATAAAGAGGTAAAGACTCTTACTGTGTCTTACACGACATAATGTATGGTGGGTGACGAATAGGCGTCGTATGGTTATAATAGTAGAACTGAGGATCAACTCATATTATATTGAAATGGCATTCAAACCTATATTGGAATCTTATGTATCGTAGGAGTCAATGTGGAATATTTGCCTAGACAATGCAGACAGCTGACAGTTCCTCGATAGTCTGGGGTGGGTGTCCCCACGCCCACGACGTATTGCATGTTGAGCTATGTTGCAAACATGTTGCTTCAGGATATGTCTGCGATATTATTTGTTATAGTTACCTACTCGCAATATTGATTAACAATCACACGAATTTCAATTAAATGCAATCGCTTTGTTGAAAGCTAACTGGATGAAACGTACAAACACATCAGCTGTTGTTGAACATGTCCAGAGAAGAGAGTAGGTACAGTTTTAAATGTTTCAAGTATAACTTATCGTGCTTTCTAAGCAAATTCCAAACTTTAAAATTGGTTGTCGGAACTATTAATATTAATGTTTTGCTTTTTGATTAATTATTATTATTATTATTATTATTATTATTATTATTATTATTATTATTATTATTATTATTATATTTTTTTTTACTCTGATAAATTTTTCGGTTAAAAATTGAGTTTTTCTTTACGAACTGAATGAAAGACTCAAATCATCAATAATTCATCTGTAAAAGGTAAATTTTGAAAGGTTAACCTTAATTTTAAAGTTAAAGTTAAAATTAAAAGCTACGATTTCTCGAAGCGAATAGCACAAAGAAGTATTAATTTTTACGTCGTTATTGGATTGTCCAATAATTGAGAGCAAACTATGATATTGGTCTGCGACTCGCTAGACACTAAGTCCGACGAACCTTTAGCCTAAACGTGGCTGCGAACTCGACGCCTACACTTTGATAACAAAGCCCTCGAGAGTTCAAAACACTCGCTTCTTGAAAATTGTTGCAAATCCTACTGAACATTTTATGCCCTTCCATAGAATGTTATTTTCGTACAACTTTCGTCTGATGTTTGTCTGGACAAAAAATTAAAGAATATCATCAATTTCAATAGACAGACGCCTACGAGCCGACGTCACGCGTTGTGAGATTATCACCATAACAACCGCCGGTCATAATACCATTGAAGAAAGATGTAACTCAGGTGCTCACGTTGCATGTACGTCTACAATATTCAGTTACAAAAACTGATTTACAAAGGAGGACAACTAAATAAAACTAAACACATATGCAGACAAAATAATGAAAAGGACTTTAACGAAATAGTAATATTACAACAATAATGTATAGTAGAACAATAAATTTGATTTGAATTGGATGTTAATAATATTAAAGTGATATTACGTAATTAAAATGAACCAACTATGAGATTTGGGCTTAGATCGTCGGCTCGATGCTGGTCACCGGCAATGCTGACTGATGTTTGTTCGATCAACTCACAGGGGAACGCTGGGTTCAGTCCTATCAAGAACATGGGCATTCCCTTCTCACACCCTACACATACTCAATAATATTAAGGTGATATTACGTAATTAAAATGAACCAACTATGAGATTTGGGCTTAGATCGTCGGCTCGATGCTGGTCACCGGCAATGCTGACTGATGTTTGTTCGATCAACTCACAGGGGAACGCTGGGTTCAGTCCTATCAAGAACATGGGCATTCCCTTCTCACACCCTACACATACTCAATAATATTAAGGTGATATTACGTAATTAAAATGAACCAACTATGAGATTTGGGCTTAGATCGTCGGCTCGATGCTGGTCACCGGCAATGCTGACTGATGTTTGTTCGATCAACTCACAGGGGACGCTGGGTTCAGTCCTATCAAGAACATGGGCATTCCCTTCTCACACCCTACACATACTCAATAATATTAAAGTGATATTACGTAATTAAAATGAACCAACTATGAGATTTGGGCTTAGATCGTCGGCTCGATGCTGGTCACCGGCAATGCTGACTGATGTTTGTTCGATCAACTCACAGGGGAACGCTGGGTTCAGTCCTATCAAGAACATGGGCATTCCCTTCTCACACCCTACACATATTTACCTGAAAATGAGCAAGTTGTACCCTAATAGCTTCCTAGAGGATATTTTCACGAATTATAGGACTATGCAAGAATTGTATTCCTATTCTTTAATTAGTTGGTCGTGTGTAGATCGTATATTTCCAGACGATTTGGTTAAATTTGCATTTGGCATTCGCGAGTCCATCATTTATTTTCTTTGACTCTTTTTTATTACTTGCTGTTAATGTTGTTTTTATTCCCGTACTGCACATTCTATTTGTAATGTGTGTATGTATTTAGTAAGAACAAAATGTTAATGGAGAAATGAAGAACTTCATTTTTCAGGAATATTAAGATCTTATTCTTCAAATGTAGATTTTACTGCTTATAATTGGATTATGTATTAGCAAATAGAGCCATTTAAATTGCATTTTATTTTACACATTTTACATTTTGCAATACAATACCTTACAAAAAAGTAGCATTTAACATTATTATATTAATTACAATTACACAATAGGAAAAGATTTTTCTGTATGCGAATTATCATTATTACTCCTTTCATCTCGGTATTGGGTTGTACTCTATATTTTCCCTCTATAGTTTAATAAACAAATACAAATTTTAACATATCTCATATTATGTCTGGACTGAAAACCGTATTCTCACCGCTTTAAATTAGTTTCCACGAAAATAGAATACGTCATGTTTCCGTCTGGGCTTTTATTAATGCTAGGTGAGGAAAATATAATATGCGTATATCACTAAACAACTTTCGAGCAAATTGAAGCAAAAAGCTTTCGTATCCCATTAAAATGTAGGCTTTATAAGGAGATATTTTCTGGAAAATCTCCACGTTTAAGAAAGACAAATCATTGTATATTTTGTCATTGAGATATGATGGAGAGAGCAAGCTCTTTCGTATCACCGATTAGAATCCGCCCTGGGTTAAGTAAGATGTCACTATGTATTTATTAATACGCACGGTTCAATAATTTAAATCCTATGACAGGGAAATTCTATTCTATTTCGTATTTAAACCTTTGGAGTTGTATGTAGAAGGGTATTAACGGGGCAGACTCAAGACTCGGATTGCGAATCAAACTCGTTCATCCGAGCTAATTCTTACAATATACCTCGTTTGGGTTGGGGGTGAGGTATTAGGTGTTTCAGACATATGCGGCGCACAATGGAGGCTGTACCCTTACTTCCATCAAGAACGCGTCACGACTCTCTGCCGTTTGGTGTAAACTAGGGTCTGAGGTTGAAATGGACCCCAAAAGGGGAATACTGATTCCCCTACCCCTACTCACCAAGTAAATAATCTTTTCCCATTTCCCCATAGTTGTAAATCAATGAACATAATTTAAATAACCCCTGAGAAGTAGTGGGCGAAGAGAATACGGGTCTGGGAGTACAAATATAGGAAGACAAATTGTAGATACAAGAACGCGTGCACAGATCATATAATAAGACTAAGAGTAATCTGTAATAATAATGGCGTAAAAGTGTTATTATCTTATAAAGTAAAATAAATATTGTATTGACAAAATGCGGAGAAGAAACGAAAAATAAATGCCTGCATACGGTCAAGTGGCGACTGATGGAAGGCGGTACAGGTTAGTATTTTTGTAGAATAAATATGAATACGATGATGTGATGATAGATATGAAACACAAACTTAGTATGAACCAAAGAAAACGTTTGGTAGCCAATACAAATAAAACTAGGAAAACGCTTAAGTCCCGCCGCGTTGTTGGATGAGCGTAATTGGTGCATTGAGCTGCCATGTGTTATGCGGATTTTCTGTTGTTCTGTGAAAAAATCATTACTGAGTTGAAGATTTTTTTTAAATAATTTAAATAAAATAAAAAATAAACTTTAATTTTTAATTTTTTTAATTAATCGTAATTTTAAAAACGAAAAAAATCGTAAAATTGCGATTTTCATAAGAAATAATTATTCGATTGCGCTCAAATTTCTCACGAATATATTAATTCATAAAATAAGGTTCTGTGAAAAAATTATTACAATCGGTTAAAGCATGTAGGTGTTATAAGTCAAAGAATTGTTTAAAAAAAGAAAAAAAACGTAAAATTTAGATTTTCATGTGAAATAATTTTTCGATTGCGCTCAAATTTCACACGAATATCTTAATTCATAAAATTATGGTTCTGTGAAAAACTCATTAAAATCGGATAAAGCATGTAGGTGTTATAAGTCGAAGGAATTTTTAAAAAATCGAGTTGCAATTGGATTATCGGTTTAGCCGGAATCGTGCTGACAAACACACAATAATACAGAAAAAACAGAGAAAAAAACATTCCGGATTTTTTTCTCCAGTGTAGTGAAATAAAATCTTCGCTACGCTCATCCAATAACATATGAAAGAAAAAAATTCACAATTCATATTTGGTATTGGCCTGCAGTCCTACTTCAGATCACCGAAATAAAGACAGACAGCGCCCAGTAGAATCAGAGTCAATAGAAGATTGTGTTGATGACAATAATTGACACATCACTTCAAAGTGTTTGCTTTTGCTGCACGATATTCAGTCCATTGATTAATAAATTAGATCCAATGAAACCGAAATAACTTGACTCATGATGAGAACCTCTACTGTAACAATGTGTTCTTTCGTATTTGTAGCGCATTGCGTGAACTGGATTTTATTCCTATCTTGTATAAGAAATGAAAGAGAAACAGCATTCAAATTAATGTGTATTACGTATTATTTTCGTCGAATTAGCATGTTCGGTCCTTTCTCTTGTCTCATACGGTTCGAACAGAAGAGAGTACTCACCCAAGCTTTGTCACCATGGATACGAATAGCCAAAGCTCTCCAAGAGTTCATACATTTCCCTTTTTGATAAATTATTGCAAAGCTTATTGATCATACACACCCACACAGTACTTTTCGGCCAGCTTTCGTCTGATGACAAAATAGAAGCAGACAAAAGCATCGGTAGACAATCGCCAACGATTCCTCATAAGCTTATAGTTCGTTCGTCACATGTTTGTAATATTAAGATGTGATGAAATTATATAAATTACTCCAATTAAACTAGATACGGTTAGTACTTGCGTA